>CM046436.1:34179939-34727439 GCA_025506505.1 Flaveria sonorensis | reverse complement strand
TGTGAATTTTAGATATTGTTTGTGAATTTTTTCTTGTAACGTGCCAACGCGTTATATTTATTTCATGTGCTTTGTTATTAGTGGGAAATATACATGATTATTATTTTTGGTTAATAATACTTGTATTTTGTAGTTAAAGATTGTTAAAAATATTAAAAGAATCAATTTTTACAAAAGGTCATTAACGAGGGTTATTTTGCAATTACCACAAAACTAAATATTACCAAAAATTAAACCCTATCCCCTCCCATAACCCCCATTCGGACGTAACCACTTCCCCACCCCTCTCCCTTGCGAATTCGACCAAGAACAAGCACAAGCATCGATTTTTAGTGTGATTCAAGCATTACAACACGTTAGCAAGCATCAATTCTTGATTTCTACATGATTAAAGGTTAGATTTTGATTGGTTTTCATGGGTTTTTGATTTTGACCGAACCCTAGTTTGATTTCCATGGTATAAGTCGAAATTGATGATTGTTTGATGATGATATGGTTTTAGTTGTATTGCATTGATGCTAGTTTATGTGGATTATGCAAGAAATTTATGGTTTTGATGCGTGTTCATACCTTACTATTAATAGTAACTTTTATGCATGAGATTGATGAATTATGATGAATTGATGATGGATTGATGATGTTATGATGTTATTTATGTTGTATGAATGAGTATCTATGTTGATTGTGCAAGAAATCCATGGTGTTGTTATCTAGTTCATACATTGTCAAAAGTGGAAACTTTTCTTTAAGAGAATTTGTGTTTTGATGTATTGTTGATGTTAGATGGATGATTATGATTGATATGAACTAGATAGGGTATGTTATTGATGAATTTTGGTTGAAATTGATAAAAGGGTAGATTTTGGGATGTTACTTTCCCGAAAGGGAAACTTTATTTATGTAGATCATTGGATATTGTTAATTGAGTATGTTTATGATGTTAGGATCATATTAGAATGTTTGTTGATGATGTCTAAGGTGGTAGATTGTGTTGTTTTGGGTTGTATGAATACTTGATGCACAATTTGGGAAATTTAGGCTTTTATGGAATATACATGATAATGGATGGTGTATGATGAGCTTTATAGCACTTAAGGGTTTGTAATGTGACATACGTGAATAACTTGTGTGATAATCATGTATGATGAATTGTTGTACTTGATCAAACAAGAATTTAACTTAACATGTCACCAACGGGTCAAACGGGTCAACTAGTTCAAATGAGTCTTGTTTTCCAAAACTTTGGGTTAATGTGTTTGTTGAGCACTTAGGGTGTTAAGCTTTCTTTGTACATGTACTTATGTACTTGCGTGTTCTAGGTAACCTTTGAAGGGTTGTCTTTCCCACTTCTCGTTAGCTCTTTATTGTTGTTCGTTCACCAGGTGAGTTCAATGCCCCACCTTTATTTACTCTCTTTTTGGGGGAGAAAGCATACTCTATTTTAAAATGCTTTACTTCTATAACATGTGTTTGGTAAGACATAGTGGGTTATACCATAGAAAGTCCTCACACTTTCGGATCGTTAATTAAGGAATCTAGCGGGAAATCTTGGGTAGTACTACTGGGTCTGACAAGCCCCACCCGGGTGACCGGAAGTCAACGGGTGCAATATTGTCCTAAACTACTAACAGCGTCACGACCGGGTATGTCGTGGCGGGAGGCAAACAGACAAACATAGTCAGCTTCGATCGCGAAATCACTATTGTTCTTTAATAATGAAATTAGACTAGCTATCTATTTCAATGCACTTGTTATGTTTTACTAACGCAATTACTTATGGTTGATATAAACTCTTGAACTCACCAACCGTCGTGTTGACACTTTTAGTATGTTTTTCTCAGGTCGTTACTAGCAGCTGCCCATAGGAGCATGCACGTGTCAAGCATGCTTTGTTCAAACATTATTCTATTTTCTTTAATTCTGCATATACTTACGTATTTTGGTTTGGGGCGCGTGTTTTTGCGCAGTTTACATTTAGTACCTAGTGTTTGAATTATTTACAAAACGCTTCCGCAAAAGTTTCAAAGTATGAGCTCCGAAATTATTTTAAATGTTGCATATAGAGTCGTTCTGAGTAACTAATGACTGAGATCCTGGTTTGTTCACTCACCTCGCGGTAAAACCCCGCACGTGGATTTTGAGGGTGTGACACCCACAGCGGACGACCAAAGTCTGTAGCGGATGAACTAAACAATAAGTGTGTTCACAGCGGATGACCAAAGTCCACAGCGGACGACCAAGGTCCACAACAGACAATTGTATTAACACTTATGTCCTGCTTATGTGAATTCTAGTCTCATACAACATCTTAAAACGTAAACTTAGCTTAGATCTACAAGAAGCACACTCAGGTGGTGTTTGTTTTTTGTCAGAAGTACTTCCTGACCTCTTTTGTCTGCGCCGCGCAGACCACGCGCAGACGTTAAGTTCTGCAGACTGTTTGTTTTTCGGAAGACCTTTTATTAAAAAAGGTCTTCCTGAGGTCTGCATGAGGCAGACATGGACCATCCACTTCTGCAATCTTCTAACCTCTTCTCATTCTTTTCCATCAGCCACACACCCACCCGCCACCGCCACCACCGGCCCACCCGCCACCGCCAGCCCACCCGTCGCGAAACTTCCACCGGCGTGACGAATCGCCGGTGAAATTACTCTTCTTACACCTTTCCGGCGACTGTGACTTCGGCTTCCACACGCAATAGGTTCCCGGAGTGATTCCGTCGAGATCGTCGGCCTCTGATGATGACGAAGAACCGAAATCGCGATCTTTGCTGAAAAGCTTTCGCAGAGGAAGACGCACCGCCAGAGACGACGGCTTACCGTCGTTCTCCGCCGGAGGAAGCGGGTTAGCGATGCCGATGGAAATCGTGCCTTTTTGCTGGAAATTCACTGCACCGAAGCTTCAATCGTTGTTTGAAGAAGCTAATTGTGTTGCATAGCTTCGAATTTCGATTGAAAATGGTGAGCCGTATGTGACTGTAATGGGAATTTCATAATTGATTTGTATTTGAAGAAGGAAGTTGGGGATTTGAGGGCTGCCGGAGATGCGATATTAAGAGTCGCCGGAGTGGTGGAGCATGAGATGTTTATTGACATGGCTACTACTTTGATTGTCGCCGGAGAGTTTGGAGTGACGGTGAGGAATAAGTGTTGGAAGGTTAGTCTGCAGATGTTAAAAAACAAACAGTCTTTTTCTTGCAGACTACAGATGTTGGTTCACCTTTTCTCTTGTAGATGTCTGCAGATGTGGTCCGCAGACTGCAGACATTTTCCTGCAGAAAAAACAAATAGCACCTTAGATCATCATGAACATCAGTTATCAACACTGAAATCTTTAAAAGCACCCATATTTTCGTAGAAGTCATCTTCGCCATGGAAAAACATAGTTTGACAAGAAACATAGTTTTAATACATATATCAGCCTCAAAAAAAAGTAGAAAACATGTAAAAGAAGGGATCTAGAACTCACCTTAAACCAGCTTCGAGCAAAATACTACAACTCGAGAGCAAACCTGGTAACGCCTAAACACACAAAAACATACAGACTTAACACATAGAAACACATAGGAAGCTATCTAGAAGCTTAACCCGACCGAAAATCCGAGAAGAAACACGATTAAATCTTACCTTTTTAAAGATTTCTTCTACTTTCTCACTCTAAAACACGTGAGAGTCCTTTTTTTCTCTCTAAAGCCGCACTTTGAGTGTATGGGAGAGAGTATGGGTAGCCTTACCCCCCATATGGGCCGGTTTGGCCCTTGTACACTTTTAACCCTTGCTTTTAAAATAAAGTCTCGTTTGCTCCCTTACTTTTCTTTTCTCTTTTTTTTTTTCTGAAATTTCCATGTGTTACAAATAAATAAACAATTGGACTAAAATAATAATTTTCGTCAAACCACAAGGAGTAAAAGCGTAATTTACTCCAATTTTTTTTATGCTAATGAAATGTGACGATGAAAGTGTGAGAATATAACTTGTGCCAATGAGGGAGTGAGAAGAAGACAAATGGCTAAATTTTATTTTGTTTTATTAGTATAGATTTTATTTTATTTTATTAGTATAGATATATTATTTTCAGTTTTTTGTACGGATATCATACCTTTTGACTTTTGTTTACGTGGATAACTTTGTTTTCTAATCTAACACTATTCTAATATGACATATTCATTTAGGTTTTATTAGTTTATGAGTTGTATAAGTTTAAGAATTTTACAATTTTACAAGTCTATGTGTTACAAGTAACGTATGAGTATTACACTTTTTAGAACCTATTTAATCACTTTCAAGAGAATATGTGTTTCAAATAACCTCACGTTTACCTTTCAAATGGTCTCTAACAAAGCAAATGACCTTGCCATTTACATGATAACAACAAAACCAAAAGGAAACTGAAAATAGATATAATTTGTGTCTTCGTGTACCCTTGGGCCATATGATGATATGTTCCAAAGTTCTATGTTCTTCTCTATACTTTGAATATGCATTCTTCAGGTAAACCGGTCTCCTTATTCTCGTTAATGTTTTGTATTCTCCAGGGGTCGTTATATAGCTTGTAGTGTAATGTCTAGCACGAAAATACACTTATTAGAAGTCAAGTTGTTCATCTAGGGGTGTGAATCGTGTTTGGTTGGTTGGTTGAATCCTAGAACCTGAACACGATCCACATATTTGTATGGGCAAATACTATAAAAATCAAAATAATTTCAATTTTTTCTCACAAAAAGTCATTGTACAACTTTTTACACGTAAAAAAATAACATACTTTCTGTTTGGTTTTATATAAGTCTATCAACAATTTTTGCACATAAAAAACAATATACTTTCTATTTTTGCACATAAAAACCACTCAACAGAAAGTATGTTGGTTTTTTACGAACAAAAAATTGTTTATGGACTTTTATGATAAGGGATTTTTTTTGTGAAAAAACAGTTAGTATGTTGGTTTTTTATGTGCAAATATTGTTGATAGACTTTTACGAGACAATACAGAAAATATGTTAGTTTTTAGGTGTAAAAAATTGTTCAATGACTTTTGTGAGGAAAAAATTAAAGCATATTGGTTTATTATGCTATTTGCCCTATTTATATTTACTAAAACATCAACCCTAAACCGGACACACTTAGATTTATGTAAGCTAAATATGACTTGTTTAACCCATTATCGAAGCAAGTCAAAGGGGTTGTAAATGAGTTGTAACCAAGATGTAAATGGATGTCACACCGAACATGATCTATTTATTAAACAGTTTAGCTATGACAATCACGTATGAATGAAAGTGTGCATACCTGTATGAATGTTGCGAAAACATCATCCTCACTTAGCTCAGACAACTTTTCAGCCCAATCTTTGATGTATCCAAATGCAGATTTTTGTCTTTTTGCCTCGAGTAAAATAGAATCACGATACAAGTATCTTTGCCAAATGTTTTTTACATTCGCCAACATGAATTCTACTTGTGTCTCATTGATTCCCTACATGAAGATCCATCATTTCGTAAATTAGGCAAGCATCTTTACCAAAATTGAAATTATCAATCAACTGCTCAAATAAAATAATGAATTCGATGTAGAGGAATTACCCGGAGGATATTTACAAGGTTTGGTATTTCATCTTCACGTATTCTAACAGCAAAACTCTCATAGTTCAACACGTTCTCCCATGGCAAAAGGATACCATCCTGAAATGTGAAACAGTTTAGGATGACTAGTAGAGCTATAGGAAAATACAGACACTTAACACTAGAGATACACAATCACTCTTGGGCCCGAGCAGGAATAGCTCGATTCTTTGGGCCTGGTTTGAGCCCGGCGGTTGCACTTTAGTCCTAAGATTGAATCGAAAAGTTCTGTTAGGGCCCAAACCCGGGTATAGGTCCGATTAGGTCCAATTGTGTGGTACGAGTACGAAGGGTCTGGTCCCTTGCGTCTCGTACCTAATATAGTTTTTCTATGTTATATAGATGTAATTTTCTTATCAGTGTATACCATTTTTTGGTGTAATGTTAGTGTAAATTTGAATGCTTTATAGCTTCATAATACTACCTTTTAAGAAAGATAACATTTTTTTGCTTGACAAAACTGATAGTAAAAAAAGTAACTATATTAAATTAAAATATTATCGATCATATTTTGAAGCTGTACGTTTTAATACTAAACAAATAAATAATCAAACAAAAAATAGGAAATTAGTTAGAAAAGATAAACAAAACCAGCGCAATATGGTTGGGACCGATGCATCGGATTTAAAACCAAACCTTGTGTGCCTCTAGTAAACCCTATAATCTTATACCCTAAATGAAAAAGAGCTTAAGGTTGAGACCTGGATAACAACAGGAATGCAACCTTGCAAAATACTATCTTCCATTCTACCACTCCATCCATCTCCAGGCATCACTCCACAAAAGACCGAGCTTGCCAAACCTTCATGGTAACTTTCAGAAGGATGCGCAATCACAATCACGCCTTCAACATGTTGTTTCCCAAGCTTACCTTTTTTGTTTGGGGAAGATCCAAATTCTTCGGCTAGTTTCTGCCTTAGGCCCATACTGTATCTGCATTTTGACAAGATCAATCAGTTGAAATAGAAACTAAAAGTTTATGGAAATTGGGAAAGAGTATGAACAGGAAAATTGCATGAACACGTTCACTTACGTTGACTCAAGCCGTCCATGTTCATAAGATGGCCCTAAATTTCCGTTGAAGTAAAACAATGTTTTCCGGTCCTCACGAGGCCTATGTAGCAGAATCTAGGTTATTATTTATTTATTATCTTCAAGGAAATAAAAAATAAAAAAGATGATCATGATTGAAACTTTGTCAAGAAGGAAAATACCTAGCCCAGAGCTTTAGGCTTAGGGAGGTGACATCGGGTCGTTTCCATGCAGGAATCACAAGATCTTTTTGCGGGTCAAAACACGAATGATTTCCCCTTCTATCCGAAGAAATATTATCCCAATTGTCTGCCCAATAAGCAGTTGTTGAATGGTTGTGTTTTGAGTTTGTATTACCCCAATGGACCAACATCATGCTGCTCCATATCTTCTTTGGGGCGTAACAAGCACCTTCATCCCACGAAAATGACTGCCTTAACACATATAAGAACAACTTGTTATTTTCATTCTTGCAGTTCATACCAAATTTTAGGTTGTTGAATTTTTTTATTATTATTATTTTATTTTTTGCAATTCATGACCTTTCAACTAACGAGACTTTTATTATTCACGTTAAATAAAGTCACGTCCCCTCTCGCGTGAGAATAGAATGTGTCTTCTCTCCCATCGCATCACCACACATTACGAACCCCTATTGGCATTGGTCACCATCGCCTGAAAGGTTTCATCGGTGGAGTTGTGGTTTAATGGTTTGAAACCATATATCTTTTCAACATTGGCTTTTCTGTGTTTGAAAACACAAGATATTTTCTATTTTGAATGGATCCCTGTATTTTCTGTGTTTGGTTGCTGGAGAAGGATGAGGTGTTCAATGTAGAAGGGGAGGGGAAATGATAAATGGGAGAGAAGTTGTGAACTGAAATGAAGGTAAAAATAGGAGGGGTGCACTGGCTCTACTATGGAAATTGGGGTGGTTTTTGAAGTGGCAAAGGTGATTTTTGATTTTTGAAGTTTGTTAGCAGAGGTGGTTTTGTGGTGGTGGGACCATAAGCATATTAATCCTTTAATTCAATACATTAATAAAAATAAACAAACAAACAAACAAACATATCCGGTATATCCCACTAAAAAGCAGGGTCTGGGAGGGGTAGGTGGTGGCGAGTCTCTCCTCTGTCTTGAGAGATAGAGAAACCGCTTCTAAAGAGACCCCCGACTCGAAAACGATAGCAAGCAGATTATAGAGCATACAACACATAGGTATATACCACATTTGAGTTTAGAATAAGCATAGGCATATTCTTAAGTATATTGATAAGCATAACAATCAGACTATAGTGCATACATCCCATACGCATACACCACATAAGCATAAGCAAACGCATAAGCATAACAACCCGAAGATAGTGCATAAATCAAATAAGCAACATGCATCACCTATATAGGGCAAAAGTCGATAGCCTACATATCACGCGAGGGGTCACGCATCAGGTCTTCCTCTACTCCTACTACCAACAGATCCCACTAGAAGTCCTTAATTTTAATTCTACGCCTCCACGCACTCCTATCCCCGATCATGTGCTCGGTGAGGTGCAACCGTACCATATCCCGCCTAATTATCTCATCCCAAGTCAACTTAGGTCTTCCTCTACTCCTCCTACCATCTAAGGTGATGTTCTCTACTGTTCTAACCGGCGCTGACATCGGTCTCCTCTTCATGTGCCCAAACCATCTTAATCTTCCCTCTCGTATTTTATCCTTGATACAAGCCACCTCTAGCCTCTGCCGAAACACGTCGTTCCTTATCCGATCCAGTCTTGTGTGTCCACACATCCACCTCAGCATTCGCATTTCCGCGACCTCTATTTGTCGTTCGTGCGATTTCTTATGGCCCAACAGTCTGTTCCGTATAACATAGGCGGACGTACTGTCACTCTATATAGTTTTCCCTTTAGTCTTGCTAGGAACCTCTTATCACACAAAATCTCTGATGCTGCTCTCCACTTGCACCATCCTGCTTGAACACGGTGGGCTACATCACTGTGTATCTCTCCGTCCTCCTATACGTACGAGCCTAGGTATTTGAACCTTGACGTTTGTGGGACCGCCAGACCCTGGATACTAATTTGGGTGTCCTCTTCATTCTCTCCACTAAAGTTACAATGCATGTATTCCGTCTTAGAGCGACTTATCCTTAAGCCTTTGCGCTCTAGTGCCACTCTCCACTGTTCTAACCTCTCGTTAAGCACCTTTATAGATTCTGATATTAACACAATATCATCCGCAAACAGCATGCACCACAGGACTGGCTCCTGTATAGACTTGGTCATCTCATCCAACACTACTGTGAAGAGAAATGGGCTCAATGCCGATCCTTAGTGAAGTCCCACTTCCACCGGGAAGAAGTCTGTGTCTCCGATTGGGGCTCGCACACACGTTTTTGCCCCATCATACATATCCTTGATTATCTTGATATATCTCACTAGTACCCTTCTATCTCGTAGACTTTCCCAAATGAGTTGTCGCAGAACACTGTCATAGGCTTTTTCTAGGTCAATGAATACCATATGGAGGTCCCTTTTCTTTTCTCTATATTTCTCTATTATCCTCCTTATGACATGTATGGCTTCTGTTGTAGAGCGCCCTGGCATAAATCCGAATTGGTTTATCGCTATCTGAGTTTCGCGTCTAATTCTCGTGTCGATAACTCTTTCCTATAGTTTCATAGTGTGACTCAAGAGCTTTATTCCCCTATAGTTTGTGCAACCTTGGACATCTCCTTTTTTCTTATATATGGGGACTATAACACTGCTTCTCCACTGCTCTGGCATCTTCCCGGTATTGAAGATAGTGTTAAATAACACTGTTAGCCATTGCAGTCCCTCTTCTCCCAGGCACTTCCACACTTCAATAGGTATGTTGTCTGGCCCCACCGCCTTTGCCCTCCCCATTTTCTTAAGGGCTCTCGTAACTTTCTTGATTGTGATGTTTCTACAATAACACTTATTTTGTTGCTTTGTTTGAGTTGTTTGATCGATCTTTGTTTGTTGATTAGGATTCCTTACATTGAAAAGGTTATTGAAGTAAGTTTTCCATCTCACCTTGATGTCTCTCTCTTTCACCAAGACCTTTCCATCCTCGGCCTTTATAAACTTCACCATTCTTAAGTCTTGTCTTCTATGTTCTCTTGCTTTGGCAATCTTAAACATGTCATGTTGTCCTTCATTCGTCTCTAGTCGCTTGTACATCCTCTCATAAGCTATGTTCTTTGCCTCTGACACAGACTTTTTCGCCTCTCGTTTGGCCTCCTTGTATTTATCTTTTAGTTCTGCTCGTTCTTCGTCATTTTTACAACGTAAAAGCTCTCTAAAGCTTTGTTGTTTAATTCTTATCTTCTCTTGTACATCTTCATTCCACCACCAGGATTCCTTATGACTGACCGTCCTACCTGTTGTAACTCTAAGAGTTTCTTTAGCTGCTTGAATGACTCTAGTGGCCATGGCCTCCCACTTTTGGTTTGCGTCTTCCCATGGCCCAGTCTGGGTCATTGGTGTGACCTTATCTCTAAAGATGGTGATCTTTTCGTCTTTCAGCTGCCCCCATCTGATCGTAGGTCTAATTCTCTTGGTTGCTTCAACAATAGCTCTCTTCACACGTAGATCCGCCACCAACATATGATGTTGGGTCACTACTGTCTCGCCCAGGATTGCCTTACAGTCCTTCCACAAACTATGGTCTTCTCTTCTCATCAGCAAATAGTCTATCTGTGTGTGTCTCCCGCCGCTGCTAAACGTGATTAGATGCGAGTCTCTTTTCTTAAAAAACGAATTTATAACGCCTAGGTCATGCGCTAATGCAAAGTCAAGAAGCTCCTTACCGTCGTCATTCCTAAGACCATACCCAAAGCCTCCATGCACCAAAGGGAAGTGATCATTATCCTTACCAATATGCCCATTAAAATCTCCTCCTATGCATGTATTTCCTTCTCGAGGTATGTCTCCTATAACTTGATCTAAACTCTCCCAGAAATTCTTTCTTTCCGCTTCCCCTAATCCAACCTATGGTGCATATGCACTAACTACTGCCACTACTTCATCCCCTATTACTATTCTTAACAGCATAAGTCTATCATCATATCTTATCACCTCCACTACATTATCTTGAAGTTCTTTAGCAACTAGGAAACCCACCCCATTTTTTGTTCCATCTGATCCTGAATACCATAGTTTATACCCATTGCACTCTATTGCTCTCCTATCCCGCCATCTAGTCTCTTGAAGACATGCTATTTGTACCCTACGTCTCTTCAGCACGTCTACTAACTCTAATAACTTACTAGTTAACGTTCCTACATTCCACGATGCCAATCGTAATCTATAACCCTTTTTCCCTCTAGTTGCACTTATCGTCACCGAACATGATCTCGGGGCAGCATAATGACTCCTATCTATTTTACCGCACTATCCCACCCTAACCAAAAAAACCAGACAAAGCCCAAGAATACAACAACTTTTCACAGATACAAATAGTGGGGCCTAAAGAACTACTTTTTCTAATAAAAAAAGAACAAAAATACTACATAAGGCACATGCATTCATTTAAATTAAAAACACACGTCCATTAGTAGAATAGACAAAACTTGTAAGCGAATATAAAGAACAATTTTTGTTATTTTTTAGTTTAAATATAAACCAAAAAATTTAGGAAATATTTATATGATGAAAAATGTAATTAGTTTCATATATAAAAAATAAAAGTAAGAAAACTACATTCCACTTTTGTAGCTTTATGGTTTGATGAGGGATTTACTCGAATCATACCCAAATATGATCTTTTCCCGAAGAACGGTTCCAATAGGGGTATTGCTGAACGATATGGTCATATGCCATCTTGTAAAATTCAAGAGTGAGAGAGCTTCTCAATCCCATATGTTTCTGAGCAAACGCAAGAAAAAAATAAAACATATAGTAGTAAAAAAATGAAAATGTGAAGCTTCTATGAGAATGATTCCATGATGCATGTAGCTATACCTCCGTGCTCAAATGGGGAGCATCATCAGCACGAGTTATGATGCATGAATCAAGAACCGGTACAAAATAATAATCAGCGTCATCGCCGTTTAATGTCCGATGTGGGCTCGCTAACATGCTTTCATACATTGCCATCTATAGATCAAAGCATCATAGAATGGCTTAAGTTCATTTTAGTTACCCACAATTCATATTGACAGTTCTACTTGAATTTTGTTGATGCTTCTTTTTGGGTTTTTTTAATAGCAAAAGTAGTTCACAAAGATTAGAGGTAGCAATTACAAGTAAAAATCTATATCAAGGAGTCAATTTGGGTTGTATATTACTAATAACGGGTCAAATGTATAAATTTAGCTCAATGTGACAGATCAAACAGGTTAAACAGGGGTCAAAATTCATCTGACGTGTCTTCAAATACTTTTGAATTTCCTAAATTGTTGAATATTAAAGAAATTATCTTACAATTCAAAAGATATAGTTTTTGTAATAATTTCTGGATTTAATTATTTACAAAGTGCAAGCAAATGAGGATGGACAAAGAAGTCTTGGTGCATCTGTCCAACCTGTTTTCACCCACGAATAAATGTTATATGTTTTGGCCCAAATCCACTTTTACCCGTCAAGGAACGTGCCCGTTTGCCACCTATGTTGAAGATCACTATCATAGGATTTGGTACCTGAGAACCATATAGTTGTTCCGTCCACACACTAGCGTTATCCTGGTCATAAATCCTATTTACACACTCAAACTTAAAATGACGACCCTGCAATCAAACGAGTTGCAAAATGTGAATCAATAAAAGATGAAAAAAAAAAACCATTTCTACAACTTAATGTAAACATTCTAACCTCAAGTAAGAGACTATTAAACTCCGGGGGTAAATCATAGACATAAATTAATGGCCTTTTCTTTTCCACTGTGGCTTTTAATCTGGCCATATTCCTGGCAACAGGCCCATCATCAGGAATACTAATTTGGGCGGGACTAAGCCACTGCGGCCAATCTTTAATCGTTGAAAGAACAGATGGAATACTACAATCCACTCCATACCAGCCATTATCACACTGCATACATCCAAAAAAAAATATGAAAAATATTTAACTAAGTATTTATATCACACAGTTCTTTTAAGTTGATCTACAAGTCTACATCAATGGCCAGATCTCCAAGACCGCAATTGGTTCAAGCCTTTATCAAGTAATTCAACCTTGAAACACATGACAAGTGGATCTTGAGTTTATAAAGACTCAACCAGAATCCTCATGGAGCTTTTCAAGGCCAATGTAATATGTAAACCTGAGCTTGATTTTTATTTTATTTTATTTTTATTTTTTTGTGGTTTGAAATGTCGTTTAGGAGTAAAAAGGGAGACATATGTTTAGTATTTAGTACAGTTTAATCAAAATATACCTGGCAAAAGCCACCGTGACAGTGACCTTGACCTGAACATTGGTTAATACAAGTAGATAACACAGGTGTCTCACAAAATCTTCCGAAAAGACCATCATATTTGCAATCACATTCATCTTTAAATTTCACCTTTAAATCATAAGCTTCAACTGGATCCACATTACACCATCCGGGAACACTACCGTTTGTTGAGAAAATATTTTCATGATCAGCTTTTGACCAATCGACAGCTTTTGGTGCACCAGATTCAGAAGGTAAGCTGGTTAAGAGATTCGGTTTTGTGCATTAGTAAAGTGGCAGTTCTGACTTGTTGACTTGTGAATGGGTCGATTTGAGTTACACCTTATCTCAAATGAGTCAAATAAGCAAATTACTTAAAGAGTGATGACGTTGAAAGTCGATGAATTGTGTATTAAATGCATATAACCTCCTAGGTCACGTCTTTAGCAAGCCCAGATCATAATATAAGTTTTTGTAATCATATTTAACATATTAGTTAAATGACAAAGAAGTGTTTGTTGATCAGCTCAAAGTCTCAAACCCATTCTGATCCAGTACCAGCCCGTTAAAGAAATCTATATAATTCATAGGCATACATTACTTGAAATCCGCATGACTCCGCAACAGGACGATTTGGGTATTTGGTTCCTTCACCACAGAAGCACATAGCTCGTGTTGTGTCACAATGTGCAGAGCAGATGGAAACAACCCATCGACCATATGGTAGCTCCTCCGTTGCTGGGTAATTGCAACTTAATTCTAGTCTTTCAGAGCATCCTTCTCCTTTTTCATAGATTTACAAATTAGATCAATAATTCTATAAAGTAGATTATTATTAAAACTAAATTAGTTTTATTAATCATACATAATGTGAATGTTAATTGTGAAGTCAGCATAAGTTGAGGGGGCTTAATGTGCCTATTTCTATTTTGTATGGGTTAGAGTGTCACAAGGTTGTTAATAGTTTGTTAACAACCGTTGAGGTTGGTGAGTATATATAGCTTCCGAGTTGATTGAGTTGATCATCCACAAAATTGATTTCTCACTCTTGTAGTTGTAATCGTTTTGGTATTAATCGAATTGAAGTTCTTTTGGTTTTCTTTGTCTTTGGTGTTGTTTACTTTCAACAATTGGTATCAGAGCCGGATTAGGGCTCGATCGTTGAAGACGAAGAGGGAAATCAAATTGAGAGGAGAGACAAGAAACTATGGTGTCCTCGGCAAAGTTTGAACTGGAAAAATTCGATTGGAGAAATGATTTTGGGCTCTGGAGAGTGAAGATGAGAGCATTGCTAGTTCATCAAGGACTAGTAGCCGCTCTTGCCGGATAATCGAAGTTGCCGGAGACATTAACAGATAAGGAGAAGAAGGATATTCTCGAGAAGGCACATAGTGCCATTATCCTGAGTCTGGGAGATCGAGTTCTTCGAGAAGTGTCTAAAGAAACTTCGGCGGCAGGGATTTGGTCGAAGTTAGAAAGCCTGCATATGACTAAATCCCTGGCCAATCGTCTCTACCTCAAGAAAAGGTTGTACACCTTTCACATGAGTGCTGGCAAGTCTTTGGAGGATCATACCGACGAGTTCAATAAGTTGATTCTGGATTTGGAAAACATCAATGTCAAAGTTGATGATGAAGATCAAGCAGTCATGTTCTTAACCTCGCTACCACAAAGTTTTGAGCACTTTGTGGACACCCTGATGTACGGGAGAGACACTTTGACTATGGATGAAGTGTTGGCTGCACTGAATTCAAAGGAATTAAAGAAACGAACTGATGTACACGATGAATCAAAGGATGGTCTGTTTGTTAGAGGAAGACCCGAGCACCGAACCTTAAAGGGCAAGAAGGTGGCAAGATCAAGGTCCAAGCTGAAGAGACGGTGTTATATGTGTCAGTCTGAAAAGCATCTAAAGAAAGATTGCCCGGAAAGAAAGAAAAAGAAGAATGAGTGGCAGTCTAAGTTGGGTCAAGGAATAAGCTCTTCGGATGGCTCGCTGGATGGCTTTGAGAGTTCTGATGTTCTAGTGGTGTCAAATGGATCAACGGATGTAAGGTGGATTCTTGATTCTGGTTGTTCTTACCATATGACTCCACACAAGGAGTACTTTGCCAGCATTGATGAAAGGGCAATGGGCTCTGTAAAGTTGGGAGATGACAGGCCATGTTCTATAAAGGGGGTAGGTACTATTGTCTTGAAGTTGAACAATGAGACTGAGGTGGAGACGTGGAGTTAACTGATGTAAGGTATATACCAGACTTGTCAAGAAACCTCATATCCCTAGGGACTTTTGAGAGAAATGGGTATTGTGTAAGTCTCAAGAATGGAAAGTGCAAGGTTGTAAAGGGATCCATGGTAATACTATCGGGCACAAGGGGTGAAAACAATGTCTATATGTTAGATGGAAAGGTAGCAGGTGAAGCAAATAGTGCTGCAAGTGACAAGATGATTGGGGAAGCTACCCTTTGGCACAACAGATTTGGACACATTAGTGACCAGGGTCTAATGGAATTACAAAACCAACAGGTTCTTGGTTTTTTCAAGGGTGCTGGTGTTGGGTTTTGTGAACACTGTGTGCTAGGTAAGGCTCATAGGGTGAAGTTGCTAGAAGAACCCACAAGTCTAAAGGAATTTTAGACTACATACACTCTGATCTATGGGGGCCAACAAGAACTTAGTCAAAGGGGGGTGCTAGATACTTTATGTCCCTTATAGATGACTTTTCCTGAAGGGTTTGGGTGTTTGTACTTAAACACAAACATGAGGCCCTTGAGAAACTCAAGGAATGGAAAGTACTAGTAGACAACCAAACTGAGAAAAAGGTAAAGAAACTTAGGACTGAAAACGGACTTGAGTTTTGTAACAAGGAGTTTGATCAGTATTGTAAGCAACATGGTATTGCTAGACATCACACTGTGCCACGCACACCTTAACAAAACGGTCTAGCTGAAAGGATGAACCGGACTCTATTAGACAAGGTAAGGTGTATGCTAATTGGTTCAGGTTTGCCTAAGGTGTTTTGGGCTGAGGCGGTGGTAACTGCAGCTTATTTAGTTAATAGGTCACCCTCTGCTGCAATTGATAAGAAAACCCCAATGGAAGCTTGGTCTGGAAAAAGGCAGGATTACAATGAGTTGAAAGTGTTTGGGTCATTAGCCTATGCACATGTGAAGCAAGATAAGCTTGAGGCTAGAGCTTGTAAGTGTGTGTTCATTGGTTATCCTGAAGGGGTGAAAGGTTATAAGCAGTGTTGTAAAAATCGGCCTAGGCGGCCGATTAATCGGGGATTAATCGGTAGTCGGCCCATTACCTTGTCGATTTCAGCTAATCGGTACAGAAAATCGGTAGTCGGTCCTAGGCGGCAATAATCGGCATTAATTGGTAGTAATCAGAGTAATCGGAGCAATTTTCCTAGGTGGTCAAAATCGGTCAACGCAAATATATGTGCTTTTTAACTTATAATTCTGACCCATTTCCTCAATTCTAAACCTAGCCAACATTGACAACACATCGACCAGCCTCTAAAAGTTGACCTCCAACTACAACCAGCCTCTACATTAACTTATAAATCTGACCAATTTACTCAATTTTAAACTATTTGATCTTTGAAGTCTTTGAACTACTATATTTTGAGCTATTTGATGTTTGAAGTACTTGATTGTTTATATTATTTTTAATTATTTATGTTTGAAGTATACTAATCTTAACTATATATATAATTTATAAAAAAATACATATAAAATCTCCAAACCGAGTAATCTCGATTAATCCCTATTAATCCCAATTAATCCCTAGTCGGTACCTTGCGGCCCGACTAGCGCCTAGCGATTTTTACAACATTGCTTATAAGCTGTGGAGGTTAGAAGACATCTCACCAAAGGTGATTATAAGTAGAGATGTTGTGTTCAAGGAAGATGTTTTGTATAAGGATATTGTAAAGGGGAAGACGGATCATGAGGGTGATGGGTGGTTTGCTGATGAACATGGTGTTCAAATTGAGGTGGAGTCCAAAGCTTCAGAAGGTAGTTCAAAATCTTCCGAAGGTATTTGCAAATCTTCCGAAGGTAGTTTCAAATCTTCTGAAGGCATTTTCAAATCTTCCGAAGGTATTCCAAAATCTTCCGAAGGTACTTCTGAAGTAAGGAGAAGTTCACATCAGTGGGTTCTCACTCATCAAACTCATCAGTTGAGTATAGTTTGGCTAGAGATAGAGCCAGAAGGCAACATGTGGTGCCTGCTAGATATAGATCTAATGATGAGTTATCTGCATTTGTGTTCATGGCTGCTGAGTTAGAAAGCACTACAGAGCCTTTGTCATTTGAACAAGCCATGTCCTCAGTCGAGAGAGATAAATGGTGGGGTGCCATGAATGATGAGATTAAGTCATTGTACAAGAATGACACATGGAGGTTGGTTGATAAGCCAAAGGATCAGAAAGTTGTGGCATGCAAATGGTTGTTCAAGCTTAAAGAAGGTGTTAGTGGTGTAGAAGGACCTAGATATAAGGCAAGGTTGGTGGCTAAAGGGTTTACCCAGCAAGCAGGGGTAGACTATAATGAGATATTTTCCCCAGTCGTCAAGCACTCTTCTATAAGAGTAATTTTGTCTATGACTGTTGTACTTGACATGGAGCTTGAACAGTTAGATGTCAAGACAGTATTCTTACATGGGAATCTTAAAGAAAAGATCTATATGTATCAACCTAAAGGTTTTGAGGTAAAAGGGAGTGAGGACAAAGTGTGTCTGCTGATCTTTGTACGGATTGAAACAGTCCCCAAGGCAGTGGTACAAGAGATTTGATGATCATATTACTTCAAATGGGTTTGTTAGGAGTAAGTATGATGCTGGTGTGTATTACAAAGAGTATCAGACACGGGAGTTCATCTATTTACTTTTGTATGTGGATGATATGCTGATGGCTTGTAAGAATTCCAATGTAATATTAGAAGCCAAGAAGATGCGGATGCAGGAGTTCGAAATGAAGGAACTTGGGGCTGCTAAAAAGATTCTTGGGATGGAAATTGAAAGAGAGAAAGTCTGGGTTGTTAAGACTGACCCAATCTGCATATATTAGAAAGGTGCTTGAGAATTTTGGCATGGGTAATTGTAAACCTGTTATGGCACCTTTTGCTTAGCATTTCAAACTGTCATTAGATGATTCACCTTCAACTGTTGAGGAAAAGGTTCATATGGAAAGGATACCTTATGCAAATGCTGTAGGAAGCCTGATGTACCCAATGGTCTGTACAAGGCCTGACCTGAGCTATGGTGTAAGTATGGTTAGTAGGTACCTGTCTTGTCCAGGTAAGGTGCATTGAGAAGCAGTGAAATGGCTACTAAGGTATCTACATGGTACTGAATAGGTGGGATTAATCTTCGGAAATGGATCAGTGGGTAAAGAAGTTCTGATGGGTTATATAGATGCAGATTTTGCAAAAGATTTGGATAAAGGGAGGTCTATCACAGGTTATGTGTTTAAAGTGTTGAATGGGGTAGTAAGTTGGAAGGCAGCTCTGCAAAGTGTAGTAGCCCTGTCATCAACTGAGGCTGAGTATGTGGCTCTTACTGAGGCTATGAAGGAAGCCCTTTGGTTAAAGGGTTTTGTGTCAGAATTAGGAATTGATTGCCAGGATGTGATGGTTTATTGTGACAATCAAGGAGCTGTGCAATTGTCAAAGAATGGAGTGTTTCATGAGCGCACAAACATATCAATATGAAGTTGCATTTCATTAGAGATGTAGTGAATGCAAAGGAGGTGTTTGTTAGAGACATTTCTACTGATGACAATGTTGCAGATATGCTGACTAAGTCTCTTCCGAGGCTTAAGTTCAGCAAGTGTTTAGCGTTGCTTAATGTGTGCTGACTTTCAATTTAAGGTGGAGAATGTGAATGTTAATTGTGAAGTCAGCATAAGTTAAGGGGGCTTAATGTGCCTATTTCTATTTTGTATGGGTTAGAGTGTCACAAGGTTGTTAATAGTTTGTTAACAACCGTTGAGGTTGGTGAGTATAAATAGCTTCCGAGATGATTGAGTTGATCATCCACAAAATTGATTTCTCATTCTTGTAGTTGTAATCGTTTCGGTATTAATCGAATTGAAGTTCTTTTGGTTTTCTTTGTCTTTGGTGTTGTTTACTTTCAACACATAACATACTATATTGTAAAGCATGTAGGTCTTCGTTCTATAAAGTCTTAAAAGTTATAAGTTTTAATCTAGGCAATACAAGAGAAGCTCATGGGTTCTCTTCTCATTAAGTTATCAATATGGGACAAAATAAAGATAAGTTTTGAAAAACTTTGAAGGGACCTAATCCTATATCTAACTTTTTATTTAACATAAACTTGAAAACCTATTTGAGTGAAAACTGTTTTTCTAACATGAACTTGTTTTGACACATTAGCGCCTCGTCCTTTCACCATCTTTACATTATGGGATGAATCATTGAAATAGTACTAACCGTTGAATCCATGAAAGCAACGGCATTGGCCAAGTTCATGATTACAAACGCCTTGACCGTTACAACCATCTTTACATATCTTCCCACTGATTTCCTATAAAATGAGACAGAAAATTTAATTAACACAATACGGTATCAATTTTGAGATATACGCCAGTATAATTTTAATGTGCAATTTACTTAGCACCTCATGAACATTTATTGGATTGGCAATTGAATCACAACCAGCTAACCATCGACCAATGTCAGCCTTCCATGGGGCACCACGATAAACAACTGCGTTATGAAAGTCAGCTGGAACCCGTGATTTTAAAGGCTGCTGCTGTTTGTGCAAATCATTGTTATTTTCAGCATTAATCGTCGGGATACATGAGTCTTTGACTTGCTTATATCCAAAGTAATCAAAAGAAGGAACCGCAGGAAACAAGAATAATTGAACTACTGAAACCAATGCTACAATTGAAGCAATAGTTGCCACCAGTGACCACGAGCAATTTAGCTTTTGAAGCGAGAGCATGGTCCGACTGGCTACCTAAAAATACTTCTAGATCCTTAATTTGCATGAGCCAATTTGTTTAGTTGACTTTTCAAGTAATTCTCTTTCACCTATCAATCATGGGAGAAGGATCATTGGGGGGCGCCTCTTTTTTTCGTCAGTAGTGTTAAATTTTAGGCCAGTAGTGTTAATTTTTGGCCCGGTAGTGTAAATTGTTATATAAATATCGAGTTCGGCTCCCGTAAAAAAAAATATTTTCGCCCCGCCCCCACAAACAAAAGTGTTCAAGCTCCGCCACTGCTATCAATCAAGTAACTTTGAGCAGGTCAAACAAAAAGAGCATGTTTAGATCGAGGATCCACTTCAAAAATGTATATTATTTGAAGTAATTGGGTTCAAATGTATAAGAAATCAGGAAGTCAATTTGGAACTAAAAATGCCAACACCTTGAATTTTCTCAAAATAGCAACTTTCTTCAATCAAAATTTTAACTTGGGTAATTCTATAAACATAAAATGAATTAGGTCAAGTTCATACAATTGAAATGAAAAGCAAAATAAGTAGATTTGAATAATTAGTAATCTCTAGTCAGAGATACTATACCAATCTCAAAAGTGATTTACCTTTTAAACCACAAAATCAATGATCGTGAATGAAAATTATTGAATCCAATTTCAAACAGAATTATCTTAATTGAACAGCACGTTCAGAATTGATGAAATGACGAATTTGAAGTCACCAAACCCTTTTCAGTTTCTTCCAAACCCAGATGAAAAAACTCGATTATTACATAATTGTATAAATGCAAAGTCATACAATAAGTGGCAAATTTACTTCACCGGATCTCAGGATAATCAAATTAGTTGCCTGAAATTGCTTCAGATACAATTTTTTTTTCAAAATTGGAAGTTGATTTGTTCGAATTAATGCCTACCAACAAATACCAGCAAGAAACAATGGATTAACGTACCAAGTGAATGAAGAATTGAAGTTCCAAGCTAACCCAGAGAGAAGTAACGACAAGGGGAAGAGAAGGGGTGGAAGTCTGGCTGACGGAGAAGAGCTGAAGAAAACTATATAGTGGTTAAGACCGGACAAAATTACTGAGAATACCCCTCACGGTGCTGGTGAGACCACAACCAATTTCATTGTGTAGGGGTATGCATGTCAAACGACACGCTACTTATAAGCATGGACTCTTTGTAAACAAGAGTTGACCCTGCCGGTTTGCAACTACTCCATTTATATTAACCAATTGATTAAAATATTAATTAAAAAAGGCTTATTTATTTAACAAAGAAACATTATAGCTGGAGTGTAATATTGTTGAAGCTAGGAATCTTAGGATCGGCTCTTGTAATATTGTAATATTACACTGATTTGTTTATTATATTAACCCAGTTCTACTGTCATATTCAAGATTTTGTTAATAAGATGTATGAATTGAGATGGTTATTATACCATATAAAAAATCACTCAGTCTATTCCAACATTAAGTAGAAATGAGTTGTGTGATAAGGGGTTTTTTGGTACACAATACCTTAAATTATACTTCAAATTGAGAACTTTCATTCATTAGATTTCGAGTTAAAGCTTGTCTAGTTATTTATGTTTTAGTGTGTTTCTGTTGTTATTTGTTTTCTTGCTGTCGTTATTTTATTATCATTATTGGTAGGTTAGTATTACGAAATATGATGGTTTCAAACAGGATGTATTTTTATTCTCTTCTTATAGTTGCTTGCCTGTGTGGTAAGATCTATGTATCCGTTCTTGCCAAGTGGACTTTTATGTCTTTTCTATTACTATGATGTTTACTTTAGGTTACCGTTGTGTTTCAGGCTACACTTGCAGCTTTTATGTACGTGTTTCGTCAAAAGAATCAACCAGTATCTTTCAACTGGATAAGTTGTGAAAAAAAACTAGTGGGTTAAATTAAAGCTAAAATATTAATTTAATACACTTTGTTTGTTGCAACAGATGTTAAACTTGCTATTGCTATTCATTGTACAAATGACATGTTTGGGTGTTAAATTGAGGCTAAAATATTGATCTAATACACCGATTTTGTTGTTGCAGGTTGTTTGCCATCAAGAACTACAGCTACATCTCTCGAAGTTGTCTTAGCTTCACCGATAGGAACTACCCACCTATCCAGGTAACCTCACATGTGAACCACGAACTACACTTACAAACAACTTAAGAAGAAACGGAATCTCACTCATCAGCATAAGGATCAAAAACTAGAAGAATAAACAAGAGTTAACGTGCATGCAAAGAGGATTCTTAACCGTTCATGAAGAGATGATAGTTGTTTTAGGCAAGAAAAAAAGCCAACCATAGCAAAGAAAGGCTTTGCGTTCTCCAAGTGGTTGATCTTAGCTTAGCGTGCTAGCCGCTACTTCATTTCTTCTAGTGATAGCGCTTCTTTCTTAGCGCTCTGGCCCCCCTTGTATAGTAAGGGGAACTTTGGTTGCGCGGCTTTCTCTTATACTTATGGCGGTCTATTTTCTATAATTTTCCATACATTAAGTTTATTGTATTGTTTTATTGATACAACTTATAGCGGAACCAAACTACATTTGAGTATAATACATCATTTATTTACATTATCAAACAAATAGGAACTTCTAGAGCTAACTAAGGTTAGGCTACCCAATACCCACCCCTAAAAATTAACACTTAAAAATAATAATACTACTACACTAATACTACTAATAATAATAATACTAACATAAATAATAATTAACTTGACGTAACTTTAATTAAAACACACTTCAGAAATATCTAGGTTGATGTAAGGTCTCCCTACTCGTGCTCCTTACTCGAGCTCTAAAAGCGACTAATAATAACACCTAGTGGGGTGTAGGGTACTTGGAATTTTTTTTATACTATACTATTTTCAAGAAAAACTTATCTTAATCTTAACTACTATATAATACATAAACAATGGCTAGATTTGTAATTTTATATTATTTTTAAGATGACATATGAAGAGTTACAAGCTTTAATATGTAATGTCATAAGATTTATTCCTAATATACCCTTTTAAGTTTTAAATACTTGTACTCCACCAATTTCTAATTAAATTTAAATTATGACTATTATATTTAAGGTTATCTTAATATCTATACCTATACTACTATATAATACAACTTTTTGGATAATATTGTAATTTTAATCCATTTTTAAGTTACTTAAGAACAATTTTGTTACATTTGGTACAAGTGATTATACATAAACAACTTGTTATTTATAAATTTGTTCATCCTTGTAGTAATATAGATATGTTTAATATCGACATTAATCAAATAAAAAAAACAAAATATAAGTTAGTACAATAAGAGAGAGTTAGCTAAATACACAGTCCTAAAATTATTTATACCTCCGCCGCAACGTACGGGTTTCACCCACTATACTTTAAAATACATATATAAGATTTAATTTATAGCAAGCAAACAAGCCACTTAATTTTCAAGCTGGAGCGATGCGGACGAAATGAGCGCCTTTGTTGCTTCTTATTTAGTGACTAGCTTACTTGTTTTCTTACTTATAACTAAAGTGTTTTATTCTTTATTCTCTTATAAATGAGCACCTTATTTCAACTGTTTCATTCACGAGAAGGTTTGGTTTGACAATTTTTGAACCAAACGTATAAAGAAGCGGGATTTGAGATAGGAGAATTACCCGCGACACAAAGATGAGTCAATTTATGTGATTGGATCATGTTGAATGGCGGGATTGGAAGTGTCTCTTACGACTAGAAACGTTAGCGTCAAAAGGTAAACAATGTAAAAACCAAAAAGAATGTAAAAAAACGTTAGTATGAAAGCATTAACAAATAATTAAAACTGGAAAGTTAGTAAAAAGAAAAAGAAAAACGTAGTTTTATAGTTTAATAAAAATAAGAGTAAATTATTATTATATAAGTTATTTTTAATAAAAATAAACAAATGGGTAAATATTTAATATTTATGTTTAATAAAAATGATATATGTAATTAAAATATTAATTTAAATATATATATAATCAACTAAGTTTTATAAAGAGATATATATAATTAAAATTTTAAGTTGCGAAGCTTGTTGGGGGAAACATGTTATGTTATTCTCCCGGAGATGAAGATTATTTGATACCATGTGTTAAGTGAAGGTGTCAGTAATGTTACTAATTTTAGATATTATTTGTTATTAAGCAAAACATAAAAGGTGAAATTATTATTGTCACGTACACTTGATAAATGCATGACGTTAAAGATTTTTAAAACTTTATAAAAATTAATCAAACATAAGTGAAAGTTAAGTATTCAAAATTAATAAAATTGTCAATTTAAAATTATTTGTAACGAACATTTGTTATGAATAAAAGATGACAAACAATACTGGACCATTGTTATTTGTTAAATGAATGGAGCTTATTGTTTAATAAAATAAAGTATTGTCTTCATATTTTAATCAACAAATGAAGTCAACGCTTATATATATATATATATATATATATATATATATATATATATATATATATATATGTCGGTGTCTACGGTGTTTTTATTACTTTTTTATTATCAGTTTTATTTTAAATAAAAGGATTTCATAATATGATATAAGTTAAGGCTTAGATGAGTTGGCAGCATCCTTTGATTTCGAAATACATGTCTGCAGTTCGAAACCCAATTGCGACTCTTTTTTGTTTCTTTTTTTTTTTGTGTTTAGTTTAATTAATAATATAATAACATGACATGTTATTATATGTATGTGTTAATTTGGAAACTAAATGAACATGTATTATTGTCTTTTATTGAATATGTTTATTGTTTGGAAAAACGCATCTGGTCGAATATAATACGTTTCAATTGACGGTATAAAAAAGTTTCGACATAAATTTAGTTGGGAAAGAGTTAGGTCAAATATAATATGTTTCATTCGACGATATAAAATACGTTTCTATGTAAATTTAACTCAAAAACGAGTCGGACATTTTTTTGTAATATATACTCTATCATTTCGCATACGACATCAATACACGTGTTTTTTTTACGTTTTGAGTTGGTTAAATATAAATTTGTTTGGAAAATAGTTGAGTCAAATATAACATGTTTTTATTCAATGGTAAAAATTCGAGTTACTCTATGTTTTGACGTAATTTTAGTTGGGAAACAAGTCGGCCAATCGTAATCTATACTTTATTACGCCACAAACGTCTCGCAATGCGTGGCAGGTAAAAACCTAGTTATAATGAATTTTATAAGGGTTGTTAAAGATATTGGTTTCACAGTTATTTTCTTTTAATATGTCTAAACTATTTTATTTTTATAAATAAAATTTTTTTATGTTAATATGGTACTAGCCCACTTGTTAAAAGATTTTAGCTTTTAGATGTGAATTACCAGGTTTAGATCCAACATTCAGAGTATAGTTTATGCACCACTTAATTAGTTAATCATGATGAGTTTAATTAATAACTTAATATTTTAATAATTACTTTAATTTGATTGAAATCGAGTTAATTGTCCTCCCTTTCTAGATCTGGCAATAAAATATAGCTGGAACATGGGTTACTAGGTTAGATGTGGATTTTGAATTCACATGTAGAAGCACAAACTTTTTAAGGTGGAGGTATTGTGTTTGATTCCAAAAAAAATATTGCTAGAAGGTGAAGGTAATAGTAGAAGTAGTTAATGTCGTTCGAAAAAAAGGTCGTAGGTGTTTATATTTAATTGCATTAAAATAAGTCGAGTAAAAACACAATGTAAAATACAGGATTTCTTCATAATCACTCAATATTCAATTGATTAATGATCAACACATGCGAAATGAATGTTAATCAACATTATAACATGGTTTCAGTCATCTGAATAAAAATATATCTTATTATATTTTCACAACTGCGTTCCCTCAACATATAAAACAAGAAAAGATACAATATATATAAAATTGAACTATTTATACTAAACAAAAAAGCTCTCGCTTACACAAAAGTTCTCACATAGCCATGACGTTTTCGCTTAGCCCAACTTTTTGTGCAACTTTATCATCAACAACGAAAATTCTCGCGTGAACCAGGTTTTCGCATGATATGATAAGTTTTCCCATAGTATGATTTTAATTTCATGAACTTTAAAATCTCCTTCTAGCCTCGGTGAATCAATTTCTATCAATAATCCACATTCTCCCCCTTGTAAACCCCTCTATATGCATACATCTTCTTTAAGGCTTTAGTTAGCATCCAACCGAATCATGTAGTTATAAAGGGAACATACATATTAGCTTCAATTGGACACGAATACAATTTGAGCATAACAAGATCAATAGGATAATAATTCTCTAATCTTTCTTGTAGGATCGATGTTTGTCTCACAACACAAGATATTCTCACAAACTCACTTAATATCACTCGGGTTGATGAAGCAGAATCTCTACTAAGTCACAAGTAATATAATAAGTTAATGAAAGCACACGAGCACAAGAATGGTTTTTCAAGATACTTGTAAATATTACTTTTCAACTCAGTATTACATGACTCTTACAAGCATGGTTACTAAGTTACATGGAGAAACTATATATACTACTATCTACAGCCGGTTATACTTAGAAAACCAGCTGGAATTTACAACTAGACAAATACTACATTGCTTGAAGTAAAGCATCTAAGATAAAATAATATCCTAGATTAGGTAGACATGACATGTCCATAACTTACCCTTTGTCACCAACTAAGAATGGCAACTGTATTAAGTTGAGAATGGTGAACAGTGGATTAAAGTATGGTCAACTACATGGGTGTGGGAAAGCGCCATACAGTATATCAGAGTTAAAGCGGGCTGTCAGACAGACCATACTTATGTCCACTGGTTCATAGTTTGTTCTTCTGAAGGTAAATGGCTTTGGAAGAATAAATTCTTTTGAGGTCATTTTGGCTTCAGAAGAAACAACTTCTTCCGAACTTCTGCAAGTCTTCAGGACTTTATTCTTCGGAAGACTTTGTTTTTGGATCTTCTAACTTGTATACTTCAGAAGGAGAACAACTTGGTCTCGAAAGACTGAGTTCTTCCTTCGGAAGTTCTTCATACTTTGAGCTTTGGAAGATCTTTGACTTAGCTTCGGAAGAACAGCTTTGTCTTCGGAAGATCTTTGACTTAGCTTCGGAAGAGCAGCTTTGTCTTCGGAAGATCTTGACTTAGCTTCGGAAGAGCAGCTTTGTCTTCGGAAGACCACTTCATTTAGCACTTCAAAATTCTTCTAAGTGTTGTTTTTGTTGCACCAGCCTCATATTATCCAACAAACTCCCCCTAGGCTGATGCTACCAAAATGTCATTTCTTCCTACTCCTCAAGGTCTTTAACACCTGGTAAAGCAGATATTTGTCTGTCTCTTTGTTTTTCCCTGATGTGGTGGTGAAGAGTTTGTACAAGTCATCTGTTGATATTAGATCTAATCTGTTGCTCTGGATGACATGTACCATTTGCTGTGTCCTTCTGAAGAGAGTTAGTTGATGGAAATTATAGTCATATTCCCACTGACTATAGGTTCAGAAGTCGGTCCCTCAACCATTTGGAGGAATGTTTTTTCTTTTCTGGTTGCTCTTTCTTCTTCTCTTTTGCTCTCTTTTTAAACTCTTCTTCAGTTTTGGCTCTCTTTGTAAGCTCATCAACATGAATACTGCTCAGATGATTCCTTATGTGACCAACAATTTGAGAGTTGGAGGGATTGGAGAATGGTCTCTCTGCTAACTCAGCCATGTCAAATCTGCTAAAGTGTAGCAGAGCTGATGTGTCAAGTTTGGTTACTTGAGCATTCTCCCTTTGCACAACAAAGGTATGTGTATCTTCATCGAACCTCCACTGGACAATTTGGCTTCTAGGATTGAGGGGATTAGGTGGCAGCTTATCCCCTTTTCTTGTGTCCAGCAGAGTCACCAGTCTCATTCTTAAGTTCTTCTCTTCTTCTTTAAGTGTATCAGAATTGGTGGCAAGAAGTTGGAGAGCTTGGTCTAGTGTTCCCCTTGGCAGATCAAGGAATGCATCTCTTATGAGGGAACAGGAAGAGCCATCAATGTATTTTAGCTTTATAGACTCTTCCTCATAAGAGATGTCGCTCAGGGTTGTGCAGTTGGTGAGCTTCCTTTTGATCTTCTTGAATTCTTCTAAGGACAAGGGTTTTGATGGTTTAAAAGATGGTTTGGGTAGTGATTAGGTTTGGGGTTGTGTTTTGGGTTTTAGGATAGGTGGTGGTGGTGGTTGTTGAGAAGCAGGGGGTGAAGGTGTAGGAATGGCTGGTGAGGTGGGTTCAGGGGTGTAAGGTTCAGTTGTTGGCTCAGTTTTGAAGGGAAAAGGTGTGGGCATAGGTTGTGGTTTGGGTGCTGGTTTGGGTTTGGGAGTTGGTTTGGGTGCCATCCTCTGAACACTTTGCCTTAGAGGTGCCTCCTACCTTCTTCCTAAGCGAATGTCAGCCTTGATGTCGCTGACATGTCGCTGTAGGGTCTTTAGAGACATGGGACCCACTTGCCTACCAGTGAATTTGTGGGCTTTAAGGTAGACTTTCATCCATTCCTTATCACCTTGAGTCTTGGCAGCTACAAGTTTTGCCTCTTCCTCGATCTTCGTCTTCTCCTTCAACTTCTCCCTGGCAGCCTTCTTACTCTCTTTGTTGATTTGATCGTGTTCTTTGTGAAAAAGGAACAAGATCATATCATAGTCATGAGGGTCTAGCTCCTTCTGAGAATAGCCTCTAGTACAGAGAAAGGCTATCCTCTCCTTCCTCTCCTCTGCCTTTGCCTCTTCCATCTTTCTCCTCTTCTCCTCTATGACCAACCTTGCCGCCTCCTCCTTTTCCTTATGCATTAAGGTTGCCTTCTCCAGCTTCATAAGCTCATCAAGTGGGTGTAGAAGTATTTCTTCAAGTGGGAGTAGAAGTATTTCTTCATTGTCTACTCCCAGGCTGATGAGCCTGTCTATGACCTTCACTCTCCTCTGATTATTGATACTTTCTTGGGCTGCTGCTGCTGCTTTGCTGCTTGCAGTCAGTAGCTTCCCAGTATGAAGTCTTCCTTTCTTCTTTAGCTTCTCCAACCTTTCCTCCTCTAGAAGCTCTTCAGCAGTGAGCTTCCTCTTCCCTTTAGGATCAAAGGAAGATTCAGCCTTTGGAGACTCAGGCTTAGAGGATTCAGGTTGGGGGGAGGGGGTTTGAACTTGTGGTGCATGGAAGATTGGAGTTGTAAGAAAGTCCTCACTGTTGACCTTAGAAGCCAGGTCAAGAATGGCCTATGTGATAAGTTGATCATCGGACAAGGAAGATAGTTCAATTATTCCTTCCGCAGCTTGGATTTCTGCTTCGGAAGTAATTGGAACTGCACTACTTGTCCCTCTTAAGTTGGTTGCTGGGCCATCAGTCTGTATCTCCCCTTCAAAGTTAATCTCAGCTTCAATAGAGACCTTAGGTTGACTAACTTCCTCCTTAGAGGTAGGTTGGGCACTTAGCCTTTGAAGCTCTTCAGCTCCAAAATAGACAATGGCAACATCAGGGGAGGTTGTTTAAGTGAGGAGCTTATTAGAAACTTGGTTAAAAATCTATTAAGGTCATAAGCATCCTTGGGTCCATTTGAATGGTAATAGGAGGTGGTTGAGGAAAGATGGTTGCAGGGTGTTGCTATGTAGGATAGAATGAAGAAATGTCATCAAGGGAAGTAATGGCAAGGTTGGGTTCCACATGTGTTTGTTTCTGAACATTTTCCCCCTTTTTGGTAGCATCATCTTGAGAAGTAGATGAGCTGGAGGAAGAACTTAAAGAAACTTGAGTTGGTACATGCCTAACAGATTTCTCAATCTGTTTCTCAACTAGTTGAGCCTTAAGATTTTCGATCAGTTGCTGAATGACAGACCTATCTTCTAAAGTCTTAACCTTTAGTTCAAGGTTTGAGACTTTAGAAAGTAGGTCTCTGATAGTGAGTTGAAGACTACCCTTATCTTCTTTTGAAGAATCATTGGGAGATGAGATAACATACCTGGTATGTTCATCATCACCACCAATAGTGGTTTCTTGGCGCCCTGGATACCCTTGCATACTAATGTCTCTTTCAAAGGCATCAATTGGCAAGGTTGCCATAGATTCAGTCTCACTAATGTTACCACTGTCTTGAGAGGCTAGTGAAACACTCTTAGTAGTGGCAGCTGAATCTACATGAGTCACCTCCACTCTAGTTGGACCAACCTCAGTTTGGCTTAACTGATGTGGGCTAGACATCAGAGGTTCCCTAGGGCTCAGTTGATCTTGAGAGTGGTGAGGTAGATCAATATCATGTCCTTGATAAAACATGATATCCTCATCAGGTCATGTTAAAAGGTCAAGAAAGGATAGGGATGTTATATCTAATGACCCAGGATGTTGGTCAGCACCTAATGGTTTAGCTATAATAGTAGTTGAGCCAATGATGTGGCTATACCTTTTTGGTTGCTCAAGGGAGTATTGAACTCACCCTAAGGGCTTAAGGCTTTGGTTGTGGGCTCATCAGGTTGAGACTGAGGAGACTCAACACTGATATTGAGGTCAACTGATAAACAGACAATTGTTCCTAACAAGAACAAAGTTGGAGCACCAAGACAAACTCCTCATCAAAAAGTTGTTTTAAACAGTGACAAAACATTTTATGACAACTTTAAACAACCAACAAGGAGACATAAGTCTCAAAATAGACAGTCACCTGACATTAGCTCACAAAAGAGAAGAGCACAAAGCACTTCTTCCAATAGAGCTAAAACAAATCAAAGGAAATCTAGTGTTTCTAGAGTTCCAAAACCAGCAGACAATGCCGTTTTGGAAGAAATTTGCGTTGTCGGAAAAGATGGAAAACCCAAGACCATCTTAGCTTGGGATGCTTTAACTAACTGATTTCTTCTATTTTATAGGGACATCAAAGAAGGTCTGACAACAAATGGTATGTTGACAGTGGATGCTCCCAACATATGACCGACAACTGTTCCCTCCTTCGGGATTTTAAGAACAAACATGGAGGCAATGTAGCCTTTGGAGGAGATAAAACAGGTGGGAAGATAACTGGCTAAGGAACTGTAACAAATGGGTTGATTAGTTTTGAGAATGTCAACTACTGCTCCAATCTTCAATTCAATCTTCTGAGCGTATCCCAAATTTGTGACAAGGGATATGCCACCTTATTCGACTCCAACAACTGCTACATCCTTAAGACGGGTTTTCAGATTCCAGAAGCACTCCCCATCTAAACAACACATACATTGTTGATATGAATAATGTTTCAGCATCAACCCCTGAAACTTGTTTATTATCAAAAGCAACAGAAGATGTTTCCCAATTATGGCATAGACGATTGGGTCACTCTAATTTTAACAGAATGAACAAACTTTTTAAAGGTGATCTAGTCATAGGTCTACCACAAAAAGAATTATTCTGTACAGACCACTGCATAGCATGTCTGAAAGGCAAACAACACAGAGTGTCCCATAAGTCTAAATTGGTAAACTTTAATCAAACATCACTCAAATTGCTTCATATGGACCTTTTTGGCCCAACAAACATCCTAAGTATAGGAAAGAAGCAATACTGCCTTGTCATAGTAGATGATTATTCCAGATTCACATGGGTTTTCTTTCTACTACACAAGACAGAAACAACACAAATCATTACATCCTTTATCACAAAGATTGAGAATCAACTTGACCTTAAAGTTAAATCTTTAAGAAGTGATAACGGTACTGAATTTAAAAATGACTACATTTCTTCTTTTTGTGCAGAAAAAAGAATAAGTCATCAATTCAGCGTAGCAAGAACTCCGCAGCAGAATGGAGTAGCTGAATGGAGAAACAGAACTCCGCAGAACCATGCTAGCTGACTCTCTATTGCCCATATCCTTTTAGGCTGAAGCCATAAACACAACTTGCTATATACAAAACAGAACATTAATCATTAAAGAACATTCCAAAACACCTTATGAATTATAGTTTAAAAGAAAACCATATATCGGATTTCTTAAGGCATTTGAATGTTCTGTATCAATATTAAACACCAGAGAACAATTATCCAAATTTGCTGCAAAAGCAGATGATGGATTCTTTGTTGGATATTCTGGAAGCTCAAAAGCTTACAGAGTATACAATCCAAGACTGAATATAGTGGAAGAAACAACATATGTTGTTTAATGAACATTCTTTCACTAAGAAAGTCATTGGATCAAGCTGGTTGTTTGATGTTGATTCTTTAACCAACTCATTTGACACATATTATTTTGATGTTTCAGGTACCAAGGATAACAATGAATATCCAATGGTTCCACCAGCACCCATTGATGTTTCGTTGACTGCTGATCCTCCAAGGAGATCTACTAACACTCCTTCAAGTACAATAGTTTCAACTCCACCTGACCAACCAAACACATCAAGAGGAACATCATCAACCTCACCAGTATCTTCATCTCCTGCACCCAACCAACCACAAGAAACCAACAAACCAAAACAACATCAACCACACATTATTGATAAGGATGAAGATTACCATTCACTACCAGACACACATCATGAAGATGAAATCTTAGATTTCTTTCATGATTCCCTATAAACATTCACTGAGATCCCTCAACCAAACAATCACACATTACCCAATACTCTTGCTCAACAATCATCCCATGATCAGAAAATCACTAATCTTGATTCAACAATTCATGTTGATCAGACCACCAAAACAAGAGTTCACAAAAATCATCCAATAGAAAACATCATAGGTGACCTCAACACCAGATTGACTCGTAGTCAATCTGATACAACAAACATTTGCTTGTATTCTTGTTTCTTATCCTTAACTTTACCCAAAAACATTACTGAAGCACTCAAAGATAACAGTTGGATAGAGCCATGCAAGAGGAACTACAGCAATTCAAGAAGCAAGAAGTATGGAAGCTTGTAGATCTACGTGAAGGTCAATATGCAATTAGCACAAGGTGGCTCTTTAGAAACAAGGTAGATGACAAAGGGATTGTCATAAGAAACAAAGAAAGGCTTATATCCCAGGGTTATACTCAAGAGGAAGGCATTGACTATGATGATGTCTTTGCTCCCGTAGCAAGACTAGAAGCCATCCGTGTATTCCTTGCTTATGCCTCATCACAAAAGTTCACTGTCTACCAAATGGATGTCAAATGTGCATTCCTTTATGGTCAGTTAGATGAAGAGGTATATGTTGCTCAACCACCAGGGTTTGAAGACCCAGAATTTTCTCATAGAGTCTACAAGTTAGATAAAGCTCTATATGGTCTTCATCAAGCACCCATGAAGTGGTATGAAACTTTATCAAAGTTTCTACTACAGAATGGATACTCCCATGGGAAAATTGACCAAACATATTTCTTAAAAAGAAAAGAACAAGACTTGTTAGTAGTGCAAGTCTATGTGGATGATATAATATTTGGCTCCACAAACACACAACTTTGCAAAGAGTTTGAAACTCTTATGCAATCCAAATTCCAAATGAGCTCAATGGCAGAACTTACATTCTTTTTAGGTCTACAAGTTCATCAATCAGCAGAAGGAACTTTCATCAATCAAAGCAAATATGTGAATCAGATCTTGAAAAAGTATAAGATCTTGAAAAAGTATAACATGTCTGATTGCACATCTAGCAAAATACCATTCGCAACTGGATTGAAGTTTGGACCAGATCCAGAAGGAACGTCTGTTGACCAGAAACTTTACAGATCTATGATAGGTTCACTGATGTACCTTACAGCAAGCAAACCAGATATCATGTATGCAGTATGCATGTGTGCAAGATATCAAGCAGATCCCAAAGAATCACACATTAATGTAGTGAAGAGAATCTTTAGATACTTGAAAGGCAAACCAGCACTTGGTTTGTGGTATCCCAAGGATGGAGATTTATCTTTATATCTGCATACACAGACAGTGATTATAGGGGATGCAACAACAACAGGAAATCCACAAGTGGAGGCTGTCAATTTCTTGGATCAAGATTGATCTCTTGGCAGTGCAAGAAACAAACCAATGTCTCTGTGTCAACAGCCAAAGCAGAATACATAGCTGCTTCTGCATGCTATTATCAAGTGTTATGGATTCAAAACCAAATGCTTGACAATGGCTTTAATTTTCTTAAAACACCCATACATATTGACAATTCTGCAGCCATGTTTATCACTGACAATCTTGTACAACATTCAAAAACAAAACACATAGAGATCAGATATCACTTTCTGAGAGATTGCTCAGAAAAAGATCTGATCAAGTTGATCAAGGTCCATACAGACAATCAATTGGCTGACCTCTTTACAAAACCATTTGACTCAACAAGATTTGAATTTTTAGTTCAGTCACTTGGTATGCTCAACTATGAGTCAACAAATTAATGTTTTTCAAAAGATTAAAATCAAACATTCTTGATTTGCCAAAGTCTAAGATTAAAACCAAACTTACCTTTTTTAAAATCAAGAAATCATGCAAATCATTCATTTTTAATATTGAATCACACATACATCTCATGAGAAATGATAGTAAACTAGCTTAATTCTTCACTTGAGTCTTTTTCCACTAATAAAGACTGACACTACTTTGTTTGATATGTGGATAGGCTTAGCATGGGACACCTAACATCGTATACAACAGTGAAGAACTAAATTCTCATGATTGTGTAGTCAACAACACATCTTGGTTTATGGTGAGTATTAATCTATCCAATATAGGTTGCTTTTAAAGTAACTACAATACACCGAGTGAAACAGTTTATAAATTGCTCAATCATACTAGTGTCTCCTCTGTTATGATAATCATAGACCTGGAGTACACCTAAGCATTCTTTGTTGTGCTAAGCATAGACCTGAATGACCTACATCATGATCCAAAAAGATTCCTAAAGAGGAAGACATCCAGTTTGGATGAAAAATCAATAAAGTCTTTAGACTACATTCCTTGTGAATGAATCAAAAGAATCCCAAAGAGGATCACCTTCCAAAGTGAAGTGAAAAAGAATCCCAATGAGGATCAAACAACATGGATCAAATTGAGCATTTATACTCCTAAGTAGCTAGGTTTTAAGTATTGAAAGTGCTTTCTAGCATATCTTGAGGAGGGTTGTACCAATCATACAATCAGTTATGGGGTACATACAACTCATGTCAATCAACTCAAAACATGATAATCACTCACTGTTTCAATCAATCATTAATACCATGCATGAGTTTAAGTGGATCGTAATATCTGCAATCAACATTGTACTTGTCTATGTCTATTCTCAAAACCATACAAACAACTCAGTGAGAAATGTAAACTAGTATGATCTCATGGTATTGCAAAAGATTCATGTTCAAACATGAAAATCATTCATTTATTAGTTAGATAAGACATTATATTTCTAACTTTTATCAAGCAAGCAATCAATTGGATTTTGATAATTTCCACTCAAATACATACAAATTTTTGTCATTTTGTAAAAGATTTTTATAACTATGCAAAAATTTAGGGGGAGAAATTGAACATGGAAATATCAAAGGCAGCAGAATTGTGTATATTCATACATTTTAAAATTTGAAAATTTCTATATTTTGAGTTTTAAACAAAGGCAAGTCCAGCCAACACCCAAACAGCAGGTTGACACACATACATTTGTTTATTTTATTATACAATATTACTTGTGAGTGATATCTTATCATCCATATATTGAATATGTTAAAATTCAATATTTTAACATACATTTTAAATCAAAGATTTAAACAAACATTTTGATTTAAACAAGTTTCATCAAACAAATGTTCTTTCGGAAGAAAATTTTATCAAACATATGCTTCGGAAGACATTAGTTCAAAACAAACAAAAATCTAAAATTTTTTAAAAACTGTTGCCACAGCGGACACACAAACATACATCCGCTGTAGCTACAGTAACCATCATAGCATGCAAAATACACCAAGTGTATATCGCGGACTAAACAAACAAACATCCGCTATGCACTTATGAACATACATGTGTTCACAGCGCATGATGTTGGTAAGGCATCCGCTGTGAATACAGTGCCATTCCACAGTGCATGACTAACATAAGTCATTCGTTGTAGAAACAGTGCAAGTGTATACAACGTATGCACATAGGTAATCATATGCTGTAAACATTCACACATCACATCCAAGTGTCCACAGCGCATGAACAAATGTTCATTCGCTGTGAACAATCATCAAAACATTTCATGTGTCCACAGCGCATGAATAAATGTTCATTCGCTATGAACAAACAATCAAACGTTTCAAGGATCCACAACGTATGAACAAATGTTCATCCACTATGAACAAACAAACCAGTTCAATAACATACAATCATGCAATCAAACAGTTTAAGAGATAACACACACACACACATATTACTAACAAACAAAACTGTCACACCCTCAGAATCCGCGTGCGGGGTTTTACCGCGAGGCGCGTGACATACCAGGATCTCAGTCATTAGTTACTCAGAACGACTCTATATGTACAAACATTCAAAATCAAAGTTTAACTTTAAATACCACAGAAGCGTTAAATAAACCAGAAAAACCAAAACAATGTAACATGACATAAAATGCGTAATCACACGCGCCCAAATATTATGCAGAACCAAATCGTAAATGTTTAAACAACTCAACCAAAGACATTGTTTTCAAACATGAAGACAATCCAATGATGCTGACCCGTGTACTGTGCTCCTAGGCAATAGCAACCTTAACCTGAGAATAGCATACTAAAGAGTCAACACAACGGTTGGTGAGTTCAAGAGTTTGCGTTAAACATAAATCAATAATAGTTGCACAATATAAGAAGTGTATTGTAATAGATAGCTAGTCTATAAACAAAATAGTAATAATCATAGCGATTTCGCTATTGAAGCTGACTGTGTTACGTTTGTTGCCTCCTGCCACGACATACCAGGTCGTGACAATGTTCGTTAGGACAAAATTGCACCCGTTTGACCTCGAGTCGCACAGGTGGGGCTCGTCAGACCCAGTAGTACTACCCAAAATTTCCCGCTAATATCATTATTAACAATCCGAAAGTGTGAGGACTTTCCATGGTAATCAGCACTATATTATACTATACACAACTCATATAAATAAAGCATTTGTAAAAATAGTATGCTATCTCCCCCAAAAGAGATTATGTAAAAAGAGTGGGGCATGAACTCACCTGATGCGCGTAAGAAATTACTTAAGGCTTAACTTGACAAGAAAGAGTGGATAGACAACCCTTAGAGGTCACCTAGAACACATGAGTACATAAGTACGTGTACACAGAATCATAATGAAACCCTAAGTGCTCTACAAACCAAAGAACTCAAGGTTTTAGAAAGACAAGACACATTTGACCCAGTTGACCCGTTTGACCCGTTGGTGACATTATAGATGAAATTCCATTCAAACAAGCATAACAGTACATCACACATGATTTACATACAAACTGATCACATATGACACTTCATTAATCACATGTACTAACTAGATCATCATACAACCAGATTTCCCATACAAGTCATGCGAATCTCAAACAATTATCATGTTCAACATAGTTACAACACAGCCAATGCATCATACATAGAATCAAATCATGCACGGCAAGTCATGTGAAGCCACTCTCTTTACACCCTAAACCCTATCAATCCTACTAAGTAGGGGCCTCAGATTCGCACGCGTGTATGATGACCATCAACATACCATTTAACAGAATTCTTATCCCCCAAGATGTTCAACCATGATCAACTACAATCCAAACAATAGCCTATCATAACCCCTATGACCCATATCCATGTAATCCCACAAACAGGCCAAACCTACCAATTAACCCAATAAACATTCATACACCCAAACAATACATTCTACTACCTTAGAAACCATCCATTAACATACTAGCATGATCCTAATGTCCCAAACATACTCAAACCATCATATTAAAGAATTTGTGCAAATAAAGTTTCCCTTTTGGGAAAGCACATCCCAAAATCCATCAAACACCCAATACATTCATGAATTCATTACTAATATACCAATTCAAGCTCATGTTAACATCTAGACAAGATCAACAACATCCAATCATCATAATTTCTCAATCTTTCTAACCAAAAGTTACTACTTTTAGTAAGACATGAACTACAACATTCATTCTTGGATTTTTAACATTCATATCATCAATCTAACACCCAATCATCATCATAAACACATTAACAACTTCAATTCATCAACAAATCACCATATTCATGCAAATAAAGTTACTATTATTAGTAACTTATGAACAACGCATCAAAATCAAAGCTTTCTTGCATAATCAACGTAAACTAGCATCAATATAACCTAACTAAAATCATAACATCATCAAACAACCAACAATTCGACATTCAAGCACCCAATTCGAACTAGGGTTTTCGGCCAAACACAAAAGCATGAAAAACATGTAAAAATCTAACCTTTAAACGTGTATTGGCTTTTATTTGATGATTCTAACATATTCTATTGCTTGTAATCGATCAAATTCGATGCTTTGTTGATGTTCTTGGCTGAAAATCGCAAAGGGAGAGGGAGAGGGAGTGAGGTCGCGGCCGATTGTGGTTAGGGGAATAGGGTTTTTGATTTTGTTTTAATTAATTAATCATAATTACCCTTTTTACCCTTATAATTTGTATTTTTATAAAATTAAGCTTTGAACACTCTTTTAAGATGTTTTTAGCCAACATAATAAACATATGAACTAATAATAACAATTATATGTATTATCTTTACAAGTTACCAAGTTCGCACATTAAAAACACACGTTTCCACGTTACGCGATAAAATTCATAATTAATATTTAAATCGCATAATCACAACTAATAATCAACATAGAAATTATTGTTTAACATTATTAATTATTATTAAGTCACCAACGTTCAACGACAACTAGTGTGTGCTCACGAAACGTGTATGCAAGACTTAACGGAACTAACGGGGTTTGGTAACGGAAAATTACCGGATGTCACATTATCCCCATGTTGAAAGAATTTTCGTCCCGAAAATTGCGTTACATGGTGAGTGTTCCATCACTGGTCTTCTGCATTGGCATAAAGTAATCGAGTGAGTTTTGGGTGAGTTGTCACATCATCCCCATGTTGAAAGAAATTTCGTCCCGAAATTTAAATCAATACCTTCGCCGGCTGGTATCGTCTTTTCAAACAGTTGAGGATACTGAAGCTTCATCTGGTCCTTAAGTTCCCACGTGAATTCTGGTCCACGTCTCGAGTTCCAACGAACCTTGACTATGGGTATCTTGCTTTGCTTAAGTGTTTTTACCTCACGATCCATCACCTCGACCGGTTCCTCAATGAAGTGTAATAGTTCATCCACTTGAACTTCTTCCAGCGGTACGATCATCGTTTCATCCGTTAAGCACTTCTTCAGATTTGAAACATGGAATACATCATGGATTCCACTTAATGAATCAGGCAAGGCTAGTCGATAAGCCACTGGACCTATTCTTTCCAATATCTCAAATGGTCCAACATATCTCGGATTTAGCTTTCCTCGCTTACCAAACCGGATCACACCTTTCCATGGTGAGACTTTCAATAAGACTTTGTCACCACTTTGGAACTCTAGAGGTTTCCGTCGCTTATCAGCATAACTTTTTTGCCTGTCGCGCGCTGCAGCCATACGGTTCCTTATTCCTACAATCTTCTCAGTTGTCTCATGTACTAGCTCGGGACCCGTTAGCTGGCTATCACCAATTTCAGCCCAACAAACTGGTGATCTACATTTTCTCCCATACAAAGCTTCAAAAGGTGCTGCCTTTATGCTAGTGTGATAACTGTTGTTGTAAGAAAATTCCACCAATGGTAGGTGAACTTCCCAGTTATTCCCGAAGTCAATCACACAAGCACGTAGCATGTCCTCCAACATCTGTATAGTATGCTTACTTTGACCATCAGTCTGTGGATGATAAGCAGTACTCATATCCAATCGCGTACCCAAAGATTTCTGCAGTGATTGCCAGAAGTGCGATGTGAAACGAGAATCGAGGTCAGAAATAATTGAGATCGGTACTCCATGCCTCAAAATAATCTCCTTCAAATAGAGTCGGGTTAATTTCTTCATCTTGTCTATTTCCTTTATCGCTAGGAAATGAGCAGACTTTGTTAATCTATCCACGATAACCCATATTGTGTCGCAACCAGTAGAAATTCGAGGTAACTAAGTAATAAAACCCATTGATATCTGATCCTACTTCCACATAGGGATCTCGGGTAGTTGTAATAGTCCAGACGGTTTCTGATACTCCACTTTTGCCTTTGAGCTGGTCAGACACTTGCTCACATATATAGCTACACCCGCCTTCATGTTAGGCCACCAGTAGTGCGCCTTTAAATGATGGTACATCTTGTCAGATCCAGGATGTATTGAGTACTTAGACTTATATGCCTCACTCATCGCCAGATCTCTCAAATTTCAGTGCAGAGGTACCCAAAGTCTATCCATGAAGTAACGAATTCCATCCGCTTTTACTTCCAATTGTTTTTCCATTCCCCTTAACGATTCAGACCCAATATTTTCTCCTATCAGGGCTTCTGTCTGAGCCTCTTGGATTTGTTTCGGTAACCGTGTGCTGATAGTAAGTTGCAAAGCTCGCACACATCGAGGCTTAGCAGTTTCTTTCCTACTCAGCGCGTCAGCAACTATATTTGCTTTCCCCGGGTGGTACTTGATAGCACAGTCATAGTCATTCAGTAATTCTACCCAGCGCCTTTGCCTCATGTTCAGTTCCTTTTGCTCAAAGATAGGCTGAAGACTCTTGTGATCGGTGTAAATAGTGCATTTGGTACCATACAAGTAATGTCTCTAGATCTTTAAGGCAAAAATTACCGCACCCAGCTCCAAGTCATGGGTGGTATAGTTCTTCTCGTGAACCTTTAACTGTCTAGAGGTGTAAGCTATCACCTTATCCCGCTGCATCAGGACGCATCCAAGCCCTTGAATGGAAGCATCACAATAGACTACGAAATCATCACTACCCTCCGGTAACACCAATATCGGTGCACTACATAGTTTCTGTTTTAGCAATTGGAAAGCAGATTCCTGACTCTTACCCCATTTGTATATTGTTCCCTTGTGAGTCAAGGCTGTGAGAGGTTATGCAATCTTAGAGAATCCTTCGATGAACCATTGATAATATCCCGCTAAACCAAGGAATTGTCGTATCTCACTTGGTGTCTTAGGAACAGACCAATTCTTTATCGCCTCAATCTTTGCAGGATCAACATGTATTCCCTTCTCGTTGACAATATGACCCAAGAATTGTACCTCACGTACCCAGAGATCACACTTAAAAAACTTCGTGTACAGTTGTTCCTTTCTAAGTAGTTCCAAGATTAAATGTAAGTGCTTCTCATGTTCTTCCTCAGTCCTTGAGTATATCAGTATGTCATCAATAAAGATGATAACAAACTGATCAAGATAGGGTTTGCACACGCGATTCATGAGGTCCATGAATACTGCTGGTGCATTCGTCAACCCAAATGGCATGACCAAAAATTCATAGTGACCATATCGTGTACGGAAGGCAGTCTTCGAGATGTCCTCTTCTCGAACACTCAGCTGATGATACCCAAACATTAGATCAATCTTAGAGTAATAGCTTGATCCTTGCAGTTGATCAAACAAATTATCTATACGAGGTAAGGGATATCTATTCTTGATAGTAACCTTGTTCAGTTCCTTATAGTCAATGCATATTCAAAATGTACCATCCTTCTTCTTGACAAACAGAACTGGCGCTCCCCAGGGCGACGAACTCGGTCGGATAAACCCTTTATCTAACAGCTCTTGTAGTTGGGCAGATAATTCCTACAGTTTATTCGGAGCTAACCGGTAAGGTGCTCTCGCAATCGGAGAGGCTCCTGGAGTCAACTCAATTTGGAATTCAACTTGACGATGAGGCGGTAATCCAGGCAGGTCTTCCGGAAACACCTCAGGAAACTCGCGAACTAAGGGGATATCCTCTATCTTCGTTTCCTCGGTCTATTTATCTGTGACGATGGCCAGTCGACCCTTTTGTAACAACTTCCGTGCCTTCATGAATGAGATGATGCCTATCACCGCACCACTCCTATCACCTCTGACAGTAAGGACTTCTTCGCCAATGGGAATTCGTATGATCTTCTCGTGGCATATGACTTCCGCTTGTTTACCGAAAAGCCAATCCATGCCTACTACTACATCAAAACTTCCTAGTGTAACAGGCATGAGATCTATGGCGAATGTATGACCAGCAAGCTCTATCTTTCAGTCTCTAAGAATATGCGTTATGTGAATTTGTGTACCGTCAGCTAACTCTACGGTGTATTTAGATTTTAAGGCTGAGGGCATGTCACTTAAAAGACTACAAAACTTAGTGGACACGAAACTTCTATCGGATCCGGTATCAAATAATACGGTAGCAAAACGACCATTAATCGAAAGTTTACCAGTTACAGTTGTAGGGTCGTTTAGAGCCTCACCTGAGCCAATAACGAAGGCTCTTCCTTTGGCTCCATTGTTGCTATTGCCTCCATTGTTGTTGCCATTACCGTTGTTGTTGTTGTTGCCACTGTTATTATTGTTGTTGTTGCCATTGTGGTTGTTGCCATTACCATTCCTCCTGAGCTGGGGATAGTTGCGTCTGTAATGGCCTTCTTTTCCGCATTCAAAATAGCCTTTGGGAGTTTCCTGGGACTGTTGTGGCTTTTTCATCAGCTCACCACAGCAGTCTTTGGCTGCATGACCAATCTTCCCACAACACTGGCACTTGAAATTGTCATATTGACCCACATGGTGGTAGTTGCACCGGTTGCACTTCAGCTGTCTTCTGCCATACCCACCGGGTCCTTGATTTGAGGGAGTCTCCTGGTTGAAGCTTCGATTATTATCGAACCTCCATTGCTGTTGCTGATTTTGCTGCTGTTGTTGAGGTTGAGATTGACTGCTTGATGATGATCCCTTGTTTCCTGAACCATCCCACTTGCGTTTATGGTGGGGCACGCTTGCCACAGCGCCCCGCTTGGGTAATCGTCCTTGCTCGACTGCTTGATCAGTCAGCCTGTGGGCTAACCGGATGGCTTGTTGTATGCTAGTGGGGTTAGAGGTAGTTACCATACTTTGAATTTCGGGCACCAATCCCCGTATATAATGCTTAACCCTCTTGTGCATCTCGTTCACCATTCCCAAGCATAAAGTGGTTAATTTGTGAGATCGAGTAGTATAAGCCTCAATCTCAGAACCTTGCATCTTGAGTTGCCAAAACTCAATCTCCAGTTTCTACACCTCATTGCGGGGGCAGTATTCTTCAGTCATGATTTCCTTGAATTCATCCCAAGGCAGTTCGTTGCCTATAGCTTGACCCAGCATTTGAACCTGGGCGTTCCACCAGGAAAGTGCTGCGCCTTCCAATGTCCCGGTGGCATGCTTCACCTGATCAGTAGGCGGGAAGTTGCATATCGCAAAGACAGACTCTGTCTTCTCAAACCACCTTACAAGCCCCACAGCCCCTTCCTTCCCGCTGTAGGTATGGGGTTTACAGTCCATGAAGGACCTGTAGGTACATGGTGGTGGTCATGTTTCGACAACCCAAACATTAGTCAGATATCCTAGACAAATAACTAGGATAATTAGTTTAACCTCTTGTTATCATTTACCTGCTGGTTGTCCCGGTTGGGCAGCAGCCACTACCGCCTGAACATGTTCGTTGATTAAAGCAGCCAATTCCGAAGGCGTCATGTTTATGGCTCCGGCACCACGGCCTCAGGCGCCACGTCCACGACCACGCCCACGTCCTCTTCCGCGTGCCTCCATTTTTCACTTTACAATTCACAAATACAATAATGAGTAACATCCAACACATTAATCTCATCGAAGTACAGTAAACAATAAGAAATAATGGATTCACCACAACCACAACATTTATAACAAAAATAATAACCAAAGATAAATAAATTGCAAATGAGTCACAAAGTATTCCATCAATGTCAAAATTTAAGTTTGTTAGTTGGGTGGGAAACAACCCTTCCCACATAGGTTTCAAAGAAAAGAAACACTATATAGTCTAAGTTATGCAATGAGGAAGTCAATCCACAACATCCGACCCATCGCTGTCATCATCCGTTTCCTCCGGTTCCTCCTCCTCTGGGGCTTCCTCGGGGTCCTCCTGGGTCTTCGGCAAGTGCAGGAGCTATAGCAATCTGGAGTGCTGCCAGCTGTGCCTCTAGAGCAGCAAACCTATCATTAGCCATCACCTCCCGCTGCTCTAGTGCATTCACGCGTCCCGTAAGCGCTCCCACGCCATCAACCATCGCATAACACCCATTAAGGGTTTTCCCATGTTGCTCCTCGAGCTTATCCACTTGTTGTCGCAGTTCTCGCACCTGGTGTCTTAGGGTAAAATTCTCACTAGTGAGTATCCTGACATGTTGCTGCTCGGTGTCCAGTCCAGCCACTAGTGCAGCAAAGGCTTGCTCTTGAGGAATATCCAGGGTAGGGAGTGTGAGAGATGGGGTTGCTGTCGACGACCTCGTTCGTGGTCGGGTAGAGGCTATCGGTGGTACTCGCTCCCGATATATCATATTCCGTATGCCGGTAGGATAGTAATCCCAATCTCGTGGAGGATCACGTTAAGGTATCGCGAACGGTTGATCCCAATCAACCTCTTCAGATGGATACTGATGTCGTGGCCAATCCGATCCACTGTCCGGTACGGGTGAGTAAGGAGGTGACTCAGATCTCGCGGGTCTCTTACCCAAGTCACGTGACGACGATGCCATGCTGCGAAGTACGTGATGCGTATGCCAATGAGTATACAGTAAGGAGAGTAAATGACAAGCAACTAACAACTGCGCGGTTATAGTCTAGTGTGTGTGTATGCAACCTAGTTCCCTATAACCAATGGCTCTGATACCAATCTGTCACACCCTCAGAATCCGTGTGCGGGGTTTTATCGCGACGCGCATGACATACCAGGATCTCAGTCATTAGTTACTCAGAACGACTCTATATGTACAAACATTCAAAATCAAAGTTTAACTTTAAATACCACAGAAGCGTTAAATAAACCAGAAAACCCAAAACAATGTAACATGACATAAAATGCGCAATCACACGTGCCCAAATATTATGCAGAACCAAATCGTAAATGTTTAAACAACTCAACCAAAGACATTGTTTTCAAACATGAAGACAATCCAATGATGCTGACCCGTGTACTGTGCTCCTAGGCAATAGCAACCTTAACCTGAGAATAGCATACTAAAGAGTCAACACAACGGTTGGTGAGTTCAAGAGTTTGCGTTAAACATAAATCAATAAAATTTGCACAATATAAGAAGTGTATTGTAATAGATAGCTAGTCTATAAACAAAATAGTAATAATCATAGCGATTTTGCTATTGAAGCTGACTGTGTTACGTTTGTTGCCTCCTGCCACGACATACCAGGTCGTGACAATGTTCGTTAGGACAAAATTGCACCCGTTTGACCTCGAGTCGCACAGGTGGGGCTCGTCAGACCCAGTAGTACTACCCAAAATTTCCTGCTAATATCATTATTAACAATCCAAAAGTGTGAGGACTTTCCATGGGAATCAGCACTATCTTATACTATACACAACACATATAAATAAAGTATTTGTAAAAATAGTATACTATCTTCCCCAAAAGAGATTATGTAAAAAGAGTGGGGCATGAACTCACCTGATGCGCGTAAGAAATTACTTAAGGCTTAACTTGACAAGAAAGAGTGGATAGACAACCCTCAGAGGTCACCTAGAACACATGAGTACATAAGTACGTGTACACAGAATCATAAAGAAACCCTAAGTGCTCTACAAACCAAAGAACTCAAGGTTTTAGAAAGACAAGACACATTTGACCCAGTTGACCCGTTTGACCCGTTGGTGACATTATAGATGAAATTCCATTCAAACAAGCATAACAGTACATCACACATGATTTACATACAAACTGATCACATATGACACTTCATTAATCACATGTACTATCTAGATCATCATACAACCAGATTTCCCATACAAGTCATGCGAATCTCAAACAATTATCATGTTCAACATAGTTACAACATAGCCAATTCATCATACATAGAATCAAATCATGCAGGGCATGCCATGTGAGGCCACTCAAGACTTCACACCCTAAACCCTGCCAATCCTACTAAGTAGGGGCCTCAGATTCGCACGCGTGTATGATGACCATCAACATACCATTTAACAAAATTCTTATCCCCCAAGATGCTCAATCATGAACAACTACAATCCAAACAATAGCCTATCATAACCCCTATGACCCATATCCATGTAATCCCACAAACAGGCCAAACCCACCAATTAACCCAATAAACATTCATACACCCAAAACAATACATTCTACTACCTTAGAAACCATCCATGAACATACTAGCATGATCCTAATGTCCCAAACATACTCAAACCATCATATTAAAGAATTTGTGCAAATAAAGTTTCCCTTTTGGGAAAGCACATCCCAAAATCCATCAAACACCCAATACATTCATGAATTCATTACTAATATACCAATTCAAGCTCATGTTAACATCTAGACAAGATCAACAACATCCAATCATCATAATTCCTCAATCTTTCTAACCAAAAGTTACTACTTTTAGTAAGACATGAACTACAACATTCATTCTTGGATTTCTAACACTCATATCATCAATCTAACACCCAATCATCATCACAAACACATTAACAACATCAATTCATCAACAAATCACCATATTCATGCACGTAAAGTTACTATTATTAGTAACTTATGAACAACGCATCAAAATAGAAGCTTTCTTGCATAATCAACGTAAACTAGCATCAATATAACCTAACTAACATCATAACATCATCAAACAACCAACAATTCAACATTCAAGCACCCAATTCGAACTAGGGTTTTCGGCCAAACACAAAACCATGAAAAACATGTAAAAATCTAACCTTTAAACGTGTATTGGCTTGTATTTGATGATTCTAATGTATTCTATTGCTTGTAATCGATCAAATTCGATGCTTTGTTGATGTTCTTGGCCGCAAAGGTAGAGGAGAGGGAGTGAGGTTGCGGCTGATTGTGGTTAGGGGATTAGGGTTATTGATTTTGTTTTAATTAATTAATCATAAACACCCTTTTTATCCTTATAATTTGTATTTTTATAAAATTAAGCTTTTAACACTCTTTTAAGATGTTTTTAGCTAACATAATAAACATATGAACTAATAATAACAATTATATGTATTATCTTTACAAGTTACCAAGTTTGCACATTAAAAATACACGTTTCCACGTTACGCGATAAAATTCATAATTAATATTTAATTCGCATAATCACAACTAATAATCAACATAGAAATTATTGTTTAACATTATTAATTATTATTAAGTCACCAAAATTCAACGACAACTAGTGTGTGCTCACGACACGTGTATGCAAGACTTAACGGAACTAACGGAGTTTGGTAACAGAAAATTACCGGATGTCACAAAAACAGTAACAAGCAAACATAAAGAGTTGGCAAAATCATACGTAGGGGGAGTATTGTTGGACTCAACAAGTGCATTAAGAACTAATGCATAAAAGTATGATGCTTGCCATATCTGACATATAACAAACATAATATGTTCTAACATTCAAACAATCATTTACTAACACATTAGCATCATTATCATTCATAACAAACACTAATATTTGTTTAAATTTCTTTTTTAGAATTGTAGATAAATTTTTTTTAACCAAGTGTCGGTAACAGATGAATAACTGCCCACAGGGGATGTACAAGAAGATGCAGCAGATGAAGATCAAGTTCAAGTGCTCACAGCGGATGAACAACACACACAGCGGCTGCCTAAGTACACAGCTGACGAACATTTCCACAGCAGATAACATACAAAGAAAACACACACAAGTGTTCACAGCGGACGTTCATCCACAGCGGATGAACATTCCACAACGGACAACATACAAGCAAACACACAAGTGTTCACAACGGATGTTCATCCACAGTGGATGAACATTTCATAGCGGACAACATACAAGCAAACACACAAGTGTTCACAACGGACAACATCCACGGCACAACGGACATGATATCTGACTTCCACAGCGGACAACTTAACATCCACAACGGATAGCTAATCATCCACAGCGGATAGCTTATAGACTTAGGATTATTTATGTAATATTAGTTTACATAAGGGTAGTTCAGTAATTGTATATAGCTATGTGTATAGGCTATAAATAGCATGCTACCCTAATCCTTTGTAAACTTTTGAACGAATTCAATACAAACAAGCAGTTATTTGATTGTGCTTTTGCACACACACCATACACACATAAACACACACACACACACACACACACACACTGATTTCATACTCTATTATCATGGGTTTTCGCACCATGATTCTAGTGTGTTGAAGTTTGAGAGATATTGAAAAGATCCTTGGGGGAATCAACCTTTCATTCATGTTGAATATGTTCATGTTCAACATGAGTTTAAGCTGATTTCTTCAGTAAGTATGGGAGAGACCACATGGGGAAGTGTAAGTGGGGGTTGAATATCTGCTTCAAGTGTGCGAGGCCCGACCATATGGCAAAAGATTGTGGGGTGATGAGGTGCTACAACTCCGGTGAAAAAGGCCATATGAGCAGGGATTGCAAGAAACCGAGGGCTGAAAGTTCTGGGGTGAAGAAGGGGACCAAGAATGAAGGGTAGAGGGCAAGCGCCAGAGCATTTACGATGACCAGAAAAGAGGCCAGGGTGGATCCTGATGTTGTGTCAGGTACATTTCTTGTAAACCAAACTTGTGCCTCTGTGTTATTTGATTCTGGTGCTAGTAGGAGTTTATTTCTGCTGCTTTCTATGCTAAGTTGCCCGTTAGTAGTAGAAGCATTGATGAGCCCTTTGATGTAGAAACTGCCATTGGTAAGTCTAACAGGATTTTCGACTTGATAGAGGATTAGGAAATAGAACTGGAAGGTCATAGGTTTTCTGCTAAACTATTTGTGATGCCCCTAGACAGATTTGATGTAATTCTAGGGATGGATTGGTTAGAAGCTTATGAGGCGAATATTGTGTGTCGCAAGAAGATGATCTGATTAACAGCGCTTGATGGGAGTTCGGTAACGATCTACGGTGATCGAGTTACTACAGTTTCAAAGGTGATTTCAATGGTGGTGGCAGAGAAGTGCATGAAACGTGGATGCAGCGCCTACCTGGCTTACGTGAAGGATGTGGATGCGTCAGTACCACAATTGTCCGACGTACCAGTTGTGTGTGACTTTCCAGACGTATTCCTAGAAGATTTACCAGGTGTGCGACCGAACCGCGAGATCGAGTTTCAGATCGATTTGATACCTGGCGCTCAACCCGTTGCCAAAGCGTCATATCGATTAGCTCCAACTGAGATGAAGGAACTAATGGTTCAGCTACAAGAGTTGCTGGACAAGGGGTTCATCCGATCAAGCATCTCTCCCTGGGGTGCTCCGGTCTTGTTTGCAAAGAAGAAGGACGATAGTATGAGGATGTGCATCGACTACCATAAGTTAAACAAGTTGACGGCGAAGAACCGATATCCACTACCTAGAATTGATGACTTGTTTGACCAGCTCCAAGGTGCCAGTTGGTTCTCAAGAATTGATCTTCAATCTGGCTACCATCAATTGAAGGTGAAGGAGCAAGATGTGCCTAAAACAGCTTTTCGTTCGCGTTATGGACACTACGAGTTTCTTGTTACGTCCTTTGGTCTAACTAACACGCCAGCTGCTTTCATGGATTTGATGAATCGGGTGTGTCGGGCGATGTTGTATAAATTAGTAATTGTGTTTATTGATGATATTCTGATTTATTCGAAGAGCGAAGAAGAACATGCCGGTCACATTCGTGAAGTATTGGAGACACTCAGAAGAGAGAAGCTGTATGCTAAGTTCTCCAAGTGTGCTTTCTGGTTGCGCGAGGTTCAGTTTTTGGGTCACGTGGTAAATTCAGAAGGAATCATGGTGGACCTGGCAAAGGGTAAGGCGGTGATGCAATGGAAGTCTCCAAAGACGCCATCCAAGATCCGCAGTTTCTTGGGTTTGGCAGGCTACTATAGGAGGTTCATCCAAGACTTTTCCAAGATAGCCTCACCACTGACCAAGTTGACCCCCAAGGACGTGAAGTTTGTTTGGGGTCTGGAACAGGAGAATGCTTTTTAGGAGTTGAAGACAAGATTGACTCAAGCTCCTGTCTTGATGTTGCTCGAAGGGAATGAAGACTTAGTGGTCTATTCGGATGCTTTTTATTCAGGATTGGGTTGCATGCTAATGCAAAGGGGAAGAGTAATAGCCTATGCGTCCCGACAGTTGAAAATTCACGAGGCTAATTACCCTACTCATGACTTGGAGTTAGCGGCCGTGGTCTTCGCATTGAAGATTTGGAGACACTACTTGTACGGGATGAAGTGCACTATCTTCACGGATCATAAGAGTTTGAAATACTACTTTGAGCATAAGGACCTCAATATGAGGTAGAGGAGGTGGCTAGAATTGATCAATGATTATGATTATAAGATCCACTATCATCCGGGCAAGGCCAACGTAGTGGCAGATGCCCTTAGCCAAAAAGAGAGACCCAAGCCAATCCGGGTGAAAGCTTACCAGTTGATTATGACCTCCGATGTGACGACACAGGTCAAGGAGTTCCAAGATGTAGCGTTGAAAGAAGATCGCCTTAACTCTGAAAGGATGAGAGGTCTAGTCATGGAGTTGGGTGAAAATACTCTCGGAGTTAGAACCCGCTTTGGGCGAATGTGAATCCCTCGTTATGGGGACTTACGGGGGAAAATCATGGATGAAGCTCATAAGACTCGGTACTCCATTCATCCCGGTGATACCAAGATGTATCATGATATGAAGAAAGATTACCAGTGGCCGGGTATGAAGCGTGATGTGGCGGAGTACGTGAGTAAGTGCCTTACTTGCTTACAAGTAAAGGCAGAGCATCAGAAACCATATGAGAAAATCCAACCTTTAGATATACCCGAGTGGAAATAGGAGCACATCACCATGGATTTCATTATGAAGTTACCACGTACGGAAAGGGGGTACAATACTATATAGGTGATAGTTGATCGCTTAACAAAGGGTGCTCACTTTCTACCGATCTGCGAGACATATTCATCCGAGAAGTTGGTGGATCTATTCATCAAGGAAATTGTGACACGTCATGGTGTACCGGTGTCTATCGTGGCGGACCGTGACACTCGGTTTACATCTAAGTTTTGGAAGAGATTCCATGATGCAATGGGTTTGAGGTTGCATATCAGTACGGCTTACCATTCTCAGATAGATGGTCAGTCTGAGAGGATGATTCAAACGCTCGAGGATATGCTTTGGGCATCTGTCATTGATTTCGAAGGAAGTTGGGATGAACACTTACCGTTAGCTGAATTCTCATACAATAATAGTTATCATGCCAGCATTGGTATGCCACCATATGAGATGCTATACGGTAGGAGGTGCAGAACGCCCGTGTGTTGGGGTGACATCGGGCAGAAAGAGTTGGGAAGTATTGTGGTGATTGAGGCTATGATAGAAAAGTTATATAAGATCAAAGCCATTATGAAGGCGGTAAAAGATAGACAAAAGTCATATGTTGATAAAAGGTGTAGACCGATTAATGTGGGCGGTAGAGTCATGTTGAAGGTCTCGCCTTGGAAAGGAATCATCTGGTTTAGAAGGCGGGGTAAGCTCAACCCGAGATATATAGGACCTTTCCGAATTATTGCACGAGTAGGAGAGGTGGCCTATCGATTGGAGCTACCCGATGAGTTAAGTGGAATTCATCCAACATTCCATGTGTCTCATCTGGGAAAATGCCTAGCTGATGAAGACATGATTGTATCACCGGAAGACATTGAAGTGGATGAACGGCTCAACTATGTAGAGCAACCAGTGGCAATCATCGACCAGAAAGAGAAGAGGCTGCGGATTAAAGTGGTTTCATTGGTGCGTGTACAGTGGAAGCACAGGAAGGGATCTGAGTCTACATGGGAGACTGAAGAAGAAATGAGACAACACTACCCACTACTGTTCGAAGAATGATAGGTTTCGAGGACGAAATCTCTATAAGGGGGGTGGACTTGTAACACTCGGAATTTTGTTTAAAATAAAGAAAAAGAAAAGTATCTTGAAAGAAAAGATAATGGACACAAGTGGAAGGGGGTAAAGTGTAAAAAGTACAAAACCTTATTATTTTAAGGTTTATATGTGTATGGCCACCCATACACCTTTTCAACCTTCTGCTTTTCGACAGAGATCAAGAAAAAGAAAGAAGCTGAAGTTTTCTCTTGGTTTCAAGGAAGTTGAAGCTGAGTTTTCGCATTTGGTGAGTGTTTCTTTGTGTTTTTGTTTGGTTTTGTTGGGTTTTCAACCTTAGAACCGATTTTTATGTGTTCTTTGTGCTTGGTTATGTGTTTTTGGTGTGTTTAGGTTGTTTGAACTCTTTGTGCCCTCAAGTTTGGTGGAGTTTTACTTGAAGGCTGCAATTGGTGAGTTCTAGATCCCCTGTTTTCTTGTTTTAACCATATTTTGGGGCTGAAAATGCATATAAAAATGTTTTACAACTTTTATTCTGTAACCGTATGTATGTTTGTGTATGGTTGGTTGTGTTCTATGGTTTTATGCTTGTTTTAGGTGCTTAGTATGTTAGATTTAAGATATGGACATGTTAGAATGATGATTGGGACTGAAATTTATAAGTTGAATATAACTTCTGTTCATGAGCCTGAAATCTTGCTCGGACGCCTAAGTCCCTTCTCATGCGCCCAAATAGGGCTCATGCGACTGAGAATTTTTGCCAAAAAGCCTAAGTACCAGCCCATGCGCCCCAATAGTACCCATGCACCTTGAATTTAGTTCATGCGCCTAAGTACCAGCCCATGCGCCCGAACAGTACCCCATGCGCCTGATATTTTGCATAAGTGTTGATCAAGCGCCCAAGTAGTACTCATGCGCCTAGAATCTCCTCATGCACCTAAGTTTCCCATGCACCTAAGTGTCCGTGTGCCTGCATAGTTCTCATGCGCCTGCATAGTGCTCATGCGCCTAAATGCCTTAAAAAAATTTCTGAAATTTTGGGAAAAATGGAAATTTATGATTAAGCCCTGGGATGTTTTGATGATTATGTTTGTTGGTGTTATGCATGCTTATGGCCTGTTGTTATGTTCCATATTACGTATTATTACGTGACTTTGCATGGTGTGTTTATGCTCGTATGCATAAAGTATTGTCATAAACGAAGCGAATGATTAATGATAATAAGAAGTGGAACATAAAGAATGAATGAAAGTCTTGCAAGAAAAATGTTTAAGGAGGTTCACAACTCATTGAGAGTTGTTAGCTCAACTATGTGTCAAATAACGTGCGTTTTGACTAACCCATGAGGGTTCACACACAGGAGGGTCAGTCTTTGTGACTGATCGAGACGTGCGAACATGGGATCCTTGTCGCTTGACCCCAAGAGGTAGTTGCTTCGTGCACAATGATGGGGCATAGCATATGACAGGTCCAGATAAAGTGAAAGATAATGATGAAAGAAAGTGCGAAAATGAACGATAATGAAAGATAACATTGGTTATTATCTTGTTGTACGTATGATGTGTGACCACGTACGGAAGTAACAGATTTATGAAAAGGAAGTATTTTAAGAAAATGATATTTTTATATATATTTGAACAAGGGATTTTAATTCAAAAAAAAAAAAAAAACTAGAACTCACTCAGCAACGCTGACTTTTATGCATTTTTAGTTGGCAGGTAACTTGTTGCTAGGGATGGCACGCGGGTGAGGCTACTTGGCGGGCAAAGACTGGCATCCATTCATGCTTGATGATATTGTTATTTTGTAATACAACTGAATGATTATTTTGTAACTTTTAAAATACAATGATGTATTATTTGGCAACATTAAATATTAACGCATGAATGGCTTTTGCTAAAATTAATCTGCTGCTATGTTCTTTGATATGTATGTGCATTTATATAAATAAATGCTGTGATTGACCAACTGTGAGGTTTCCGGGAACAGGGCCTTACATGGCAATTCCAATAGTAGCTTCATTATCATAGAAACGTGGTGTATGAAGAAAATTGATTCCGTAATCCATCATCTGATGTTGTGTCCAAAGCACTTGGCAGTAGCAACTGAATGCAGCAACATATTCAGCCTCTCCTGTAGATAGAGATACTGTTGTTTGCTTCTTGCTTTGCCATTAAACAAGACAATCTCCGAGATATTGACATCCACCAGTGATGGATTTCCTGTTAATCCTGCAACCACCATGATCACTGTCAGAATACGCATGTATATCAAAGTTCCCTCCTTTTGGGTACCAAAGACCTAACCGAGATATATAGGAACTTTCTGAATCATTGCTCGAGTAGGAGAGGTAGCCTATAGGTTCGAGGTACCCGATGAGTTAACTGGGATTCATCCAACATTCCATGTATGTCATCTGAGAAAATGCCTAGCTGATGAAGACATGATTGTACCACTGGAGGACATTGAAATGGATGAACGGCTCAACTATGTAGAGCAACTAGTGGCAATCATTGACCAAAAAGAAAAGAGGATATGGAATAAAGTGGTTCCACTTGTGCGAGTGTGGTGGGGGCATAGGAAGGGATCTGAGTCTACGTGGGAGACCGAGAAAGAGATGAGACGGCGTTACCCACAACTGTTCGAAGAATGACAGGTTTCGGGGATGAAACCTCTATAAGGGGGGTGGACTTGTAACAACTAAAAATTTGTTTAAAATAAAGGAAAAGAAAAGTATCCTGAAAGAAAAGATAATAGGCACAAGTGGAGGGGGGTAAAGTGAACAAGGTGCAAAACACTATTATTTTATGTTTAAAAGGGTATGGTTGCACATGCATCTGCTTTTTCTACACCCACTTTCGGAAGGAAACAAGAAAGAAGAAGGAAGAGTAGTTCTCTCAGGTTTTTAAAGAAGAAGAAGCTGAAATTTTCGAAGGTAGGTATTTTCTTGTGTTTTTGGTTCGGTTTTAGCTGAATTTTCAGCTTGTGGACCGATTCTTATGTGTTTTTGTTCTTGGTTATGTGTTTTTGGTGTGTTTAGGTTATTTTAACTCGTTGTGCCCTCAAGTTCAGTGGAGTTTTACTTGAAGGATGCAATTGGTGAGTTCTAGATCCCCGGTTTTGTGTTTTAAACTTCTTTTGGGGCTGAAAATGCATGTAAAAACGTTTTACAACTTATATGTATGTTAACCGTATGTTTGTATGTATGGATTCTTGTATGTTTTGGGGTTATGCTTGTTTTAGGTGCCTAAAATGCTAGATTTAAGTTAAGGACATGTTAGGTCGATGATTTGGGACTGAAAATTTAAAAGTTTTAGCATAACTGTTGCTCATGCGCCTGAAATTTTGTTCGGACGCCTAAGTCCCTTCTCATGCGCCTAAATAGGGCTCATGCGCCTGAGAATTTTGCCAAAAAAGCCTAAGTAACAGCCCATACGCCCCAATAGTACCCATGCGCCTAAGTTTTCTCATGCGCCTAAGTGTTGGTTCATGCGCCCAAACAGTATCACATACGCCTAAGTGCCCATGCGCCCACTGCTCATGCACCTAAGTAAGGCTCATGTGCCTAAGTTTTCTCATGAGCCTAAGTGTTGGTGCGCCTGCATAGTACTCATGCACCTACATAGTGTTAATGCGCCTAATTGCCTTAGAAAATTTCTGGAATTTCGGAAATTTGAAATTTTAAGACTTAACCCTGGGATGTTTTGGTGGTTATGTTTGTTGATGTTATGCATGTTCGTGGCCTGTTCTTATGTTCCATATTATGTATTATTATGTGACTTTACGTGGTGTGTTTATGCTCGTATACGTAAAGTATTATCATAAATGAAGTGAAAGATTAATGATAATGAAAAGTTGAACTTAACGAATGAATGAAAGTCTTGCAAGCAAAATGAAAAGAGGTTCACAGCCATGGGTTGCCAACTCAACTATGTGCGGGTTAGCTACCCCATGAGGATGCATGCCGGGTCAATCTGTTGAGATTGACGGGACCCTTGTTGCTTGCCCTAGGTACTGGGTCAGGCTTCGTGCGCAATGTTAGGGGTCTATTTATAGACTTCGGCCCAGTACCCACTTCTTGCACAATGTTCGGGGTATTGCACATTGGTTCGGTAGAAAGTGAAAGATAATGATAAAAGTATGAAATGAATGAGAAGAATGATGAAGGATAATAATGAATATTATCTTGTTGTACGTATGATGTGTGATCACGTATGGAAGTAACGGATTTATGAAAAGGAAGTATTTTAAGAAAATGATATTTTTATATATTTATACAAGGGATTTTTAATTCTAAAAGAAACTAGAACTCACTCAGCAACGCTGACTTTTATGCATTTTCAGTTGGCAGGTAATTTGTTGCTGGGGATGGCACGCGGGTGAAGCTACTTGGCGGGCAAGACTGGCATCCATTTGTGCATAATGATATTATTGTTTTATAATGCAACTGAACGATTCTTTTGTAACTCCTAAAATACAATGATGTATTATTTGGCAACATTAAATATTAATGCATGAATGGCTTTTGTTAAAATTAATCCGCTGCTATGTTCTATGATATGTATGTATTTTTATATGATTAATGCTGTGATTGACCAACTGTGAGGTTTCTGGGAACGGGGCCTTACATGTTGGTATCAGAGCCAAAGTTTAAGAGAAATGGGTAAAATATTTTCAAAACCTAAGCTTAAACTGAGAATGGGACCGAATGAAGGGATACCAGCCCAAGTAGCTACATGCCATCAGGTTTTCTTTTCCTATATTAACCGGTATTATGTGCGCATGCTATCTGATTTATGTGCCCTTAGTAGATTTGGATACTGATGTAGTCAGGATAGGAAATGTTTGGGGGATGAAGAGTAAAGTAAGTGGCTAATTACAGCTGGCCACTGTTATTAGGGACTTATATACTTGACATAAACTAAGCTATTACCTTGAATGACCGTGTTAGTGTTTGAATCTTATAGTGTTTAGAGGATGGCTGGTGGTAGATCATCGAAAGCTTCTTGAGGAGGAACACGGGGTGGCCGTGGTGCTGGGCCACGTGTCATGAGGTACAAGACCAAGACTGTTGAGATGGCTCTTGAAGAGCCCGAGCTTCATCACCAGGAGGGCGGTGATGAGAGTGCTAACTTGAGAGCCTCAGTAAAGGAAGCAGTTATAGAGGAAGTGCATCAGGTCATGCAGACGATCCTGCCGTTTGTGGTGACCGAGGTCATCCGTGCGGTGAGAGAGGATGAGAAAAAGGAGAAGGAGGAGGAGAGAAAGAAAAATGCTGGGAGAAGGAGGGATGATAGAGATCAGGATGAAAGGGAGCGACTAAACACTGAGATGGTTGCCTCCAGTGATGAGGAGGAGGTAGTAGTGCGGGAAACCGCGAAGGGGTGCGGCTATAGGGCATTCCAACGATAAAAACCCCTAACTTTTGATGGCAATGGTATCTGCTGCTCACTGATGGGTGAGAGAGATGGAGGCTGTGTTGGAGATCAACGAATGTAAGGAGGACCAAAGGGTGAAGTTTGACACTCACTCATTCGTGGACTCGGCTTTATGCTGGTGGGATAATATTGTCCAAGCCGAGGGTAGCAGGGCTATTGGGAAAATGAGGTGGGGAGAACTGAAGAAAATGGTGATCGAGGAGTTTTGTCCTCACCGGGAGCTGGACAAGATAGAGAAGGAGTTCCTGCAGTTAGAAGCGGGAACCATGACACACCAGCAGTACACCACGAAGTTTAATGAGATGGCAAGATTGGTGCCGGATCAGGTGACGCCTGTGTTGAGGAAGATCAAGAGGTATATTCAGGGATTGCCGGTGGATATCCGTAGGCACATGATTGCTGCATGGCAAGTACGTTCAGGTCGGTGGTGGATTTGGCAGGGAGATTGTATGACAAGAGGGAGGTGGCCGTGGTTGAGGTGAGCAAAAAGGGTGGTGGTGACAGAAACTGTAATGGAAAGTGGTTTGGACGTGGTGGTTTCACTCTAAACAACAAGAGGGCGAAGGTGGATGATCGAAGGGTAGTGTCAGCAGGCATGGGGATGAAGAAGTGTGGCAAATGTGGAAGGGAGCATACTGGAGAGTGTAAGTGGGGATCGAATGTCTGCTTCAAGTGTGGGAGGCCTGGTGATATGGCAAGGGATTATAGGGTGTTGAGGTGCTATAACTATGATGAATAGGGTCATGTGAGTAGGGATTGCAAGAGGCTGAGGGATAAGAGTTCAGGGGTGAAGAAGAGGACTGAGAATGAAGGGCAGAGGGCAAGCTCTAGAGCATTTACGATGACCCGGGAGGAGGCCAGAGTGGACCCTGACGTCGTGTCAGGTACGTTTCTAGTAAACCAAACTTGTGCCTCTGTATTATTTGATTTTGGTGCTAGTAGGAGTTTTATTTCTGCTGCTTTCTGTGCTAAGTTGCCTGTTAGTAGTAGAAATATTGATGAACCCTTCGATGTAGAAACTGCCATTGGTAAGTCTATCAGAATATCTGAGATGATAGAAGATTGTGACATAGAATTGGAAGGCCATAGGTTCTCTGCTAAATTGTCCGTGATGCCCCTAGGCGGATTTGATGTAGTTCTAGGGATGGATTGGTTAGCAACCTATGAGGCAAATATTGCGTGTCGCAAGAAGATGATCCGTCAGATAGAACCCGATGGAAGTTCGGTAGCTGTCTACGGTGATTGAGTTACTATGGTTCCGAAGGTGATTTTGATAGTGGTGGCCAAGAAGTGCATGAAACGGGGATGTAATGCCTAACTGGCTTACGTGAAAGATGTGGATGTGTCAGTACCATAATTGTCCGACGTACCAATTGTGTGTGACTTTCCAGATGTGTTCCCAGAAGATTTACCAGGTGTGCCACTGGACTGTGAGATTGAGTTTCAGATCAATTTGATACCTGGTGCTCAACCTGTTGCGAAGGCATCGTATCGATTGGCTCCGTCTGAAATGAAGGAACTGATGGTTCAGTTGCAAGAGTTGTTGGACAAAGGGTTCATCCGACCGAGTATCTCTCCCTGGGGTGCTCCAGTCTTGTTTGTAAAGAAGAAGGACAGTAGTATGAGAATGTGCATTGACTACCGTGAGTTAAACAAGTTGACGGTGAAGAACCGATATCTGCTACATAGAATAGATGACTTGTTTGATCAACTCCAAGGTGCCAGTTGGTTCTCGAGAATAGATCTCCGATCTGGCTACCATCAATTGATGGTGAAGGAACAAGATATTCCCAAAATAGCTTTTCGCACGCGTTATGGACACTACGAGTTTCTCGTTATGTCCTTTCGTCTAACTAATGTGCCAACTTCCTTTATGGATTTGATGAACCAGGTGTGTCGGCCGATGTTGGATAAATCAGTGATTGTGTTCATAGATGATATCCTGATTTATTCAAAGAGTGAAGAAGACCATGCCGACCATATTCAGGAGGTATTGAAGACACTTAGGAGAGAGAAGCTGTATGCTAAGTTCTCTAGGTGTGCTTTCTGGTTGCGTGAAGTTCAATTTTTGGGTCATGTGGTAAATTCCGAAAGGGATCATGGTAGACCCGGCAAAGGTTGAGGCGGTGATGCAATGGAAGTCTCCAAAGACGCCATCCAAGATTCGTAGTTTCTTGGGTTTGGCGGACTACTACAGGAGGTTCATCCAAGACTTTTCCAAGATAGCCTCACCATTGACCAAGTTGACCCATAAGGAGGTAAAGTTTGTATGGGGTCTGGAACAGGAGAATGCTTTTGAGGAGTTAAAGATGAGATTGACTCAAGCCTCTGTCCTGACATTGCCCGAAGGGAACGAAGACTTAGTGGTCTATTTGGATGCTTCTTATTTAGGGTTGGGTTTTGTGTTGATGCAACAAGGAAGAGTAATAGCCTATGCATCTCGACAGTTGAAAATCCAGGAGGCTAATTACCCCACTCATGACTTGGAGCTAGCGGACGTGGTCTTCGCGTTGAAGATTTGGAGGCATTACTTGTACGGGACGAAGTGCACTATCTTCACGGACCATAAAAGTTTGAAATACTTCTTTGAGTAGAAAGACCTCAATATGAGGCAAAGGAGGTGGTTAGAATTGATCAAGGATTATGATTGTGAGATCCACTATCATTCGGGCAAGGTCAACATAGTGGCAGATGCCCTTAGCCAAAAAGAAAGACCCGAGCCAATCCGGGTGAAAGCTTACCAGTTGATTATGACCTCTGATGTAATGATACAGGTCAAGGAGTTCCAAGATGAGGCGTTGAAAGAAGATCGCCTTAACTCTGAAAGGATGAGAGGTCTGGTCACGAAGTTAGGTGAAAATACACTTGGAATTAAAACTCGCTTTGGGCGGATGTGGATCCCTCGTTATGGAGACCTACGGGGGCAAATCATGGATGAGGCTCATAAGACTCGATACTCCATTCATCCCGGTGCTACCAAGATGTATCATGATATGAATAAAAATTACTGATGGCCAGGTATGAAGCGTGATATGGCGGAGTATGTGAGTAAGTGCCTTACTTACTTGCAAGTGAAGGCAGAGCATCAGAAGCCATACGGAAAGATCCAACCTTTGGATATACCTGAGTGGAAGTGGGAGCACATCACCATGGACTTCATTAAGAAGTTACCACGTACGGCAAGGGGGTACGATGCCATATGGGTGATAGTTGACCGTCTGACAAAGAGTGCTCACTTTTTGCTGATCCGCGAGACGTATTCATCCGAGAGATTGGCGGATCTATTCATTAAGGAGATTGTAGCTCGTCATGGTGTACCGGTGTCTATTGTGTCGGACCGTGACACTTGGTTTACATCGAAGTTTTAGAAGAGATTCCATGATACGATAGGGACAAGGCTACACATTAGCACGACGTATCATCCTTAGACAGATGGTCAGTCTAAGAGGACTATTCAGACACCCGAGGATATGCTTCGAGCATGCGTGATTGATTTCGGAGGGAGTTGGGATGAACACTTACCGTTAGCTGAATTCTCATACAATAACAGTTATCACGCCAGTATTGGTATGTCTCCTTATGAGATGCTATACGGTAGGAAGTGTAGAACGCCCGTGTGTTGGGGGGACATCAGGCAGAAAGAGTTGGGAAGTATTGAGGTGATCGAGGCTACGACTAAGAAGTTAGAAAAGATCGAAGCCTTTATGAAGGCAACGAAGGATAGACAAAAGTCGTATGCCGACAAGAGGTGTATACCGATTGAATTCAATGAGGGTGATAGAGTCTTGTTGAAGGTCTCGCCTTGGAAAGGAATCATCCGGTTTAGAAGGTGGGGTAAGCTCAGTCCTAGATATATAGGACCTTTTTGAATCATTGCTCTAGTAGGAGAGGTAGCCTATAGGTTGGAGCTACCCGATGAGTTAAGTGGGATTCATCCAACATTTCATGTATCTCATCTGAGAAAATGCCTAGCTGATGAAGACATGATTGTACCACTGGAGGACATTGAAGTGGATGAACGACTCAACTATGTAGAGCAACTAGTGGCAATCATTGACCGAAAAGAAAAGAGGATATGGAATAAAGTGGTTCCACTGGTGCGAGTGCGGTGGGGGCACAGGAAGGGATCTTAGTCTACGTGGGAGACCGAGGAAGAGATGAGATGGCATTACCCATAACTGTTTGAAGAATGACAGGTTTCGGGGATGAAACCTCTATAAGGGGGGTGGACTTGTAACACCTAAAAATTTGTTTAAAATAAAGGAAAAGAAAAGTATCTTGAAAGAAAAGATAATGGGCACAAGTGGAGGGGGGTAAAGTGTACAAGATGCAGAACACTATTATTTTATGTTTAAAAGGGTATGGTCGCCCATGCATCTGCTTTTTCTACACCCACTTTCGGCTGGAAACAAGAAAGAAGAAGGAAGAGCAGTTCTCTTGGGTTTTTCAAGAAGAAGAAGATGAAATTTTTGAAGGTAGGTATTTTCTTGTGTTTTTTGTTTGGTTTCAGCTGAATTTTCAGCTTGTGGACCGATTCTTATGTGTTTTTGTGCTTGGTTATGTGTTTTTGGTGTGTTTAGGTTGTTTGAACTCGTTGTGCCCTCAAGTTTGGTGGAGTTTTACTTGAAGGTTGCAACTGGTGAGTTCTAGATCCCTATTTTTGTGTTTTAAACTTCTTTTGGGGCTGAAAATGCATGTAAAAACGTTTTACAACTTATATGTATGTTAACTGTATGTATGTATGTATGGATGGATTCTTGTATGTTATGGGATTATTCTTGTTTTAGGTGCCTAAAATGCTAGATTTAAGTTAAGGACATGTTAGGATGATGATTTGGGATTGAAAATTTATAAGTTTTAGCATAACTGCTACTCATGCGTCTGAAATTTTGTTTGGACGCCTAAGACCCTTCTCATGCGCCCAAATAGGGCTCATGCGCGTGAGAATTTTGCCAAAAAAGCCTAAGTACCAGCCTATGCGCCCCAATAGTACCCATGCGCCTAAGTTTTCTCATGCGCCTAAGTGTTGGTTCATGCACCCAAATAGTACCTCATACGCCCAAGTGCTCATGCGCCTAAGTAAGGCTCATGCGCCCAAGCAGTGCTCATGCGCCTAAGTTTTCTTATGTCCTTAGTTTTCTCATGCGCCTAAGTGTTGGTGCGCCTGTATAGTACTCATGCGCCTACATAGTGTTAATGCGCCTAATTGCTTTAGAAAGTTTCTGGAATTTTGGAAATTTGAAATTTTAAGACTTAACCCTGGGATGTTTTGGTGGTTATGTTTGTTGATGTTATGCTTGTTTGTGGCCTGTTCTTATGTTCCATAATATATATTTTTATGTGTCTTTACGTGGTGTGGTTATGCTCGTATACGTAAAGTATTATCATAAATGAAGTGAAAGATTAATGATAATAAAAAGTGGAACTTAACGAATGAGTGAAAGTCATGCAAGCAAAATGAAAAGAGGTTCACAGCCATGGGTTGTCGGCTCAACTGTGTGCGGGTTAGCTACCCCATGAGGATGCATGCCGGGTCAATCTATGAGATTGACGTGACCCTTGTTGCTTGCCCTAGGTACTAGGTCAGGCTTCATGCGCAATATTAGGGGTCTATTTATAGACTTCGGCCCAGTACCCGCTTCGTGCACAATATTCGGGGTATTGCACATTGGTTCGGTAGAAAGTGAAAGATAATGATAAAAGTACGAAATGAACGAGAAGAATGATGAAGGATATTAATGAATATTATCTTGTTGTACGTATGATGTATGATCACGTACGGAAGTAACGGATTTATTAAAAGGAAGTATTTTAAGAAAATGACATATTTATATATTTAAACAAGGGATTTTTAATTCTAAAAGAAACTAGAACTCACTCAGCAACGCTAACTTTTATGCATTTTCAGTTGGCAGGTAATTTGTTGTTGGGGATGGCACGTTGGTGAAGCTACTTGGCGGGCAAGACTAGCATCCATTTGTGCATATGATATTGTTGTTTTATAATGGAACTGAATGATTCTTTTGTAACTCCTAAAATACAATGATGTATTATTTGGCAACATTAAATATTAATGCATGAATGGCTTTTGTTAAAATTAATCCGCTGCTATGTTCTATGATATGTATGTATTTTTATATAATTAATACTGTGATTGACTAACTGTGAGGTTTTCGGGAACGAGGCCTTACACATCTGCATTGATTCAACCCAACTAGGGTCTAGAAGTGCTGCTGCGATATTTTTAGGAACGATTTGAGACAAGAAACATGCATAGAGACATTCATTTATCAAACCAGATTGACTCCGTGTCCTCACTCCATCTGTAATGGAACCAATGATGTAATCATGTGGATGGTCTTTTAAGGTTTTGAAGTTGGTGTTAAGGGTTAATGGATTGGAATAAGATGAGGATGTGGTTTGAGATTGTTGTGAAGGGGAAGTTGGTTGGGATAGAGGAATCAGTTGTGGTGGAGGTGTAGGTGGAACATCAAGTGGAGGTTGTGGTGGAGGGTCAATTGGTGGTTGTGGATGAGGTTCGGGTGGAAGGTGTTCGGTTGGAGGAATGATTGTCACATTGGTTTGAGGAACAACAATATCACCAAAAACTAGAAGGTTGAAAGATTTGAAGACAGTATTTGAGTCATAAAACCATGCTGGGTCTGACCCCATGTTGGGTGAATTAGACTCCTGCCAATCAACATAGAATGATTCCTGCACAATACATGTTCTTTTGTTGTAGACCCTATACGCCTTTTGTGAGGAAGAATAGCCAACGAAAAAACATTCATCAGAAACTGCACCAAACTTTGACATCTGAGCTTCAGTGTTTAGCAAAGTACATGAGCAACCAAATGGGCGAAAGAAATTAATCAAGGGTTCCATTTATGAAGAAGCTCATAAGGAGTCTTCATTTTGTCTTTAGCAATGAGAACCCTGTTATGTACATAGGAAGCACAATTGACAACCTCTGCCCAGAAAATAATTGGAAGCTTTGACTCAATTAGCATAGTTCTTGCTGCTTCAATAAGGGTTCGATTCTTCCTTTCAGCAACACCAATTTGTTGAGGTGTCCTGGCAGCGCTGAACTGTCTGAGAATCCCTTTGCTTGCACAAAAGGAGTCAAAGATATGGTTCCTGAATTCAGTACCGTTATCACTTCGTATGGCCATTACATTCTTTTTGCTAACGGTTTCAATTGAGAGGATCAGCTTCTGAAGCTCTTCTGCAGTATCTCCCTTGTTTGCTAGAAATCTTACCCAAGAGTATCTTGAATAATCATCTGTAACAACCAAACAATAAGATTTTTTAGCAATAGACTTAACACTATTAGGACCAAATAAATCAGTATGCAACAATTCAAAGGGTTTTGAAATAGTGTTTTCAAGCTTAAGCTTGTGTGGCTTTTTGTGCTATTTTCCTTGAGCACACCCATGCATTTTTCTACCACTGAAAAATCTTTAAATGGTAGCCCCCTCACAAGATTGTTTTTAACCAATTTATTTATATTTTTGAAATTAACATGTCCTAATCATCTATGCCACATAAAGGATTCAGAAGATGAAGCTTTGGACAGGAGACATGTCACAGTGGAGGTAGATTATTGTGATCCCATATCTAGAATATAAGTATCATTCTTTCTAGGAGCACACATGATCACTAAATCTTCTGGAATAATAAACTCTGGTTTGAGAAAGAGGTATTCTTTTGACATAAACAACACTGGTATATCTTCATCACAGATTTGTGATACACTTAACAGATTAAATGCTAATTCTAGAACATAGTTTACTTTCTCCAGAGTCAAGGAACCATTTGAGACTTCTCCCTGACCAATCACCTTTCCACCCTTCTTGTCGCCAGGAAAAGCGACATATCCTCCATTTATTATGTGATAATTTGTGAGTGGGTCCTTCAACCCGGTCATATGCCTTAAACATCCACTATCAACATGCCAGAAGCTATTGATAGCTCTTCCTGAATATTCCTGGCATATAAACTAAAATTGTTAAGATTTGGAAATTGGGACCCAAGTCTTGACTGACTTAGGTCTCGGAACAGAAGATTTTTTTACAGAAAAAATTATTTACTAAATGATTTAATCTACTTCCTAAGGTTCTACTATTTACATTTTTATTAACAAACGCAGTGCAGGTTTTAATAACATGATCATCCTTCCCACATCTAAAACACCGAGACTTTAAACCTTTCTTATTACATCTTGAAACAAACGCTTGATCAGTTAATATTTCTTCCTCACATTCAGACATGTGTGAATCAGAATTGCTACAAGAGTCATATGATTCTTTTAATATTTCTTTTGTGACCGTTATTTTAGTAGATTCTGATTCATTTACATTAATGTTTCTAACATTTAAGAAAGTTGTCTCTATTTCTTTAGGTTTAGAGATCCGAATTGATGTAAAAGATGGGATAGGTTGAGAAAGAAACTTTTCAAAACAATTTGAGTCAGTATATTTATCTGAAGCTTTGCTTGAACAACCATCATTTCTATTAACACGAGCATTTGAAACATCATGATTTGATTTATAGACAACTAAAGATGAACAAGCTGGGCTAGAACTAGAACTACACATACTATTGTTTGTAATAGACGGTTGGGAAACAATTCTACTTAAACTATTGTCTATTAAAGACTTTTTGAAATCTGAAACGTTAAAACTAGAGCTGCCCAGACCACTACTTGCACCATAATCATATTCCTCCCGAATCTCCTTATGATTCACTCCTCCTAAACCTGCATACAAACTGTCAGTATCTTTCTGAATTAATTCATTAGTTGGATGAGCTATAGGCATAGGAGAATAATAGAAAGTACTTGAAGGAGGATAAACATGAGTGGTTTCTTCGCTTCCCAAACCAGTCTTAATTCTAGCCCCTGTTGTTTCTTGCAAAGCACCTCATGTTTCATCCCAGAAATAGTCCATTTTTCAAGTTTAGTTTTTAATTTGCTTGTTTCAAATTCAGCAAGTGCTACATGTTCAGTTAAAGCATTTATTTCAATGTTTCTTTCCAAAAGATTTCTTTTTAAATGTTCATTTTATTTTAAAGCTTCATTTAACTTGACAAATATTTAGACTCATTTGTTTTAAGTTCCTTATTTATTTGTTTCAATTCTTTTTCATTTTCTAATAATAGTCTGTTAGCTTTATATACCCCAAATAAATGAATTTTGCAAGGAGGAGAACACATGTCTTGAATTACCTCATAAGGGAGACCCATAACTACCTTTTCAGCAGCCAGGGCCATTTCACACTGACAGACCGGAGTGTTCTTCCTACATTCTTCTTCCTCAGCTGCTTTCTTCTTAATCTCCTCAGCCTTACCTTCCTCCTTCTTTTCTTCTGTATAGACGTCCTGCTTCACCCCACTTACTTCACAAACTGCCACTTTCTCTTTAACATTCTCATAATCACCTTTCTCTTCTTTAACTTTCCCAGTCTTCACATCTTCAACTTGAACCCATGCTCACCACTTTTACCAATAGCATCTTCTTGAATCTTGTAACGCCCTGAATCTTTGACTGAAGGAAAAGTTCTCGCGCGAGAGAGAGTTCTCGCGCGAGTGATAAAGTTCTTGCATGGAGGCAATTTTCACATGAATAGAAGTTCTCGCACGAGAATAGCTGCGAGGAGAGAGAGACACTATAGATAGGCCCATGCACCCAATCTTCTCTACTTCATGTGAAAAGTACTGCTGTTGTGCTTATGGAGAAAGGAGTTGGTGCTAGGTGGTGTCTAAGGTATGTATTCGTCAATATTCGATGTATTTATGCATGTATGAACCGTATGTAATGATATTGCACATGATTATGTAGCTTTTGGCTCGAAACACTCTCGGTTTTGTGTTGTTCGTGTGGAAAGATATCGTAAGGTGAGTTCTAGTCCCCTCTTTTACGTGTTTTATCATGTTTTGGGGCTAATATGCATACCTAAATGAATGTTTTGTAAAAGAATGATGTTTATAACTGTTATTGCATGTTTGGGTGTTAAGTGGTTAGAGGAGCGATAACTTGTGGATAAAGTTGTGTACAGCAGAAAAGTTATCGCGCGAGAGGCGAGTTCTCACGCGTGGTTAACGGTTATTTTTTGAAAGTTCTCGCGCGAATGATGTTCTCGCGCGAATGATGATGTTCTCGAGTGAAGGAGGAGTTGTCGCTTGAAGTGAGAAGTTCTCGCGTAAAAACTTTGGACTGTTACGTGTTATGTTACCCTGTAAGCGTGCATTAATAATGACTTAATGATGAACCTAATGCTAAAGAATTAATGTACATATGTATAATATATATATATATATATATATATATATATATATATATACATATATATATATATATGTATATATATATATATGTATATATATATATATATATATGTATATATATATATATCATGATAGTTAAAGGCTAAAGAACGATGTTAATTCACATGTGAAATGCGAAAGAATAGTTACCTTGTTACCCCGTATAGCACAGCTGTGAAAAAATTAAAGCGCTAAAGAAGTCTTGCAAGCACTTGATAGAAGTTACACTTCGGTGTGCTCACATGATAGGAGATATGCCTCATGCATTCTCACCCGAAAGGAGTTACACTTCGGTGTGCTCACCTGATAGGAGATATGCCTCGTGCATTCTCACCTGATAGGAGTTACACTTCGGTGTGCTCACCTAATAGGAGATATGCCTCGTGCATTCTCACCCGATAGGAGTTACACTTCGGTGTGCTCACCTGATAGGAGATATGCCTCGTGCATTCTCACCCGATAGGAGTTACACTTCGGTGTGCTCACCTGATAGGAGATATGCTTCATGCATTCTCACCCGATAGGAGTTACACTTCAGTGTGCTCACCTGATAGGAGATATGCTTCGTGTATTCTCACCCGATGGGAGTTACACTTCGGTGTGCTCACCTGATAGGAGATATGCTTTGTGCATTCTCACCCGAGAGGAACTAAGCTTCGTGCTAAGTTCAAATGATATGGTAAAGTGAATGGTAAAGTAATGTATGGGTAACATAACGGTAAAGTGAATGGTAAAGTAATGTATGGGTAATGTAACGGTAAAGTGAATGGTAAAGTAAAAGTTATGGTTTGGTTATCAAATGAGTTCGATAACGATGTTGAAGAGGAACGAGGTTAAAGTTTTTATGATGTTAATGCATGATACGGTTTTGTTTAAGTAAACCTAGAGCTCACTCAGCGTCGCTGACTTTTGTATGCATATTAGATTGACAGGTATGCTATGCATCTTTTAGGGGTGAGCTTTGCATGGATGGGAGAGAGCTACTTGGCACTTGTTCGAGACTGGCATCCCAGCAAGAGCTTTAGTTAGTTTGCTAAAGTGATCTTTTGATGTATTTGCTTAACGATAGAAATTTTTTTACGTTCTGCTACGTATATTAATGAAATTTGATGTTCGAGAACTTGTGTTTCTGATGTCCAAATCAAACTGTGGGGCTTCCCGGAATGGGGCCTTACAAGTTGGTATCAGAGCCATAGTTTGAGAGATTTAGACACTCCGATTTCTAGTCTCTAACTGAGAATGGGATCGATTAAGGGATGCCAGTGCCAGTAGTTCCATGCCAGGAATGTTAGGACTGTTAAGGGTTCCTTGTGGTTTTAGTGCTTGTAGCGAGATTGAGAGCTGATGTGATTCAGGATAGGAAACGTTTAGGACATGAAGAGTAAAGTAAGTAGTTAATTATAATTGGCCACTATCATTAGAAACTTACATTACTTAACATGATCTAAACTATTACCTAGAATGATAATGTTAGCCTTTTGTATCTTATAGCAAGCTATGGCTGGAAGAAAAGCTACTCGAGGAGGTGCTCGTGGTGGTAGGGGTAGACCACCAGTCACCAGGAACCAAAAGCAGATGACTGAGGAGATGCCGGTGGACTCTGTTCACACTGCTAGCGAGGAAAACTTTCATCACTCTGAAGAGAGGATTACCTTGGAACCTGTTGTCAGGGAGGCTATACCTAAAGAGGTCCTCAAGGTCCTTCAGGACATCATGCCTTCGATCATGACTAAGGCCATAAAGGAGGTAACCAAGGAGTGGACGTTGCAGGCAAAGAACAAAGCTAGCAAGAAAGATAGTGAAGGTTCAAAGGGGTGCAATCCTCCATCCCTGGATGGCAAGGGTGGTGCTATTACCACTCTCCAGTGGGTGTCTGAGATGGAAGTGGTGATTGAGATCAGTGAATGTAGGGCTAACCAGGCTGTGAAGTTCGTAACTCACTCATTTGTTGACGAAGCTATTCATTGGTGGAACACCATCAAGCAGACTAAAGACTCTAGTGAGTTCAAGAACTTGAAGTGGAATGACTTGAAAGAGATGGTGATAAGAAAGTTCTGCCCTCAGAATGAGATCGACAGGGTGGAAAGGGAATTTTTGGGTTTTAAAGCTGGAAGTATGACCCACAGACAGTACCCGTCTCGCTTCAACGAGATGGCCAGGTTGGTGCCTCACCTGGTGAGTACTGAGAAGAGGAGGATGAAATGATATGTGCAGGGTTTGCCTTCAAAGGTCAAGACGTTTATAAAGGCAAGCGGGCCGAAGACCTTCGAGTCTTTGGTGGAGTTGAGCGGGGTAGTGTATGACGATGTGGTGGCTGATGAGCCCGTTGAGGAGGCAAAGAAGAAAAGTTGGTCGGGGAATGTGAAGCAGGAGAGAAATGAGAGGTCTGCTGCTCAGGCCAAAAAGATAAAGGTGGAGTCATCCGGTGATTGCCAAAAATGTGGGAGGAAGCATGATAGTGATTGCAGGCTCGGTTCGAGTCTGTGTTACAGATGTAGGAAGACGAGGCATTTCTCTAAGGATTGCCCTAGTGCGGGAAAGTTCTACAACTGTGGCAAGTTGGGGCACTACAGTCGAGAGTGTAAAGAGGCAAAAGTGGTTGACTCGACTAGAGGAAAGGAGGCTGAGAAAGAAAAGAAAGCTGGTGACAAGCCAAGGACCAAGGCTAGGGCTTTCATGATGACCAAAGAGGAGGCCAGAGTGTAACCTGATGTTGTGTCAGGTATGTTCCCGGTTAATAACATACTTGCTTCTGTTTTGTTTGATTCTGGTGAAAGTAAGAGTTTTATAGCTGCCACCTTCTGTGATGTGATGAATGCTAAGGCCAAAGAAATAGATCATGTGTTTGAGGTAGAAACTACCATTGGAAAGACTACTATGATAACTGAGGCCTTAGGGGATTGTAGCATAGAGTTGGAAGGTCATAGATTCCCCGCTAGGTTGTTTGTTATGACCCTAAGAGGATTTGACGTCGTGTTGGGTATGGACTGGTTAGCCTCCTACGAGGCTAACATAGTTTGTCAGAGGAAGATGATTTGGATGAAAGTACCTGACGGTAGCTTAGTCACGATTTACGGCGACAGGATCTGTGAAGTTCCGAAGATGATTTCTATGATAAAGGCTGAGAAGTTTATGAGATGAGGATGCGGAGCATTCTTGGCATACGTTAAAGATGCTAAAGCTAAAACTGTAGAGTTGACAAATGTGCTCGTGGTGTGTGCCTTCCTGGATGTGTTCCCTGATGACTTGACAGAGGTACCACCCGATCAGGAGATAGAGTTTCAGATCGATCTTGTGCCACGAGCTCAGCCTGTTGCTAAAGCGCCGTATCGTCTAGCTCCATCAGAGTTGAATGAGTTGTTAGTCCAACTACAGGACCTTCTTGATAAAGGATTTATCAGACTGAGCATTTCTCCTTGGGGTGCTCCGGTGTTGTACGTGAAGAAGAAGGATGGTAGCATGCGAATGTGTATAGATTACAGGGAGCTGAATAAGGTCACGGTGAAGAATAGATACCCGTTGCCTCGGATAGATGATCTGTTTGACCAGTTGCAAGATGCAAGTTGGTTCTCGAGGATCGATCTTCGATCGGGTTATCACCAGCTAAAGGTTAAGGAACAGGATATCCCAAAGACTGTGTTTTGGATGCGATATGGGCATTATGAATTTCTCGTGATGTCATTTGGTCTAACTAATGCTCCTGCAACATTCATTGACTTGATGAATAGGATTTGTCGACCGATGCTCGATAAATCCGTGATAGTTTTCATAGATGATATCCTGATCCACTCGAAGAATGAGGGAGACCACGCCTGTCACCTCCGCGAGGTGCTGGAAACTCTAAGAAGGGAGAAGTTGTATGCTAAATTCTCCAAGTGTGCATTTTGGTTACGTGAGGTGTAGTTCTTGGGTCATGTGATTAACCTAGAAGGAATCATGGTTGATCCTGCTAAGGTGGAGGCGGTGATAGTGGAATTCGCCTAAAACGGCATCTGAAATCCAAAGCTTCCTCGGATTGGCGGGTTATTACCAGAGATTCATCCAGGATTTTTCCAAGATTGCCTCGCCGTTGACCAAGTTGACGAGGAAGGATGTGAAGTTTGAATGGGGCGACAGTCAAGAGAATGCGTTCATGGAGTTAAAGAAAAGATTGACACAAGCTCTAGTGTTAACGTTACCGAAAGGGAATGAGGACTTGGTTGTCTATTCCGATGCTTCTTATCAGGGGTTAGGGTGCGTGCTAATGCAACGAGGTAAAGTCATAGCATACGCATCTCGACAGTTAAAGGTTCAAGAGGTGAACTACCCTACCTACGATCTGGAGCTGGTTGCTGTGGTATTCGCGTTAAAGATATGGAGACACTACTTATATGGTGTCAAATGTATGATTTTCACGAACCACAAAAGCTTAAAGTATTTCTTTGAGTAGAAGGATCTTAATATGAGGCAGAGACGATGGTTGGAGCTCATAAAGGATTACGACTGTGAGATTTATTATCACCCGGGTAAGGCTAACGTGGTAGCTGATGCCCTAAGCCGAAAGGAAGACGGGGAAGCTATTCGGGTGAGATCTTACCAGTTGATTGTGACTCCTGATGTGATAAGGCAAATCTGCGAAGCTCAGAAAGAAGCTCTAAAGCCCGAGCACGTTAATGATGAAAGGATGAAGGGGTAGATCGCGAACCTGGAAGAAAACGCCAATGGTGTCAAAACTAGGCTTGGGCGCATGTGGATCCCTAGAAGTGGAGGTTTGCGAGAGAAAGTGTTGGATGAAGCCCACAAGACTCGCTACTCCATTCACCCGGGAACCAATAAGATGTACCACGATCTAAAGAAGAATTACTGGTGGCCGGGAATGAAAGCCGACGTAGCAAGGTATATAGAAAGGTGCTTGACCTGTCTCCAGGTTAAGGTAGAGCATCAGAAGCCATACGGGAAAATCCAACCCTTGGAAATTCCCGAATGGAAGTGGGAGCATATTACTATGGACTTCATAACGAAGCTACCTCGTACAACTAAAGGTTATGATGTCATATGGGTCATAGTTGATAGACTGACAAAGAGTGCTCACTTTCTACCCATCCAAGAGACATATAACTCAGAGCGGCTTGCTGAAGTGTTCATCAATGAGATAGTTGCCCATCATGGTGTGCTGGTGTAGATTGTCTCCGATAGGGATACGCGGTTTACATCCAAATTTTGGAAGAAGTTCAATGATGCGATGGGAACTAGATTGCACATCAGTACAGCATACCACCCACAGACGGATGGCCAATCCAAAAGGACTATCCAGACCTTGGAGGACATGCTTCGGACATGCGTCATAGACTTTGGAGGGAGCTGGGATAGTCATCTACCGTTGGCAGAGTTCTCATAAAATAACAACCACCATGCTAGTATCGGTATGCCCCCGTATGAGATGTTGTATGGCCGGAGGTGTAGGACCCCGATATGCTGGGGAGAGATTGGTCAGAAGGAGTTAGGGAGTATTAAGGTCATCGAGACGACCAATGAGAAGTTGGACAGGATTAAAGCCTACATGAAAGCCGCTAAAGATAGACAAAAATCCTATGCCGATAAATATCAAAGACCGATTGAGTTTAACGTCGATGATAGAGTGACGCTAAAGGTGTCACCTTGGAGAGGAATCATTCAAATTTGAAAGAGAGGAAAGTTGAGCCCTCAATTTATTGGGGCTTTCAAGATCGTAGCCCATGTGGGGGAAGTAGCGTATAGGCTGGAATTACCAGATGCATTGAGTGGAATACATCCTACCTTCCATGTATCACATCTGCGTAAGTGTCTAGCGGACAAAGAAGCTCATGTTCCATTGGAAGATGTGGAGGTTGATAAAAGACTGAACTACGTGGAACAACCCGTAGCAATAATAGACAGAAAGGAGAAGCGACTGAGGAATAAAGTAGTTCCACTCGTCCGAGTGCAGTGTGTAGACTCTTAGAAGATTAACATTTTGTCTTTGTATGTTTTTTTGTCATAGTATAAGGGCTTATTTGTAAATATATGTTCCTTTGTTTTGTTGATAGTATAAATAGGATACTTTATGTAGTGTAGAGATAACAAATATAATAGAAGAGAGGTCTAAAAAACAGTTAGAAAATCAGTTGAACGAACTGAATCCTTACACTTTGTATCCTGTGCATTTGCTATCAATGAAATCTATAATTTTTTGATGTATTTGCATGTGTTGATTACTTTATGTTTGATTTGATCATTGAATTATCATATAATCACAGATTTGATCCTTTTGAACCAATCAATTGGTATCAAAGCCTTTTGGTTTAGTGATCAGAGCTTATCGACTTTTTGAGCTCTTTGAATCACTTGAAATCTGTGATTGATTGCAATTTGATCAATTAATTGTTGTTTTCAGTTGTGTTTCATCCTTAGAAACATGATTTGAATCACAATTTTGTGTTCAATTCGTTCAATTCTGAGAAATTGATTGAATTAGTGTTCGAACTTTGTTCTTCATATTCGGACTGAAATTCAATCAGAATACTGATTTATTACTGTTGTTGCATCAAATTGAGGATTAAGGATTGTTAATCGACCTAATTACTACCTAATTGGAATTTTTTAGATCAATTAATCAAGTTTTGAAGATTTTCATAAGATGAGGCGCATTATGGTTGAAAACTGCTAAAAATTGTCTAAGTATCTAGGCGCATTACCACTGTTTGAGCATTTTAGTACTGTTCAGATGTTTTTCAGAGTAGGCATTTGAACACTGTTGAGGCGTTTTATAACTCTTTGGACACTTTGTGACTTTGTAGAAACCAAGTAATTCTAGGCGTATTTAAACTGTTTAGGCGCTTTAGAACTGTTTGGGCGTTTTATACCCCAGGAGCTTGACAACAGTTTGGGCGTTTTACAACTGTTCAGGCACATTACAAGTTGGGCTTTTTGAGAATTCTACTAAGGCATTCACTTAGGTGTTTCCAAGTCAAAGTCAGGTGCTTCATAACTGTGTAGGCGTTTCAATACTATTCAGGCCCTTGTCAACTATTCAGGCGCATCAGCTTTCAGACTTATCAGTTTACACTTAGAAAGTTTTTTAGAAACTAAAATCCAAAATATTTTCATTTCATATTTTTTAATTCAAAACTTAAAAACAACAAAAACAAGTGTTTTTCTTAAATTTAAAAATACAAAATGGTTAGGTCTGAAGATTCTGAGAACAGGGTTCCAAAGCTAAAGAACAGAGCTGATTTCAAGAACTGGTCTTTAAGACTGAAGCATCATCTAAATTCTATTGACACTGACTTGTGGAAGTCAATAGAGAAAGGACCTCATATCCCGATTACATCTAATGGTCCTGATAGAGGATTTGTTTACATGAAAGACTCTCAAGAACCTTATCCTGAGGATGGTCTGCAAGGTGATGACTTAAGGAAAGTGAAGATTGATATCAAAGCTTATTAATTGATGTGTAAAGGATTACCATTGGAAGTCTTAACTAGACTTGATGGTTATCAAATGGGTACACTATGTATAAAGCTTTGAAAATCATATGTGAAGGAGGTAAAGAGATACAAGATCTCAAAAGGCAGAAACTTAAGAGGCAGTTAGAGTTGTTTGAGCATATTTCTGGGGAAACAATAAATCAAATGATGAACAGATTTATGCAACTAACTACTAAGATGTCAATTGCTGGTATAAAAAATGATCTCAAAGATCTAAATTTCAGACTTCTCAATGCTCTTCCATCTTTATGGAAACCAATAGTAACATTGTTGAAGCATACTAAAATGTTCCCTATGGATCTTGATCTTTTGATTGCCAAGATAGAATCAGTTGAGATTGATGAAAACTTAAGAAACAATGATAGAGCAGCATCAATGTCTTAGTGTAAGTATGTTGCATCTCCAGCTAATACAGTGGAGAATGCTTTTCTGGCCAAAGAAGATAAGTCTCCAGAAGAAGAGGGTGATTTGTTTGTCGGAGCTGGTTTCTTTACAGATTCTTCTTACACAAGTGCTCCTGTTTATGCAACTCAACCTTAACCTTAGTCTCCTCCTAAAACTCAAACTGAGACTCCATCTTCTAACTCTACTAAAACTAGCAAAGTTAAAAATGTTATTAACATCCTCTTACAGGATGATGAGTCTAAATCTGCTTTTACTGCTTTTATGGAAAGTTTTCAAGCTTATCAAGGTAGTCATCTAACTCAATTAGATCTTGTTTTGCAGGACTTGTTCGAGATGGATCCAGATGATGTAGAAGAGATGGACTTAAACTGGCAAATGGTGATGATTGCATATAGAACTCAGAAACACTCCTATGTCAATAGGAACTACAAGTCAAGTGCTAACAAAACTGTTGGCTTCAACAAATCAAAGTCAAGGTGTTTCAACTGTAACATCTATGGTCATTTCTCGAGGGAATGTAAAGCTCCCAGAAACCAAGGAGGAAATGGTCAAGCAGGTTCTAGTAGTCAAAGATATCATCAGCAGTCTCAAAAGACATTTCCAAAGCCTTATCAGAGTCTTCCTATGCCAGAACTTAAGGATGAATCAAAAGCATCTGAAGAGCCAAAGAAAGCTCTAGTTGTTAGCATTAAAGATGGATATGACTGGAGTGCTTATGCTGAACAATTTACAACTGATCTAACCTCTAGTTTATCTCTTATTGCAGAAATTGAAACTGAAGACTAGTCAGAAGACAGTGATCCTAAGGCTGAAGATGACTCTGAAAATAAGGAAGAAGAGTATGATTGGAGTGATAAATCTGATCCTAAAAAGGATTCAGAAGAAGTTGCACTAATGGCACAGTCAGATCAACCAAAGTTTGAGAATTCATCTTCTGACTCTGAGACTTCTTTTTCAAAATATCCTGAAATTCTAGTTGAAGTAAGAGAAAAAATGTCCACTAAAGCTTGCTTTGAACAAGTAGAGTACTACAGAACTTATTCATATAAAATATGTAACAAGCTAAAACAAGAGGAAGTAATGCATAACAAACTTAAAAATGATCACAAAATATCTGATGAAAAGATTCTCTCTCTACAAACATCATGGAATAAAACTTTGAAAGAACTGGAAATTGTTACAAAACAACTTGAAGAAATGACAAAGAATTTAAAAGAAAAGAAAATAGCACATGCTACAACATAGGTTGATCTTGCAAAAGTTAAAAGTTCAAAAAAAATTGTAGAACAACTGGTAAGTGAGAGAAAAGACAAACAAAAAGCAGGTTTAGGTTTTACACATGAACCAATGCTTGAATCCATCACAAACACGTTACCAGAAAACTTCAACACGCATGATCACTCACCTGAAAACAAAGCTAAGCTAAGAGCATTCCAAAACAAGAAAATGAATTCTAAGAGTGATGAAGAGAAAATGAATGTTGAGATATTTGAGGAACATGATTTTGAAAAGATTAAAAATGGTCACCTGGTGAAAGTTAAATCATATGAACCATGACCAAAAACTAAGAAAATGTTTGTTCCAAAAGAGTCAATTGTCGAAGAAGTGAATGATAAGAATGATAATCAAAACACTAAAAATAAAGAGAATGCAAAACAAGATGAAGAAACATCTGAAGATTCAATTTCTTATGGATTAAATAATCCAGAGTTTATTAAATGGCAGAAAGAATAGAAAGAAAAAGAAACTGAAAAAGAATCTTCACATGAAGATTTTCAATCTGAAAGCAAACAAAGATCATCGAGATCTAGAAACCAAAGATGAAGAAAGAAAAATACTAAAGCTAAATCAACACAGAATGCAATTCAAAACAGTCAAATCAAAAGAACAAATCAATCAAATCAGCTTAAACCTATGAAATTTGTATCTGCATGTATTTTTGACATGAATAAAATTCCTGAAATCAAATCTAATCCAAAGAACAAATCCAACTCTGATCTGAAAACAGGTTCAGATTCTAAGTCTTCTACTATCAATAAACGATTTGGATCTAAGGAGTCGAGGAATGATGTTAATGTTAAAAACTCTAAACTCAAATTTCAAAAGAACAAATTCATACATCAAAAAAAACAGATTAACTTTTCAACTCCTAAATCCAAACAAGGATCAAATGTGGCATCCACATCTAAAGTTAATCAAAAATTGTTTAAAATTCAAAGGTACTGTGAAATCTGTGATATGTACAATCAAAAGACCGAAGAATGTTTCTTTAACAGGTACTATCATATATGTGATATAAAAAATCATTCAACAGCTGATTGTAATTTCAACAAATATTGTACCTATTGTGATGAAAGAACTCGCAAAACTGAGAATTGCTACTTCAGAAAGAACTCGCCAAGGAATGGATATGTAAATTCTCAATTAAAATGGATATGTCAATCCATAATTTCAAAGAAATCAAAGTGTTGGTTTTCAAAGATTGACAAAACAACCTTCCTTAGGCTTGAGATCCTTTCGAAGAAATGATTCTGTTTATGATGATTCTTATGCTGCAAAACCAAGGCAGTATAATCAAGGAAAATTCGTTCCATGATCTGTGAGAATGAATGGTGGGAAGCTTGGTAAGCAAAACTTTTTGTCTGATGGTTTGAAATAACTTGATGATGATCTTGAAAAATGTTACAATGCTTTAAGGACAAAACAAATCAAAGATAATCAAAAATTTGTAAGAAACAAAATTGATAAATTTGTCAAAAATAAGCCTGATTTGAAAAAGCTTCAAATTAAACAGTTTACCATTGTTGATAAATTTGGCAAGCCCAAGACCATCTTGGCTTGGGTTGATAACTCAACTTAATTCTTTCTGAAATGCAGGTACACCCGAGAAGACCTATTAACACATGGTATGTTGATAGTGGGTGTAGCCGGCATATGACAGGCAACCATGCCTTTCTTCAAGAATTTAAGTTAAAGGATGGTACACATGTTGCTTTTGGAGGTGATGCAGGAAGAAAAATAACAGGCGAAGGAATTGTATCCAATGGGATTATCAGCTTTGATAAAGTCAACCATTGCTCACAGTTGAACTTTAATCTTTTAAGCGTTTTCCAAATTTGTGACAAATCTTATTCTGTTTTATTTGATGATTCATTTTGTTACATTTTGAAGCCAGGTTTTCAGATTATCAAAGAATGGGTAGTTGTTAAAGTTGTTCGAGATCGAGATGTATACAAGTTAGATATGTCTCAAGTTGATCCTTCCATAGAAACAACATGCCTAATTGCTCAAGCATCAAATGATGAATTTCAGCTTTGGCATAGACGTCTTGGGCATTCCAATTTCAAGAACATGAATAAGCTTGTATCAGGAAATCATGTTGTAGGTCTTCTAACAAAGAAGTTTGCCACAACTGATCTCTGCTCAACATGTTTAAAAGGAAAACAACACAGAGCGTCTTATAAGCCCAAGCAGATAAACTCAAATTCCAAAACTACAGATGTTGCATATGGACCTATTCGGACCAACAAATATTCAGCGTATTAAAAAGAATCTTATTGTTTAGTTATCATTGATGACTTTACAAGATTTTCTTGGGTTTTCTTTTTGCATGCTAAATCTGGAACGGCTGAATTATTAAAAGAATTCATCATTAAAGTAGAAAATCAATTAGATCAAAAGGTCAAAATAATTAGAAGGGATAATGGAACAGAATTTAAAAATGCTAATGTTGACATGTTTTGTGCAAAAAAGGGTATTGCTCATCAGTTCAGTGCTCCTAGAACTCCACAACAAAATGGAGTTGCTGAAAGAAAAAACAGCACTTTGATTGAAGCAGCACGATCTATGTTAGCAGATGCCAAAATTCCAAGTGGGATGAAGCTATATCCACAGTGTGTTTTGTGCGGAATCGTTCATTGATTGTGAAAGATAAACAAAAAACTCCTTATGAGTTGATGTTTGGCAGGAAACCTAATATAGATTTTCTTAAATCTTTTGGTTGTCCAGTTTTGATTTTAAATTCAAGTGATCAGCTAGGAAAATTTGATTCAAAATCTGATGAAGGATTTTTCGTTGGATATTCGTCGGTTTCGAAAGCCTATAGAGTTTATAACTCTAGGATAAATGTTATCCTTGAAATATTCAACGTTAAATTTCTTGAAAATTCTTTTCCATCAGTTGCAAATGGTCCAGCTTGGTTATTTGATTTAGATTCACTGTCAAACTCCTTTCATTCTAACTTGTTTGAATTTGCAGGTGAGAAGAAAAATCAAGCAGGAGATCTCGGTTCTTTCAGAGAAGATTCTGATTCTGACGATATGAACGACTCAAGCCCAGATTATCCATTTTTCTTATTTGTTAGAGATCCTATATTTTGGCCTCAACAAGCTCAAGAGCATACCATTTCAGAAAATTCAAATGTTTCATAACCTTTTCCTAATGATGGTCCTGAAATTATACAACCTGAGTCCGGAACGTCATCGATTTCTGGTGATGTAGTTGGTACTGATAATCTTGATTATTTTATCAACTCACCGACTCAAGTTCAAAATTTCAATCCACATTCTTCAAATTTATTGCATCAGCTTTCCGACTTGAACCAATCTAATCTGGATGTTCATGTTCATGGGAATGAGATTCCAAAGTCTCGTTCACAAGAACCATCCTACATCTCATATTATCGGTCCATTGAATGTGAGAACAACAAGAAGTCATTCAGAACAAGCAAACCTTTGCTTATACTCATGTTTTCTATCTCAAATTGTTCCTAAAAACATCACCGAAGCGTTAAAGGACAATGGTTGGATTGAGGCAATGCAAGAAGAATTATTGCAATTCTGCAAACAGGAAGTGTGGGAGCTTGTGGATTTACCTAAAGAAGAAAATGCCATAAGCACAAAATGGTTGTTTAGAAAAAAAACAGACGATCGGGGAATTATTGTTCGCAACAAAGCGAGACTCGTTGCATAAGGTTACACCCAAGAAGAAGAATAGATTATGATGAAGTATTTGCTCCAGTTGAAAGACTTGAATCAATTCATGTCTTCCTGGCTTATGCATCATTCATGAAATTCAAGGTGTATCAAATGGACGTGAAAGGTGCTTTCTTATATGGACCAATCACCGATGATGTGTATGTCAAGCAACCTCCAGGTTTTGAAGATTCAGAATATCCTTATCGTGTGTACAGGCTTAGCAAAGCATTGTATGGTCTACATCAAGCTCCTAGAATCTGATATGAAACGTTATCACAACATTTGATCCAACATGGATACACGCGAGGGAAAATTGATCCTACTTTGTTTATTAAGAAGGATGCTGATGATCTCTTATATGTTCAAGTGTATGTTGATGATATCATATTTGGTTCTACAAGTCCAAAGTTGTGCAATGAATTTGAAGAAATAATGAAGTCTCATTTTTAAATGAGTTCTATGGGGGAAATTAATTTTTTCCTTGGTCTTCAAGTGAAGCAATCTGCAGATGGAATTTTTATCAGTCAAGAGAAATTCATTGACAAACTCTTAAAGAAATTTAAACTGCAAGATTGTCAATCCATAAGAACTCCAGTTGACGTAAATTCCAAGATTGAACCTGATCCGAAAGGAAAATCTGTCGACCAAACTTTATACAGATCTATGATTGGTTCTTTGATGTATCTTACTGCATCTAGACCTTATATAATGTATGTTGTTTGTCTCTGTGCCAGGTACCAATCTGACCTGAAGGAATCCCACTAAATTGCTGTTAAATGAATATTCAGGTATCTCAAAGGAAAACCGGCTATAGGGCTATGGTATCCTTATGAAGGTGACTTCGAGCTACATGGATATACAGATAGTGATTATGGAGGATGTTGTCAAGATCGTAAATCTACTACGGGTGGTTGTCAGTTTTTAGATCCCAGATTAGTCTCATGGCAATGTAAGAAACAAACAAATGTCTCTGTTTCAACCACAAAAGCTGAGTACATAGCTGCTTCAGCAGGATGTTGTCAAATCCTTTGGTTACAAAACCAACTACTGGATTACGGGTTCAACACTCAAAAACAAAACATATCGAGATTTGATATCATTTTCTCAGAGATAACTCTGAAAAAGGTTTAATCATTTTGATTCAAATCGTAGCTGAAAAACAGTTGGCTGACCTATTTACAAAAGCCTCTTTACCAGGTCGATTTGAATATTTGGTCGAGTCAAGTGGACTTATTAATCATGTTTAAAAAAAACTGGTTTTGAGTTTAATTCAGCTGTTTGATTCATTAAAAATGATAAAAACCCTCCCTTAGTTTAATTTTGAATATAGAGAAACTGTCAAAGTTAACTGCCTGATTGTATATATTGTGTGTCTATGTTAAATTGAAAATGAAAAGGCAAATACACAAATAGAAAATTGCAAAATCAAAAGAGAAAAATATAAAACAAAATACAAAAATAGAGTTTTTCTTGTTAGTTAATTGTTTAAGACTGAATCTGTCTTTTGCAATTTGTGAGAAATGATAGATACATTTGAAGGGTTTTCACAAGTTAAACAGATTTATTTTATCCTTATAAAATAGAAGAATTCAGCGGAATATATATATATATATATATATATATATATATATATATATATATATATATATATATATATGATTTTAAACTTGTTACAGTGAGCTAATTTATATATAAAACATTTTTATATAAAATCAGTCAAAACCCATATGAATCGATATATGAAATCATGCTTACAAACAACCATAGAAGGTACGAAAAACTACCTTCAACAATGAGGTCGGCAGGAGGTGAATGAGGATGGCAGCTCCTAAAGCAAGAAGCCTCAAGCTGGTCTATCCACGAGCCACCAACAAGAACACCGGTTGCTAGGATTTTAACTTATACAACTCCGTTTTATATTTCTCTAGACCGATCGAGAGAAAAAGGGTTCTTACACTTTTCGTGTTCTTATGTCGTGAGTTTAGAGAGATCTGCAAGCCATCTTATATTGTATGTCCTTGGAAACATAAAGTTCAGGAGAGAGAAAAGTGGGTGGGGCCCAGCCCCTTAACCCATCAGCATTTCTCAGAACAACATCCGCATTAGTTAATGCGGATGAAGTTGTTCTCCCGCATTTGTAAATGCGGGTGAAGTAATTCATCCGCATTTGCAAATGGTCATCCGCATTAGCTAATGCGGATGTATGTTTCCATCAGCATTTCTAGAAATGCTCATCCGCATTTGTTCCAAAACAAATGCGGACAGGGTTTGTTCATCCGCATTTGTAAATACGGATGACTAAACATCATCCGCATTTGTTCAACCACATCAAATGCGGCTGTGTAAAACGAATGCGGATGAATTAATATTCCTCTCTCTTTGAAATAAATTATCCATATAATTTATATACAACACAAGTGTAAATGTTTGGAAACCCAATTTCCAAATATTCTAAGTGTTAATATTTATTTATATGATCATATCATAAAACAAATATCTTTGGTGTTTGTCTAGCTCGTTATTGGGTATGACCCGACTTCGATCATGACATACTAGCCACATCAATTCAATATGTATTTTGGGTAGATCATTTCCATCAATCTCCCACTTGCACAAGATACATAGATGATTGATGCAAGTAGCAAATACCACCTAACAACGGTTTACTACCCCTAATATGCATGACTAAGTGCCATTCAATAACATCATTCCTTTTAAGTCCTTTCCTTTAACTGATTTAGGTGAATCCAATCATATATCCTTTTGTTTCAGATGTCATGTTCAATCCAGGGACACAGAATGATCATTCCCTGTTGATTTAACTTTATCAAGCCTTAGACATCATACTCTCAACGAATAAGAGGAACAAATCCCATCTTAACTATATACGTTTATCACAATCACCTTGTATCACACCTGAACATAGCCTTGTGTAGTGTCCATTATTTCAGAACTGTGAAGAACTAGATCAAGGTATAATATTTGGTGAATATCAAAACCCAATATGTATCTCAGGTTAGAGGACACTATGATATTCGCCTTTACTCAAATTTACTTATGATCAATTATAAAATTCCATGCAGTAACATTTGAGAGCGGGTCAGCCCAATATTTGTATCCCATAAATATCTATGAACCTTGGTAGCAACCTTTTGCTCTATATTCATACCTTATGAATATCTACCAATCCATGTTCATAATAGTCTTACATTCATATTTGTTCCCACAAATATAACCGACTACGGACATTTAGAATAATAAACATATTCATGGATGTAAACATGCTAAAATGAAACATAACTCAAAATGTCATAATTTATACAAAGAGTTAGTATTACATTCGTTCCAAAGTTAAAATACAAAACAGATCAAATCCAACCACTAGAATATCAAAGTCCTAAGGCACAAGTATGACTCTCATGCTTTGCCCTTTCAAGGAGCTTCGTGAGTGGATCTGTAATATTTTGATCTGTGTGAACTTTGCGAATACATATCTTTCCCTTTTCAACTTCATCCCTTATGTAGTTGAATCTCCACTCAATGTGCCTTGTCTTTTGATGTGCACGGGGTTCCTTGATTTGAGCAATCGCACCCTCGTTATCACAAAAGATCTCCAGGGGGTCTTGAATGGTAAAGACTACCCCTAAATCGGCAATAAATTTCTTTAACCATGCAGCCTCTTGAGCTGCCAATGAAGCGGCGATGTATTCGGATTTTGTAGTGGACAATGCTACCACGTCCTGCTTCGAGCTCTTCCAGGACACTGCCCCTCCATTCATAATGAAGACATACCCCGATTGTGATCGAGAATCATCTCGATCAGTCTGGAAGCTCGCATTCGTGTAACCTTTTACAACGAGCTCCTCCTCACCAGATCCATATATTAGAAACATATCCTTAGTCCTCCTAAGGTATTTCAATATACTTTTAACAGCCATCCAATGTCTATTACCTGGATTCTGTTGATATCTACTTGTCATGCTTAATGCGCATGACACGTTCGGTCTAGTGCATATCATTGCATACATGATGGATCCTATAGCAGATGCATATGGGATTTCCTTCATTCTTCCTTGCTCATCCTTTGAGTTCGGACATTGAGATGTACTCAATATTGTCCCTCTTTGAATAGGTACCATACATTTCTTAGAGTTTTCCATCTTGAACCTTTTCAAGATTTTATCAATGTATGCACTTTGGTTTAAACCTATCAACCATCTTGATCTATCCCTATAGATCTTTATTCCCAAAATATAGGCGGCTTCACCAAGATCTTTTATGGAAAAGCAACTTCCAAGCCAGGCTTTAACACCTTCCATGGTTGGAACATCATTTCCAAATAGTAGTATGTCATCAACATACAATACTAAGAATGTGATAATGCTCCCACTAGCCTTTTTATACACACAAGCTTCATTAGCGTTCTTGATGAATCCAAATTTCTTGATCTCTTCATCAAAATGTTGATTCAACTTCTCGATGCTTGTTTCAATCCGTAGATTGATTTCTTTAACTTGCATACTTTATTAGGATGTTTTGGATCGACAAAACCATCAGGCTGAACCATATAGACAGTCTTTTCGAGATGTCCATTAAGGAAAGCGGTTTTGACATCCATTTGCCAAATCTCATAGTCATAATATGCAGCTATGGCAAATATCTTTAGCATTGCCACAGGCGAGAATGTTTCATCATAATCAACCCCTTGAGTTTGAGTGAAACCTTTTGCTACAAGTCTTGCTTTATAAGTATCCAAGTTTCCATGCATTCGGTTTTCTTTTGAAAACCCACTTACATCCAACCAGTTTGGAGTTAAGTGGTGGTTCAACCAATTCCCATACTTGGTTGTCATACATGGATTGCATCTCAACGTTCATGGCTTCTAGCCATTTGTCACAATCCGAATTGGACATTGCATCATGGTATGTAGTTGGTTCATCCGAGTCAACCACATAGCATCCATTCATGAAAAATCCATATCTTTAGGTGGAATGCTAATTCTACCAGATCTGCGAACGTTTTGTGTGTATTGATCAACCATTTGATCATTATCAACAACCTCTTGTTGATCGCTAATTTCAACCAAACGTGTATTGGCTTGTGGTTCTTGATCCTCATCAATTCCACTGTTCTATACGTCGTTTCTTCCATAAGAAACTTAGTTTCCAAGAACTCAGCCTTTCTAGCAATAAATACCTTTTGCTCGTTGGATTAAAGAAGTAATATCCCATACAGTCTTTGGGATATCCAACAAATATACACTTAATGGATCGACTTTCTAACTTGTTTTGGGTGTTCTGCTTCACATAAGCTTCACAACCCCATACCTTTAAATACGATAGTGATGGAACTCTTCCATGCCATATTTCAAAAGGTGTCGTATCCACTTTCTTGGTTGGCGCCATATTCAAAATACGAGCCGCGGAGAGCAATGCGAAACCCCAAAATGACTCACTTCTAGCCATCATAGATCGAACCATATCCAATAAGGTTCTATTTCTCCTTTCAGACACACCATTATGTTGCGGTGTTCCGGGTGGAGTAAGTTGTGAGACAATCCCACAACTCATAAGATGATCTTGAAAAGCATCACTGAGGTATTCACCTCCTCTATCTGAATGAAGAACTTTGATTGTTTTATTGAGTTGATTTTCTACTTCATTCTTAAAGATTTTGAACATTTCAAAAGCTTTATGTTTGTGTGTCAACAAGTACACATAACCATAACGACTATAATCGTCGATAAAGGTAATGAAGTATCTCTCACCATTCCTTGTCATTGTCTTAAAAGGACCACATACATCCGAATGTATGATTCCTAATAAATCCTTTGCCCTTTCGTAAGTACCACTAAAGGGCAACTTGGTTATCTTTCCTTGTAAACAAGGTTCACACTTATTAAATGAACCATTTTCATTTGTTTCCAAAAGATCATTCTTTTGAAGTGTTTGAATCTGATTCTTGTTTATATGCCCAAGATGACAATGCCAAAGATATAAATCACTTAAACCCATTTTAAGTTTCTTGGTGCTAGTTTGGTATAACGAGTTATTAAAAGACGAGTTATCATGAACCAATTCATAGATACCGTTATAAGTCATAGCCTAAATAAAATACATCATCCATAAAACACAAATACCATTGTTTACAAACTTTAATACATGACCATATTGTTTTAAAAGGGAAATAGAAATTATGTTCCTAGTCAAACTACAAGATGTTTTTCAAGACAACTTCCAAACCATTTGGAAGCTTCAAAACATAGTCTCCTTGGGCTTCAACATCAACTTTTGCTCCGTTGCCCATGTAGAGACTTGTGTCTCCCTTCTTGAAATGCTTATTTCTTTTGAACCCCTGCAACAAATTGAAAATGTGAGTTCCACATCCGGTATCCAATACCCTTGTGTTTGAAGAAATAACATTAAATTCAATATGAATCATGAAAGTTGTACCTGAGGTCTGCCCACATCCCTCTTGTTTCTCAACTCTTTGAGATAGGTTGGACAATTCCTCTTCCAATGTCCTATCTCACCACACTCAAAGCATGGATCGTTCTCCGTTACCTTAGGCTTCTTAAGCTTTGGTTTTGGAGGTTCAGTTCTTACCTTTCCCTTAGCCTTTCCTTTGATGTATCCTTTCCTTTAGCAACATTTGCCTTGGGATCGGGGTGTTGCCTTTTCTTGTTGCCTCCCTCATTGATCGTGAGGACGGGTAAAACCCTTTTACCCATCCCCGCCTCGGCCGTTTTGAGCATTGCGTGAAGCTCACCAATGCTCTTGTCCCACCCGTTCATGTTATAATTCATGATGAACGACTCAAACCTTTTAGTTAGGCCATTAAGGATCAAATCCGTGGCCAACTCTTTTGAGATGGGACAATTTAGCCTTTCAAGGCGATCAATGTGGCTCTTCATCTTAAGTACATAAGATGAAACCGATTGAGTTTCTTCCATGCGACATGCATGAAGCGCTCGAACTGTTTCTAAGCGTTCTACCCTTGCTTGTTGAAGGAACATTTCCTTCAACTGGGTAATCATGTGTATGCCCCATGATGCTCTAAATCCTTTTGGAGCTCAGGAATCATAGTTCCCAACATGAGGCAAGAAACCTGCACAGAATCCTCAGTGTGCTTAACCCAATCGTTATAGGCCTCAACATCATTAACGTCGGGTTTGTTGGGAATGGGATCGTCTAGTACGTAAGATTTCTTTTCTTTCTTGAGAACGATTCTCAAGTTACGAAACCAATCCATAAAATTATTATGGTTATGACGATCCCTTTCTAATATAGTTCTTAGTGATAGGTTATGGACGGTCGGGGTTGGAGCGTTGTTGTTGGTGGCCATTTCTACAAACAAAGTTCATTTTTAGTATTTCCGAAAATAAAACTTTAATTATTAATACCCTTTTCACGTCTCATAGACAATTAATAATTAAAATCTAGAATCCAACGTTACATTTAAATAATGGTTAGGTGACCTTTATCCCATCATTTAAATTAACAAGGTAGTCAACACTTGACAATTGCAACCCTTTGCAACTTCTAGTTTTATGGGATCGTTAAACATCTTTATGTTTAGTTGGCATGTTAATCCCATCAACACCATTGTACACCATGCTTCGGTGACCCTATTCACATGGTTTCCAACTCAAGTTGTCCTACTTACACACACGTGTGAGTTTACACATACAAGTGGTTAGGTGACCTTTATTCCACAAATATGTTAACCCCACCTCAAACACACAAGTTCCCTAAGAGTGGTTAGGTGACCTTTATCCCACAAATAGTTCCCAAGTGATTCGAGTGTTGTGTAAAAGGATGATGTTAAACTTGTTTCAAAAGGGATTTTAGTTTTCATTAATTCTAGTTTTGAAAACTATTTTGCACCTAACATTTACATGTATTCAAATGTGTGGTACCAGTGTGAAACAATTTTCAAGGTTCTTTCAATAAAACCAATTTTATTGTGAACACATTAACTTTTAATAAACCCTTTTATTACCCATGTTAATGTTTTATAAAAACCAATTTTATGCTTGTTGTTGATTTTAAATTGTTTAAACATGCATATCCATATATCACAAAACAATAATAAAACAACCACACAAGCATCACATGAGTCCATAACCGTAGCCATCTAAGCTTAACATCACTTGTTGACCGAAACAAGTGAGTTAATAAAGTCGTTTCTAAGGGTGAAAATGACACAACATTTATGCCGGTGAACTCCCACTTGATCCCGCATCCAAATGCTTCAAGTGTCCACCTTGTGTTGTGACTCTTCCAATCCATTTGGGTCTCCATTTAGGCTTTGACTTCAGCACCAAACTCCTTTGGGCCTTCATCTTCTCCTTTGGTTAAAACCGAGAAAGATAGTCTTGTTGCATCTTCTTTTACAAAACATATTCTAAATAATTTTTCTAGTAAAAGTGAAGTGCAACTGCCTATTTATTTACATACCAAATGAAAAATAAATAAATTACATACCCAATAGGAAGAATAAACATGTTTAATTATTACAAACCATTTGAATAATTAAAACAAATCACAACACATTCATCCATAGGTCTCGGCTTTGGTTATGAACAAATAAAATACATATCCACATATGTAAGCAAAATCCAAAAGCATCCCCTTGAACCATAGATTCTCGATTGAAGCATAAACAGCCGAGAACCATGGTTTTGTTTCCAAAACAAAATCATCCAAATGATATAAATTTTCCAAGATTCCTATATGCATGTCTAAATAGATCTTGAAAAATAGGGGATACTAGGGCTGAAGCCTCTCGGCTTTTGGTGAATCATCACCAAGAAACCGAATTTTCAGTCCAAATGAAGCATGTATCCATATAACCGGCTCTTGATGCCATTGACGGGTTTTCACAAGTTAAACAGATTTATTTTATCCTTATAAAATAGAAGAACGCAGCAAAATATATATATATATATATATATATATATATATATATATATATATATATATATATATATATATATATATATGATTTTAAACTTGTTACAGTGAGCTAATTTATATATAAAACATTTTATATAAAATCAGTCAAAACCCATATGAATCGATATATGAAATCATGCTTACAAACAACCATAGAAGGTATGAAGAACTACCTTCAACAATGAGGTCGGCAGGAGGTGAATGAGGATGACAGCTCCTAAAGCAAGAAGCCTCAAGCTGGTCTACCCACGCGCCACCAACAAGAACACCGGTTGCTAAGATTTTCACTTATACAACTCCCTTTTATATTTCTCTAGACCGATCGAGAGAAAAAGGGTTCTTACACTTTCGTGTTCTTATGTCGTGAGTTTAGAGAGATCTGCAAGCCATCTTATATTGCATGTCCTTGGAAACATAAAGTTCAGGAGAGAGAAAAGTGGGTGGCCCAGCCCCTTAACCCATCCGCATTTCTCAGAACAATATCCGCATTAGTTAATGCGGATGAAGTTGTTCTCCCGCATTTGTAAATGCGGGTGAAGTAATTCGTCCAGCATTTGCAAATGGTCATCCGCATTAGCTAATGCGGATGTATGTTTCCATCAGCATTTTCAGAAATGCTCATCCGCATTTGTTCCAAAACAAATCCGGACAGGGTTTGTTCACCCGCATTTGTAAATGCGGATGAGTAAACATCATCCGCATTTGTTCAACCACATCAAATGCGGCTGTGTAAAACGAATGCGGATGAATTAATATTCCTCTCTCTTTGAAATAAATTATCCATATAATTTATATACAACACAAGTGTAAATGTTTGGAAACCCAATTTCCAAATATTCTAAGTGTTAATATTTATTTATATGATCATATCATAAAACAAATATCTTTGGTGTTTGTCTAGCTCGTTATTGGGTATGACCCGACTTGGATCATGACATACTAGCCACATCAATTCAATATGTATTTTGGGCAGATCATTTCCATCAACATTAGTTCTGATCAGTTGCATACTTCACTCGTTACTAAAGTCTGACGTGATCAGATATGATGTGCAGGTAAGCTCATGCAATTATACTGAAGAAGTAAATTCTTGTTATTAAACTAAATCAATCATGCATTCATGTTTGTCCATTTTAGTACTAATGAGTGGTGTTGACTTCTCAAATTGATTGCTTGTTAAGTCATAATCTCACACCTGGTGGTGATATGAATAACCATTGAGCTCTAATTAATTTAAAGCATCTAATCACTTCTCTGTTATGAGTCATCATAGATCTGAGGTGACGAGACATCCTTTGTTGTAAGTAATTACAGACCTGGATATTCTCACTTGATGCAAAAAGATGCCAATGTGCACAATCTCAACATGAGATCTGATTAAAAATATATGTCAGGTTAACAAGTTAAGAAAGGTGATTTCTTGTAGATCTTTATGAGAGTTGAACTCTCTAAGTCTAAGTGTGACTTACATAATGTCATATCTAATCGTACCTAAATCAATCCAAGAATTGAAAAAGTAAGTGTTCTGAGTATCTTGCCAAGAGCACTCATTTTCTGTCCTTAGATCTCGTGTCTCCTTTGCTGTAGAAATGCTGACCTGGAACACACTTGATCAGGATTTAATCACTATCTACGACTATTCATCATTTTTTTTTCTTTTAATATGCTGATCTAAACTGATATGATCTCACTGCAGGCATGTGATTCAATTGTATATAATAGATTTTTTTATTTTGCTTTAGTTTTGATTTTTGTATGATTTTATGTGTGCAGGCATGTTAATAATGATTAGTTGCTCTTCTGGAAATGAAAAAGAAACTTCTAAGTTTATAAAACTTAAAAGTTTAAGGGTAGTAAAAATGAAAAGAGAAAATAATTGATTTTCAAACATGTGAAAAATAAAAAATAAAGAGTGTTTTGGATAAAAAGGATAAAGCTGAAATTACAAGTATGTGTGTGTTTGACATGATGTAAGTATGTGTGTGTTTGACATGATATAAAAATAAACCTAAAAAGAATTCAAAAGTAGAAAAGCTTCATGCAACAAAATAAAGACTATTTGAAAATTTAGAGACTAAAATGACGGGAAATTGTTTTAAAAATTTAAATTTAAATTAAAATGGTCAAAAATAAAAAAAATGATAAAATTGAGGGTCATTAATGAAAATTTTGAGTGATAGTCAAACAATTTTGACTAAGTGTTAAAAATTGAGTGTGAATAGTGCTAATGAGGTTGTATAGTGTTCAGATGAATGATGAGAAAAGTTCAAGTGTCAAGACTCATGGAAGGATCCCATGCGCCTAAACAGTACTCACAAGTCCAGATTAGGAGTATGGTGATTTTTCAGAAATTTGCACAAGTGTTGGGCGTTTCAGACAAGCTCATGCGCCTAAACAGTTGTCATGTGTCTGAAATTTTGGTTTCTTATCTTATGCTCATGCGCCTGAATAGTACCAGGCTTCCAAGGATTAGATGTTTGAAGTGAAAAATTACCAAGTGTTAGGCGTTTCATGTAGTCTCATGAGCCTGAACAGTGCCCAAGCGCCTAAACAGTGCTTATGCGGCTGAACAGTGCTCATGCGTCTAAACCTTATGCGCACAAACAGTGCCCAAGCGCCTAAACAGTGCTTATACGGCTGAACAGTGCTCATGCGTCTAAACCTTATGCGCCCAAACAGTGCTCATGCGCTTAAAAAACTTAGTGAAATTTAGTCTCATGCGACTGAATAGTGCTAATGCGCCTGACCTCATGCGCATAAACAGTGCTCATGCGTCTAAATTTTCACTTATATATATATATATTCAACACTTGTGTTTTTTTTCATTCATTCACTCATATTCTCTGATAAACATTCTCGACTCTCATTCACCCGATTCACTTAGTTCATCATTATTGATAGTTGGTGTAAATACTTGTGATTCATAGGTAGATACACTGAATCCAAACATCATTTCAAGATGAAATTCATCTGATTTCAAGTTTATACTTTGAATTCGATCGGCGTTTTATGTCTGTTTAGGCGTATTAACCCTAGTTCGAAGGAAAATTTGAAAATTGTGACAATAATATGCATTAACAACTAAAATTGAACATTGGTTGATGATAGAAACTTGTTTTCGAACAGATTGAAATGATTAAATCAGTATTTCATCAAATTGTGTTCTTGATGATTATGAGTTCATCAGTCGGGTTTTGATTATGAATAGCCAAATTCATGAAATTGCTAATAAAATGTCAAATTAATCAAAAAAATTTATTCATTAATATGATTTTGAGAAAAATTTCAATGATTTGGTGTGTTTAAATCATTCAAACATTAACTTGAATGCAATCTGCTCTTGATAGAGTATGTTGAACACTTAGAAATTTTTTTTGTCTGAAAGTTAAGTTTGAAAGTTTAAAAAAATGCTAATTCAATTGAAATCTAATCAAAGTTCAAGACACTTAATACATTACTTGATTATTATGAATTGTGTAAATCAAAATTGTAACCAATATACTCTTGTTCATGTAATGAGATATATATAAGCACTTAGAAAATTTTTAAGTGTTTTGGTTCAAAATTGATAAATCACAATTTGTTTTTAAGTTTTGCAAATTCAAATGTGACTAAATTTCTTTGTTTTATGCTTACAGATGGCTGAGCTTAAGTTTGAACCAAAGCATAATGTAGCGGCTTTTCTTAACAAAGATGTTTGAGAAGCTACTGGATACGAAGAGATGATCATATCTTATTGAGGACTAAGTATGTATATGCTATGTCTTCACAACCAGTCATATATGATCAATTAATCAAGAAATTTTGGAACACTGCTTCTGTTGAAAGAGATGAAGAAGGTAGAAAAGTTGTTCGAGGTTTTATTACTAATGAAAGGATGGTAGAAGTATCTGAACAAGCCATTCGAGAAGCCCTAAGGCTGGGAATAAATGACCCACAAGATTTGGCTGAATTAACTTTTTATGAGTACAGAGACACTTTTATTTCCATGGCTCATCCGGATAACTTTCCGAAGAAACAATTTTTTCGAGCAAGAGTGTATAATCATTGGAAATTATTATGTTATATATTCCAACATGGTATGTCCAAACGAAGTACGGGTTGGAACTCTTTTCCAGTTGATATAGCATCTCCAATTGTTGCCATTGCAACAAACAGAAGATTCAACATGGCTCGTTGGATTATGAATAGATTTGCCTTTAACTTGGACAAAGGAATCAGAAATAAGTATCTGATGTATCCTAGATTCCTACAGATGATGATGATCATAAATGAAGCCAATCCTGATTATCATGCTTATGGAGTTGGTGGTGAAAGATTGATTCTTGAGCATATGATAGAAACTTCATACAAACGACTAGCAATGAATACTGGTGCTCCTAATGTACCAATGTTTGACTAAATGAGGGTTGTAACTCATGATGAGGTAAACATAAATGAAGATCATTTTCATTTACTTGAGGATGAACCGGTTGATCCAAACGACCTGATTAACGTAGATCCTCAAGAGTTATTGGATGAAGATGAAGATGAAGATGATGATAATGATGAGAATGTTGATGATGATAGTTCTAGTTCCACATCTGATGATGATGATGATGGAAATGATGGTGGAAATGAAGTTAATGAAATTATTAATGAAGTAATTGAAGAAGTTATGGAAGAAGTTGATCATGTAGATGAACAACAAGAAGAGATTCAAAATGTTGATGATTCTAATGATGATATTAATCAGCATTTAGATTTTGATGTTCAAAACACAGAGGTTATTGAACCTGTTGTGCATATGGATGAGGAACAAGAGAAAGATGATCAAATTTTGATAGAGTCCTTGAATGAAGAAAACTCAAACAAGGATAAGATCATTGAGAATCTAAAAGAAGAAAATGAGAAGTTTAAAGAAGAACTGTTAAAGAAAGATGTTATGATTGCTGACTTGGAAAGAGAAAAAGAAGAAAATGTATAGAATTTTGAAGTAATGATGACGGATTATGATCTAATGGAAGAAAGGTTCAAAGAGTTAAAAGAAAGTTATGAGGCATTGAAAGAAGAATTTGAAAAGATGAAGGAAAGCTTGAAATCTCCATCTTCTGATGTTATGATTGTATCTGAAATCACTCCTATTGATGTTGAAAAGATAGCTGAAGTAGATAAAGGGAAGAGAAAGATTGATGAAGTTGATGTATCAGCTCGTGCTGAATCTTCATCGAAAGCACAAAAGATTGCATCTGAAGCTGAAATGCAAGAAAGTCAAGAGTTTGAAGAACAAGAGAAGATTGAAGCTCTTGATGATTTAGATTCAGAATTTGAAGATGCATGGTATAATGAAGTGTTAGAAGTTGAAGATATAGTAGAAGTCAATTATTCTCCTGTTGAGACTATAACAGATGCTATTCCTATTGATGTTGAGGACAAGTATAACTACTTGGTTAACATGAAATATAATAGAGTTTTTCTGGATGGGTTGACTGTATCCCAAATCAATGAAGAATATGCAAAGTGCATAACTGCTGAATCCATTGCACCAGTGGATCCGAATGAGATTGTTGTACAACACGGTGAATGGAACCCGATCATTGAAAGTATAAATGTTGAAGAACTTTCTTCTTCAGAATTACATCACCCAGATCCAGAAAATATGAATGTTGTTGCGATGAGATTATGGTTGCAATCAAGGAATTATCCAAGGAGTGAAAGTATAAATGTTGAAGAACTTTCTTCTTCAGAATTACATCACCCAGATCCAGAAAATATGAACGTTATTGCGATGAGATTATGGGTGCAATCAAGGAATTATCCAAGGAAAAAGCTGAACAGACTTCAAGCAGAATCACTAAGAAATTTAGTGAGAAGTTTTCAAGAAGCTGAAAAGCAGACAAACAGAATGATAGTGCTTGACATGGATAATCCACAATACCTTGAGATTACTAAAAGAATAAGGATTTTGAAGCCTCAGGAGATTAAAAATATGGAATTGATAAGGAGTGGTCACGAAAGGAGAAAGGAATTAATGAAGATGTTTCCTGAAAATGAAAAGCAAGCTTATCAGGTGCCAGTTGAACAAAAAAAAACTTTGGAATAAAGCTCGAACTGCAGGTGATTTGGTTCAAAACATTTTACAAAGAGCACAATCGATTTTTGAATTGCTTAACGCAATGATTGTTCCTGATACAACTAAAGAAGTGAAGATATTCGCGTGGAAGTATGACGAAATCTTTGATGCATTTTTGTTAAACGAGTAAATGCTATATGTGATGTCTATCACTTTTACTCGAGCATCATTGAACTTCCAGTTCAAGACTTGAAAGAATTGAGCAGACTGCCTTTGATTAACCCAACCAAAGCAAGTCTTGGTGAAAATTTTGTATAGCTGTTAAATTGAGGCATATCTAGAATGAGTTCATTTTTGAAGACTCGCTGTGGTCAAGAAGACAAAGAATATTTCAATTCATTGAAGCGTAGAAGAAAAGATGCTGATACAGTTGAAGAACAAGAGAAATTTTTGGAAGCATTCAGTGATAAATACTTTGAGAAAGTAACTAATCCAGGACTTAAAGTGATTGATGGAACTCAAACTACAAAGCCAATTTTAAGATGGTTTTATAATGTTGATACTTTTGAGTTAAAACTTGTCCGAAATCTCAACGATTGGGATAAAGAGATGATCTCACTTTTTGGAGTGTTTGAGCATAAATTGTTACATCCAAGTTACATATTATTTTTTTCTATACAAAAGTTTGAACATGTTTCTTTGGAAGTTTCTGAAAACGATAAGAAGTACTTTATGACAATTATCAAAGTAATGAATACTGCAATGGAAAGGATTGCATTACGCAAAGGGTTAGCGTATGCAAACATTTTTAAGAAAGATATAAAGACGATCGAGTTCATGAGAATTTCCAGTAAAGGTGTGTTAGAGGTGCATTCTCAAGAGTATCCTAAACCATTGGAATTCTACGCGAACATTGACATTGAAGGTTTATCCAAGGAGACGCTAGAGAAGATGAACCAGATGGAGATCAAGACTAATGCTTCAAAGCCTGATCAAGGTATTCTTGCAGGTAAATTCAAGTCAGCGATCACAAAAGCATTGAAGGAACTTGAGCTTTACAAAGAGAAGCCGATGTTCAAGGTTAAAGAAGAGCCAGAAGATTATTTTGAAGATTGAAGATTGAAGAATTGAAAATTGAAGATTGAAGATTGAAGATTCAAGATTCAAGATCATGAAGACTGAAGATTTTGAAGACAGAAGACAAATGTAATCTTAGGGGGAGTATTGTAGACTCTTAGAAGATTAATATTTTGTCTTTGTATGTTTTTTTGTCATAGTATAGGGACTTATTTGTAAATATATGTCCTTTGTTTTGTTGATAGTATAAATAGGATACTTTATGTGGTGTAGAGATAACAAAATATAATAGAAGAGAGATCTAAAAAACAATTAGAAAATCAGTTGAATGAACTGAATCCTTACACTTTGTATCTTGTGCATTTGCTATCAATGAAATCTATGAATTTTTTGATGTATTTGCATATGTTGATTACTTTGTGTTTGATTTGATCATTGTATTATCATATAATCATAGATTTGATCCTTTTGAACCGATCAATGTTGTGGAAGCATAGAAAGGGGTTGGAGTCCACTTAGGAATCCAAAGATGAGATGAGACAGCATTCTCCTCAGTTGTTTGAGGTATGACTGGTTTCGGGGACGAAACCCAATTAAGGGGGGTGGACTTGTAACGCCTCGAATTTTTGATTGAAGGCGGAGTTCTCGCGCGAGAGAGAGTTCTCGCGCGAGTGATAAAGTTCTCGGGTGGAGGCAATTTTCGCGTGAATAGAAGTTCATGCGCTAGAACAGCTGCGAGGAGAGAGAGACACTATAGATAGGCCCATGCACCCAATCTTCTTTATTTCATGCGAAAAGTACTGCTGTTGTGCTTGTGGAGAAAGGAGTTGGTGCTAGGTGGTGTCTAAGGTATGTATTCGTTGATATTCGATGTATTTATGCATGTATGAACCATATGTAATGATATTGCACATGATTATGTAGCTTTTGGCTTGAAACACTCTCGGTTTTGTGTTGTTCGTGTGCAAAGATATCGTAAGGTGAGTTCTAGTCCCCTCTTTTACGTGCTTTATCATGTTTTGGGGCTAATATGCATACCTAAATGAATGTTTTGTAAAAGAATGATGTTTATAACTGTTATTGCATGTTTGGGTGTTAAGTGGTTAGAGGAGTGATAACTTATGGATAAAGTTGTGTACAACAGAAAGTTATCGCGCGAGAAACGAGTTAGTAGTTTTCGCGGTTAACAGTTACTTTTTGAAAGTTCTCGCGTGAATGTTGATGTTCTCACATGAATGATGATGTTCTCGCGTGAAGGAGGAGTTGTCGCTCGAAGTGAGAAGTTCTCACACGAATCTGGGTTCTCGTGCGAAAACTTTGGACTGTTACATGTTATGTTACCCCGTAAGCGTGCATTAATAATGACTTAATGATGAAGTTAATGCTAAAGAATTAATGTATGTATGTATATATATTATATATATCATGATAGTTAAAGGCTAAAGAATGATGTTAATTCACATGTGAAATGCGAAAGAATAGTTACCATGTTACCCTGTATAGCACAGCTGTGAAAACGTTAAAGCACTAAAGAAGTCTTGCAAGCACTTGATAGGAGTTACACTTCAGTGTGCTCACCTGATAGGAGATATGCCTCGTGTATTCTCACCCAATAGGAGTTACACTTCAGTGTGCTCACCTGATAGGATATATGCCTCATGCATTCTCACCCGATAGGAGTTACACTTCGGTGTGCTCACCTGATAGGAGATATGCCTAGTGCATTCTCACCCGATAGGAGTTACACTTTGGTGTGCTCACCTGATAGGAGATATGGTTCGTGCATTCTCACCCGATAGGAACTAAGCTTTGTGCTAAGTTCAAATAATGAGGTAAAGTGAATGGTAAAGTAATGTATGGGTAACATAATGGTAAAGTGAATGGTAAAGTAATGTATGTGTAACGTAATGGTAAAGTGAATGGTAAAGAAAAAGTTATGGTTTGGTTATCGAACGAGTTGATAACGATGTTGATAAGGAACGAGGTTAAAGTTTTTATGATGTTAATGCATGATACAGTTTTATTTAAGTAAACCTAGAGCTCACTCAGCGTCGCTGACTTTTGTATGTATATTAGATTGACAGGTATGTTATGCATCTTTTGGGGGTGAGCTTGGCCTGGATGGGAGAGAACTACTTGGCACATGTTCGAGACTGGCATCCCGACAAGAGGTTTAGTTAGTTAGCTAAAGTGATCTTTTGATGTATTTGCTTAATGATAGAAATTTTTGTACGTTCCGCTGCGTATATTAATGAAATTTGATGTTCGAAAACTTGTGGTTCTGATGTCCAAATCCAACTGTGTGGCTTCCCGGAATGGCGCCTTATAAATCTCACTCTTGAACTCCCTGAAAGGATCAAAGTCCTTAACAGAATCCACATCACTGTTCACCACCTCAACCACTAGTGCATGATTGATTTCTTCTTTAGTTTCCTTAATCTCAGCACTCCAATCAAAGTTTAAAATCAGTGTTGTTTCCTTCTTTTGCTTAGCTTCTTCCTTATTGGTGATTAGGATAACTTTAGAAGTTCCAGGAGTTCTTGGTTCAGTGATGATTGGAGATGGACATTCTCTTTGAAAGTGCCCCAGCTGTTTGCAATTAAAGCATCTTAATTTTGACTTATCAAAGCCAAGCTTAGAGTTTTGGTTTTGATTTACAAAGCTTCTCCTTCCAGTTCGTTCCATGAATCTTCTTGCACGCAGTGTTAGCATGGCCATCTACCATTGGATATCAATTTCCTCTAAGTCGTCAGGATCTACCTGATAAATGTCTTCAACAGTCATTCCTTTTCCCATCAGCTCCCCCGCAACCAGAGCTTCATAGCTGTGTACAAACATTCCGAATAATGCCATTGTATCAGATGGAATTTGAGCAGTGACGGATGGCTTTGAGCTTGAACCAACTCTTGTAGATCCACCACTAGACTTGTTTGATATTCCATATCTTGTAGAACCACCATAAGCTGAACCATACATAGACGAGTTTGCAGCAGATGACATCAATGCAGCATTTTATGGATATACTGTGGCTGGCATCATGGATTGATTGTATTCCCTCCTTTTTAAATCCAAATAAAAAAATTCTAGTTTATTGATTACATCCATAAGTTTGTAACTCAGCAAAGTTTCTTTCCTGCTTCAACATCCTAACTTGCAAGCTCCATTGCGGTGGGAGTGAGTCCGAGAGCTTAGTAACTTGTTCATGGTTACCCAGATGTTCATCATACTTTTTTAAGGTGCTCGAGATAGATAAAAATCAATTTGTAATATCAGTAAGACTTTCATTCTTGTGTCCTACGAATGAATTGAACTCCTTTTCTGCTTGGGCTTTCCTGTCCTTCTTTAAATCCTCATTTCCAACATAAAATTCACATAGAGAATCATATAAAGATTTTGCATTCTTGTGTTCAGCAAAGCAGATATAGATGTCTTGAGATAAACATAAAGTTAAAGCTCTAAAAGCTTTCTGATCACTATCGATTAGCTTGAGGTCTCTTTCAGTAAAGGTAGATGGATCAGTGTTTGGTGAGGTAACTTGACCAGCAATGACAGTTGGAGTGTGTGGACCGTTTAATATTAATTCCCATTGATTATGATCTGTGTAGTAAAAGAAGGCTTTTAAACATCGTTTCTAGTCCTCAAAATTATCACCGTTTATAAGCCTCGGTGGCCTATTAGGAGCAACACTCTCCAAGTCAGAAATGGTGATATTGGTGGATGTCATTCTTTAAACAGTATTAATTTCACTAAAAAATCTAGATTCGCTGGTAAGTTCACTACTAAATTCGCTGACAACTTCGCTATTAGATTCGCTTCTAAATTTGCTGGTAACTTCGCTCGTAGATTTGCTTGCAAGCAAACAGTAGTTTCCCCCAAATTAGTGCTCAGAAACTCTAGTTTCGGTGATAGTTTCTCTAAGACTAGTAGAACTTTCGTTGTAAGACAATTTCGGTAGCACTTTTGCTTGCTATGGTAATCAAGGAAGATGAACTTTTGTTCAAAAGAGCTACTTTCGCTGAAACATAGGTACCCGAACCAAACACCACGAAATTTGTAAATTCACTGAAACAAGGTACAGTTTCGTTGGAAGATATCTAAATTCGCCTGACGAATCTGAAAACCTTTTTCAGTACCAAATCAATCCAAACTCATCCAAATCTCAATGAATTTGAGATCTGATGATTTCAATAGCTTCCCACACCCAAAACACACAAGCCTCAATCAATTTCCAAGTCAGAAAACAAGCAAATCTGATCAATAATGGATGGAATAGTAACTTTTTCAAAAATGCACAAAACCCAATCAATCAAGAGCACAAAGGCTCTGATACCATATTGTTGGTCCTTCTGATCGATATAACAGTGCAATTGATGTGTAAACAAGGAATTCCCACTGAATCAACACCACAATATCAATAACACAATGAACAAATTGAGAATCTAAGCAATAATAATCAATCAATGGCTCAAAATAATGATCAATGAACTTCCAGCCGACACACAGAGTTGCGACAAAGATATTTCAGTATTAGGGTATTGCAAAACTTTCTTACAAAGATAAAAACATGACAATATATAAGCAATGATAAATTCGCTGGGGCTAGCGAAATTGTCTTGACCATCAACTAGATTCACTCGGCAGCGAACTACAGTTTCGCCAGGTGACCTAGGACAGCTGACTACCAGCGAAACTGTAGTTTCGCTGGGTCAAAGAAACTATAAAAATTCAAATTACAAGGAAACAAACTAAAATCCAACCTATTACATACACAACAAAATAAACCTAATAACTATGGTGAGTCCAACCTATACTAGATCATCATAGAGATAGCACTGTCGTTGTCTATGTGGTCACCCTATATAGAAAGCACACTTGACATCAAGTTGATAGACCTTGAAATCCTTGGATGCAGCAAAAGCTAAGAATATCCTTACAGCTTCAAGTCTTACCACAGGAGCAAAAACATCTATGTAGTCAATTCCCTATTTTTGTGTGTATCCTTGAACAACTAGTCTGGCCTTATTCTTGATGACAAGTCGTCTATCATCCTTCTTGTTTCTAAAAACCCACTTGGTTCCTATGGTAGTCTTTCCTTGAGAAAGAGAATATAGGTTCCAAACCTTTTGTCTTTTGAATTGAAGCAGCTCCTCTTGCATTACTTCAACCTAACTTCCATCATTCAAAGCCTCATCAACTTTCTTTGGCTCTATTTGGGACAAGAAGCAAGAGTATAGATAAACATTTTTGTTATAGGTTTGTCCTCTTGTTCTTACCCTTTGAAGTAATGTAACCTCCAACATCTCCTCTAAAAGCAACTGGCCCTCCATCAATTTTCTCAAAAATTTGAAGCAAGGAGCCATTGCCGATTATGTGCCTGGAATAGCCACTATCAATGATCCATATATTCCTATTGGTTTTTAGCTGTTCCTGCACAAAAGGAAATGTTTAGTTACATTTGGAAGCCCAAGTCTAATTGGTCTTGGGCTTATCAAAGTGATTTAAAGAAAATGTAACAGTAAGTGATCCTATGTTCAAGCTTTGAGGATCATTAGCTATTATTGATAAAGAACTTTTAGTCACTTTGTCTTCCTTCATCTTCCATACCATCTTTGGAAGATTAGAATTGACCTTCAATACTTCGGAAGTTTTGACAACTTTGGAAGTTTTGGAGACTTGACCTTCGGAAGATCTTTCTTTCACTGTAGTAGGCTTCAGTACTTTGGAAGCATTCATTTCTTTTGAGACTAAATTTTCTTCCAAAGGCAAGTTTTCACTTGTCTTCTTTTTCTCCTTGGAGCTTCCGAAGGGAAAAGATTTTCCTTCCGAAGCTAGTTTTTCTTTCTTCTTCTCAGAAGTTTTCTCTTTGATCATGTGAGTAGTTCTTTTAGGATTGTAGATGCAATCCTTAGCAAGATGAGAAGTACTACTACACATGATGTAATCCATTTGCTTCCTTCTAAGAGTCTTCTTTTGAGAGAAAAACTGAACTTGATTACTTTCCACCTCCATCTTCATCTTCACAGATGATGCAGCAAGCTTCTGTTAGTCTTGCTTTTGGATTTGGATGATTCAGGCTTCCTTCTTCAATAACAACTGCAGCTTGCTGCTTGGGCTTCTCATTCTAGGGAGCTCCATAAGTGTAGTTTGGTCTGGTTTGTGCTTGGCCACCACTTGTTCTTGGTGCCTTGCACTCTCTAGCAAAGTGTCCCATTTGGTTACAGTTGTAACACTTCACTTTGGTTTTGTCCAGCCCAAACTTTCCATTAGTTGCATTGCTAGGAAACTTCCTCCCTGTCCTCTTGTAGAATTTCTTGGCTTTGTGAGTGAGAAGAGCCATCTGCTGGACTATTTTCATGTACTCTAGATCATCTGGATGGATATAGTCTAGGTCTTCATGGGTAAAGAGAAAGTTACCTGTACTTTCATCAGTAGACACAAAGGCTTGTGAAGAGCTTGTCTCTTGGAATGGGCTTCCTTGGGTGTAGCTATCTCTTGGTGTCTCCGGGAAGGTGATGAAAGGACCCTTTTATGAGTTGTTAGGATAGTAGATGAGATGATGTTGTGGTTTTCTGCAATCCCTTTCAACCACATGAAGGGCTGAACTCTGCTGATTGTTGGAGTATCCAGATGGATTTTGCATGTTCATCTCCATCTGGTAGCCACTGAGAATACCATATAACTCAGTGAGAGTAAGGGTCTTGTGGTTCTCAGTCCTTTTAATGACCACATAATAGTGTGTCCATTGTCTGGGAAGAGAGGACATGAACTTCCTTATAATGTCCTTATTCTCAAGAGTTACTCCAACATCCATTAGAGTATCGAAAATCTCAACATACCTGAAGTATTGTTGAGTCATGGTTTCACCTACCTGAAAGGTGAAGTTCTGAAACTGCTGCTTCAAGAGGTCCTTCTTGTTCTTTTTTACTTCATTTGACCCCTCATACATAAGCTTCAGTGCATCCCACAGCTGCTGGCAGTCTTGCACTTCTTAAAGCCTCTGTAGATAGAGTTTCGAAGAGTAGTTTGGAGGGCGGTCATGGCCTTCTGATCTATGTCTATCTTCATCCAATCTTCTTCAGAATAGTCAGCCACTTCCTTTGGTATCATACCACTACCACCAGTAGTAGCTGAAGAGGTGGATGGTACATGAGGTCCAGAGACAACAGATCCCCACATCCTGGAGTCTTGAGACTTGATGAAGCCTTCCATTCTTCGGCACCAAGTATCAAAGTCATCAGAAGTGATCAGTGGAGACTTTGTCATAGTACCGGTTTCCATATCAGCCTTTGTGATAACTACCATTTGAGATGTTAAGTGTTATGTGAAATTGAAGGGATTTAAGATGGTGAGATCTTACAATCACGAGACTGGAAAAGCTCTGATACCAATTGCAAGACCGGTTAAGGGATGGTCAATACAATCAGTCTCACAATATGGAGAGTGTTAGAGCACCTAATAGATCAAATAGGGAACCGGGTTTATGTAAATGATGCTAAGAACACAAGTAAATAATGAGACAGAACTAAGAACAAGAACAAGATAAGTATGGTTTTCAAGAATGCTGTATATTGCTCTCAAGTTCTTTTACAAGTGTTACAAAGCATAAAAAGAAATACAAGAACCTGAGATACTTTATACTACATCCTACAGCCGGCCATACTTTGAAGGCCAGCTGGAAACATTAATCTAGACAACAAGATCAATGTAAAGTCAAAAAGCAGATTGCCTTTTGACTAGCGACTATGACATGCCATAGCTCACATCCTAGTCCTTTATAAATAGGATAAAAGGTACAAAGTAGGAAGTTACAATCTCAAGACCATAATCAACAGTTTACTAAAGCTTGGACCTTTTCACCAACTTGTATAAGTTGGTGAGTCTTCAGAGTTGCAGCGGAAAGTAAGTCAGCTTTATGGAAAAGTAGATAAGAGAAAGCATGTCCTTTCTGTCTTCAGAAGAAATCAGTCTTCACTTCATTGGCTTCAGAAGACTTTGTCTTTGAAGCTTCGCAAGACTTCATCTTTGGCTTTGGAAGATTTGGTCTATGGCTTTGAAAGATTTTGCACTTAGAATAATTTTTGTGATCAGTGTAGAACTTCCAAATTAATGTCTACCTTGTACATTAGTGCATGCATGCAGGAAGCTCCTCGGTGGTTTTGGCTTCTTTGGTTGCATCAGCCTTCTAATATAACCTTACACTAATGTCCCAATAGCATGAATGACCCTAAGTGTGGTGAGTTCCATGCTAGCTTATCCTGATGAGGACCTCAATTTCCTGAGATAACATGCATGAATATGTCAACATAAAGTTGGTGAGTTCACAAATTTTAAAGTAATAGTAAATAGTCTAATGGACCACAATTCTTTCCATGATTTGATTGTTGATCATACAATACTACAATATCATATAAGCACCGCAACCGAAGCTAGACTGTAACTGTAATAGATTGCCACTACCCATGCCTACCGTACGCAAAGGGGTGAACAGGCTAATAATGCACCCGTTTAGACGTCCAGTCAAGGTTAGGGTAATTAACCCGGGTGGGGGTAGTCAAAACCAATAGTACTATCCATGATTACCTCACTTTGGGAGATAAACTAACAGTCCGATAGGACTTCATACAGTAAGTAACAACTTATATAACATGTGAAATCATTTACAAGTAATTATGTCCATGAAAATAGTAATTTGCATGTAATCTCCCCCAAAATGAAAATAAGTAAAAATGGGGTCATGAAAGTCACCTGACAGTGCGTAATCAGGTATGAAAACTAGTGAGTATCCAAACTGCTCGAGAAATCCGACCTAAATATAAATATATATATTTTCTCATAAAATTTTTATTTAATTATTTTCTTTGTAGGATTATTCTTTTATTTTATCTTGTTCTTATGAACCTTAACATATACTAAATTAGGGTTTCGCCAATTTATTAAGTAATGTTGTTATATCATAAAGTAAATTTCCTTGAATGAAACACTTAGTCACATTAGTCAATTTACCATCATGTCTTAACCCATCTCTTTAAGTAACCTAATATCTTTGTTATAAAATCCATAAGTTTGTATTCTAAGTCCCATGTCAAAACAACATCATCATGTGTCATCTACCACCCATTTTAACACCTCCTTTAAGCTACATAATATTCAAAGTTATAAGGTCCATACTTTTCCATTTAAAGTCCCATGTTTATATTTTTAACCACACTTTAAACTTGGTCAAGTTGTCATCTAGCCATAACACAACTTTTATAATAACATATTACAACTCACTAACTAAATATAACTTGTAGAATATATATAAGTATTCATAATAACACTTGTAAATATCTAAAGTCCCATAACCATAATATAAACTTTTTGTAGCTTTTCATGAGTTTAACCTTTATGAATTTTTATAAAATCACCATGCAAGACTGGTTAAGGGTGATACAATAGTTTCACAGGGTTGGAGAGATCAAACACTTAAAGGAACATAAGCAGAACACAAGTAATTGGTTTACAATTATTACAATAGCTTAGTCCTAAGGACTGGTACATAAGATACTTTAACTACATCCTACAGCCGGCCATACTTTAAAGTCTAGCTGAAACACTAATCTAGACAACAAGATCAATTTAAAATCAAAAGGCAGATCGCCTTTTGACTAGTGACTATGACATATCATAGCTCACATCCTTATCTATTACAAAAAGGATAAAAGTACAATAGTAGAAAGTTACAATCTCTAAGACCTTAATCTACAGTTGACAAAAGTATGGAGATATCACCAACTTGTATAAGTTGGTGAGTCTTCAGAGATGGTTGTGAAAAGTGGTTGTCAATAGCATGTCAGAGAAATCATGTCTTCTCTGTCTTTGGAAGAAATCAGTCTCTTGGCTTCGGAAGACTTTGTCTTGAAGCTTCGAAAGACTTCATCTTTGGCTTCGAAAGAAATGGTCTTTGGCTTTGGAAGATTTGACACTTTAGGAAATTTCTTAATGCTTTTGTCAAATCTTCCAACTTCCTTGTACTTCTGAAAGCTTGCTGAGAGCTCTTTGGTTTGCATCAGCCTCTAAGGAAATTCTTATAAACTCCACCTTGGCTGATGCTACCAAAACATGAGAATGAATTTTAGTATTGATCTTTATTTGTTTATAGTCCTCATCAAAATCAAGGCCATTCCTTTCTTCATCAGTTGGTCCAGATTCCTCAGACTCTCATAGTACCTACTCATGTCAAAGAAATCATGCAGAGGATGGTCAAGCATATTTGCAAGAAGTATATGTCTTGACCCTCTTGATCTCTTGTGACATACCATCTGTCTGGGTTTGTAGAGAAAGCCTATAAGACAAATACAGATGACCAACACTTGGTCTTTTCTTCTTTATCCGCATTAACTTTCTCAGTTGCATTTCATTCAACACTTGTAATATTTTCCAAGAAGAACAACTATCCAACCATAACTTGAATTGGAATGATGAGCCTTTCAGGATCAAACAATTTCCTTATATCTGTATTGCTTTGAACACTGGTTATCATTCATATCATCTTTTATCCGTATTACTATCAACACTTGGTAATATCTCCAAAACTAAAAAACTAACCTACCATCATTTGAATTGGTATGCATGATCCATTCAGGGTATAACATGGTGCAACTGCAGTCTAAGGCATCTGAACGGATTGTAGAACATGCCGAATAGTTGGTTCTTGAACTACTATAATGCTAGAACTACTTGATATCTAACTTAAATAGTAGTTTGGGTTCCTTGCCATACCTACATAAAGTGCAGTTGCCTATGTAGACCAAGCACTACCCATGGAACTAATATGATTGATTGCCCTTTGTTTGTCATCCATATCATACAATTCGATTATAGAAATTAATTCACTCAAAAAAAGGCTAAAGAGATTCTTTCTTCTCTTTATGGATGTACAATTTTTGTTCAAGCTGTAAGGGAAGGAATTTAACAACTTCTTGTTCATAGAAATATTAATCAGCTTAATTCCTGCACTCTTCATATAAATGACTAGCTTTATAAACCTATTGATCTAAGCTTCTATTATCTCTCCTTTGATATGATTGAACATGTTCAAGTCTTGGTTTAACATGTCCTTCCTACACTTTCACTTAGATCTTTGTTTCCCATCAATTGTTTTGCAAACATGCCATGGACCTTAGCTCCACAGAACACTCTGAACCTATGTGAGATTTCTATATAGAATGTCACTATGATTGACGCATTGGCTTTATCATAAATATTGGAGTTATTTGCATCTTTTTCTTCTAATAAAGCCTCAGGCTTCTTGGTAAATTAACCACTCTCATTGGTGTACATTAGAACATATGGTCCATATTGATTTATCTTTACATATTCGATTCAGTATAGATAACGTAGTTATCAAATCTGTATTGCCAATCTACATACTATTCTTCATGGGTCAACCTTGGTGGTTTTGTACTGGCATAAATCTTTGCATCAAGATTGAAAAAAGCACTAAGATTCTAGCACAAAGTTCTCACTTGTTGTAATGCCACAAAGTTCCCAAAGGAAATTAATAATTCATGCGCGAAAAAAATGTTCTCGCATGAGAACATCACTTAGGATTGGTTTGTAATGGTATTAGTGCATGATTATGTAGTTTCGATCAAGAAGTTCTTGAGAAAAGGGTGTTGTTGGTTTTAGTATTCAAAAGGTGCATTCTAGCCCTTTTTTATACAAGTTTTACATGTTTTGGGGCGGTGATGGAAACTTCTATGTCTGTATATGCTTAGTATGACCATTTTGATTGAAATCGTTGAGTTATGGATGAATTAGCCAAGATTAATGTTGGACCCTGAAAGAATCATGTGTCAAACCCCGGTCCCAGGGCACCCTTGGAGTGAGACCGATTGGTACGTTTCATTGTTAATTTTTTGTTTATTTGCCTTGGAAGATGTTTACGTAGCGGAAAAACGTTTTATAATTCAGTTTATAACATAAAATAGCTCTGAAGATTTATGAAAATAACTTTCATACATTTGTTGGGATTAAATACCCAATAAAAATATTTTACATAATATTGTTCAAAGCAATGTTTACAATACCTTCTGTCCACCGACAAATATTCAAAACTTGCCTAGGCAACTTAGTCCTTCTAGCACTATTCTTGTTAATATGTTTATCATAGGGTTTCCATGCCTAGGATTCATAGTCGAACCAGGACTAACACCTGACTAAACATATTTAATCATGTTTACCAGAAAATATTTGAAAATAATACATCTGTGAATAGTTGGTGAATACATTTTAATTTGAAACAAAAATATTTCAGCATGAATAAAGATAAATAATTAATCATAAATTAATGATAAACCACACATTTACCAGTCTATTTCAACTGAAAGTCCCCATCCATATATACTGGTGTTGGTGCTTAGGTAGTTTTATTACGGGACACTTCGAATTCGCACTGAGTCTGAACCAGCAGTAGTATGGGATTTTTACCCATCCTCAGCATATAATTTGATCAAACATACATATACTTCTGGTCAAAAGGTTTTAGTAGAATACCTTTATGCATTAACATGGTTAACGAACTAATGCCATTTTCACAAAATAAAATCATTTGATTGTTTTGAAAGTATTAAACGTATTCTCTTGGTAAGTTAAACAGAGCCTCTAAACTTGACAAGCTTTTGTTTCTAAACCTCAAAGTAACTTAAGGATTAAGTTAAGAGCCTCTAACTCCTTGATAAGATTAGATCAGAACTTCTATACTTGTTGTCTAGAGCATCTACACCGGTTTTGTAATCTTGGATTATCTTTGTGGTGTTTGAAAGGTAGTAGAGAGTTTCGTATGTGAAAGTAGGGAAGACGATCAAAAGGTTATGAAATGAAATGAAGCAGAAGGCATCTATTTATATATAGATATTTCTTACTCATTAAGTATTTTTTACTTATTAAGTTTCATCCCAACTTAACTATTAAGTACAATACTTAGCAATTAAGTTTTATATTTTATCCAAGACTTAGCAATTAAGATTTATCCAAAATTTAGCCGTTAAGTTTTATATAGTTTTTACCTAAAACTTAGGCATTAAGTTTTATAAAATACTTGATTGTTAAGTTTTATCTGTAGCTTAACTATTAAGTTGTATATGAAGCTCAAACATTAAGTTTTATCTAAAACTTAGTGATGAAATCTCACTTGAAACATAACCATGATCATTTTATTGATAAAAATAATATGAAAATGTCGCAGGTGTTACATCCTCCCCACCTTTATTTAAATCTAGTCCTTAAGATTTATTAGAATTAGTGTGGATATTTAGGACCACGTTCAGAGTTTCATTTTACTTTTACCAATACTAACTTCCTTATCTTTAAATGTTTTTCTTGACGGTCTTCAATTTGAAGAGGTCGTTTGATAAATTTCAACTTTTCATTAACCTCTACATCTTGTAATGGCATTGCTAGCGCTTCATCAGCCAAACAGTTGCATAAGTTTGACACATGAAATACATCATGTACTCCACTCATCTCACTTGGCAATTCTAGTTAATAGGCTACTGGTCTGATTCGATTTAAGATTTTGAAAGGTGCAACAAATCGTGGACTCAACTTTTCCTTTTTCCAAATTGTAGAATGCCTTTCCATGGTGACACGTTTAATAAAACCTTGTCACCGATGTTAAATTATAGTGGCTTATGTCTTTTGTTGGCATAACTCTTCTAACGATTTAGAGCTATCTTCATTCTTTCTATGATCTGTAGTACTTTATCGATTGTCTCTTGGACTATTTCAAGTCTAGACACTTGATTCTCTTCGACTTCAGACTAGCACATAGGTGTTCCACAATTTCTTCAGTATAAGGCTTCAAATGGCATTGCCTGAATGCTTGAGTGATAACTATTTGTAAGGCCCTGTTCTCTGGAAGCCTCACATTTGGTCATTCATAGCATAAAACATTTATAATCATAACATTTGCAGTGGAAAGCATAACTTTCATTAATATTATAGTTATACCAAAACATCGAGTCATTTCCTTTACATTTCAAAAACGGTATAAATATGAATGTTCTTTCCAAAAACATAGATGCCAGGCTTGAACTATCCAGTAGCTTCCATGTTCACGCCTGCACCTCCTCAGCATCATCAATTACCTGCCAACTATTATGCATACAAAGTCAGTGACACTGAGTGAGGTCTAGGTTTAATAATAAAATACTTTGCATTTGATAAAAAACATTTCTTTATAAAATGTGAACATTCATCAATACATACACCTTGGTATAATCATTTGTCATCTTTTATCATCGTTCATTCCTTTCGTTCTTTTATCATTATCTTTCACTGTATTGATCAATGCCATGTGCTAGACCACCAACATTGTGCACAAAGCTGGTACTGTGCCGAGGCTTATAAATAAACCCCTATACATTGTGCATGAAGCTCACTATAGTACCGGGGTAAAGCGACAAGGATCTTGCATTGTTCGGTCAGTCTCAAGGATTAGACCCCAGAAGCACATCCTCATGGGCTAGCTAAACCGTACTTCAATTGAGCTAACAACAAATGATTATACACCTGCATTCATTTTGCTTGCAAGACTTTTATTCATTCATTATGTTCCATTTTTTGTTATCATCGTTATCTTTCACCTTCATTACATAATACTTTCCTTATATATATAGCATACCAAATAAAGACATTTCCTAAAACTTTATCATTTGAAATGGTAACACAAGTCACGACAGGTCATGCGAGAACTTAGCTCATGCGAGGACATCAACTCACACGAAAACCTACATATCGCGCGAGATCATACATATCGCATGAGAACTTATCAAATTTGAAATCCATGGCCGCCTAAAATATCTAATTCACGCAAGAACTTACATATTTCCTGCTGAAACCCAACTTATCACGTCTAAGGTTATTCTAACATCCTCATCACATAAACAATATCATCACAAACATAACCAAGCATTTTAGTATGCATAATAGCCCCAAAATGTAAAACTTGCATAAAAAGGGGCTAGAAACTCACCTCTTGAAGATTCTAACACCAAACCAACTTTCTCAAGTGCTTTTTGAACAAGCGCTACACATTCATGCATTTTATTCATCAATAATCCATTCATAGTATATTACACGAGTTACTACACGAGTTACATACCTTAAACGCTACAAATCTTCACTTTCTCTCGCTACTCTGTGGCTTTCTCTCTCTAGCAGAAGCACTTCTCACATGAAAATGAGGACAAATAGGTGTTCATACCTATTTATATGATCCCATCTTCTCGTCTAGGTTCTCACACGAGAATTCTATAAGGATTGAACTAGCAGCTTGGCAAATCAAATGAAAATAATGAAGATCAAGTCACGTGAGAACTATAGAATCCGCGCGAGAACTAACTTCTCGCGCGAGAACTAACTTCTCGCGCGGAACTAACTTCTCACGTGAGAACCTTTTGTGTTACTATAAATAGTTTGCTTTTGATGTAATTAAGTAGATTTTCAAGATTTCCTAATTTCATTCACACTTGTAAACATTTTGAATCAGAGAGCAATACACTTAGTTTATTTACATTTTGTTGCTTGAATTCTGTTCTTTTTGTCTTATACTCATTCAATCTTTACACCATGAGCATTACATTCCGCATTCTCCTCACGAGATCAATTTGAAGTGTTATTGTTGATCCTTACAAATGGTATTAGAGCTTGGTATGCTCTAGATCTATTGGATTGAAGATTGAAGAGTTTTGAAGTGTCTTTAAGCTACGAATTCAGTTTCCTATTGAAGTTGCTTTGATTTCTACAATTTGTGATCAATTTGAAGATGTCAAAAGCTAAAACAAGTTTGATTGATGAAATAAAGTTGTTTACATGATTTTAATGAATTTAATTGAATCAATTAGAGATAATTAGGATCAAAATTGAACCTAATTGTAACACCCGGAAATTTACCAAAAGGAAAAGAAAAGAAGAGTAAAAAGAAAAAAATGTGAAATATCCCAAGTCAAGGGGTTAAAGTTGTGCAAGTGGCAAACTTGCCCATTATGGGATTTAAAAGAAGCATGGCAGCCCACACCTCTTCTTTTACAGATCTTACTGGTGCAGAAGAAAGAAGAAGCTGCAATCGGTTTCTAGAGAGAGAAGGTGGAAGATCTGCTTGTAGGTGAGGTTTTCTTGTGTTTTCTGCTCGGTTTTCAGCTATGTTGGAGCTGCTGGACCGATTCTTACATGTTTCTTGTGTTGGCTGCTTGTTTTGGTGTGTTTAGGTGCTAGAACTCCAGGTTGCTCTCGGGTTTGAAGGAGTTTTACTCAAAGCAGTTAGAGGTGAGTTCTAGATCCCCTCTTTTAAATGTTCCCTACTTATTTGGGGCTGGTATGCATATTTAACTATTGTTTTTGAAGCAAAATATGATTTTCCATGTATGGTACGGTTGTTTATGATGATATAGTTATGTTTTATGATGTTCATGATGCTTGTATAAATTTTTAAGATGTTCTAAGTGTTAGACCGATAGATCTGAGCTAAGAATATGCTTAAAATGATGTATGGAGACTGGAAATTGAGTAAGTTGAATTACAGGTGATAGACTTGGTGTCTGTTGTGGACACTAGCCATCCGCTGTGGACACTTAGGCAATTAGACTGTCCGCTGTGGACTTTACATGTCCGCTGTGGACACTTAGGCATTTTAGCTGTTCGCTATGGACTTTGGCTGTCTGCTATGGGCATTTGTTCATCCGCATTTGTTAAGTGTTCACCCGTATTTGCTGGTCTTCATCCGCATTTGCTGAACATTCAGCAGTTAAGTCTTTTGTTCATCCGCATTTGCTACAGTGTTCGTCCGCATTCAATAGTTTAGGTCTTTTGTTCATCTGCATTTGCTACAGTGTTCATCCGCATTCCGCAGTTTAAGTCTTTTGTTCATCCACATTTGCTACAGTGTTCATCCGCATTCAACAGTTTAAGTCTTTTGTTCATCTGCATTTGCTACCGTGTTCATACGCATTCAGCAGTTTAAGTCTTTTGTTCATCCGCATTTGCTACAATGTTCATCCGTATTTGCTACAGTTCATCCACATTTGTTATGCCAGCATTTCTTTGGACACTTAGAATATTTTCTGAAGACTTTCATCCACATTTGTTCATCCGCATTTGCTACAGTGTTCATTCGCATTTGCTACAGTTTCATCCGCATTTACTTTTGTTCATCCGTATTTGTTCTTGCTCATCTGTTGCCAACCAATAATATAGGCTCTTGCTTTATGCAAAACTAGATAATGAAAATGAAAGAGAATGAAAGAAAGAAAGATAAAGAATCACTTAAAGATTGATTATGGTATAATGATGAATGATCACCAAGTGAAGTTTACGAAAGTATATTTTCTATATTATTAAACTAGAACTCATTCAGTAACACTGACTTTTTATATGCATATCAGTTGGTAGGTAATGGTGTTGCTGGAAATGGCACGAGGTTAAAGCTACCTGACAAATAAAGACTGGCATCCATGACATGCTGAAAAGTTATTTTTTGTTTTGAAATACAACTAAATGTCCTTTTTGTAACTTGAAACAACAATGTATTTCTTGGAAAAAGTAATGGTTAATGAATGCTATGGTTTTTATTAAATTATTCCGCTGCAAAGTTTTCTTGTTTTGATGAAACTGAATGTGTTTTAATATGAAAAGTGCTATGAATGACCAACTATGGGGTTTCCTGAGAACGGGGCCTTACAAGTTGGTATCAGAGCCAAAGTTTAAGAGAATTGGGTAAATTATTTTCAAAACCTGAACTTAAACTGAGAATGGGACCGAATAGAAGGATGCTAGCCCAAGTAGCTACGTGCCATCGGGTAATCTTTTTCTTAAAATTAACCGGTATTATATGCGCATACTATCTGATTTATGTGCTCTTAGTAGATTTGGATACTGATGTAGCCAGGATAGGAAATGCTTAGGGGATGAAGAGTAAAGTAAGTGGCTAATTACAACTGGCCACTGTAATTAGGGACTTACTATACTTGACATAATCTAAGCTATTACCTTGAATGATCGTGTTGGTGTTTGAATCTCATAGTGTTTAGAGGATGGCTGGTGGTAGATCTTCGGGGGCTTCTAGAGGTGGAGGTCGTGATGGATGTGGTGTTGGACCGCGTGTCATGAGGAATGGGGCTAGGACTGCTAAACGGCTCCTGAAGAGCCTGAGTTTTATCACCATGGAGGTGGGGATGAGAGTGTTAACCTGATGACCATAGTGGAGGAGGCTGTAGCTGTGGGAGTTCACCAAGTCATGCATATGATTTTTCCGTCTGTAGTGACTGGGGTCATCAGGGCTGTAAGGGAAGATGAGAGGAGGGGGAGAACTGGAGTAGAAAACATGCTGGTAGTGGTGGTTTCCTCCCAAGGGCAAAAGGGCGAAGGTAGAGGGACGCAAGATGGCTGCAACCAAGATAGGAGTGAAGGTGTGAGAGAAGTGAGGGAAGGGGCATGCAGGAGAATGCAGGTGGGGATCGAACGCCTGCTTTCGGTGTGGGAAGGAGGGCCACATGGCAAGGAGTTGTTGTGTGGTGAAATGTTACAACTATGGCGAGAAGGGGCATATGAGAAGGGACTGCAAGAAGCGGTGTCAGGTACAACCCGAAAATTTACTAAAAGGAAAAGAAAAGAAGAGTAAAAAGAAAGAAATGTGAAATATCCCAAGTCAAGGGGTTAAAGTTGTGCAAGTGGCAAACTTGCCTATTATAGGATTTAATGTTGGGAACGATCTGCCCAAGACACATATTGAATTGACGTGGCTAGTAAGTTATGATCCAAGTCGAGTCATACCCAATAACAACCTAGACAAACACCCATAATATTTATTTTATTACATGATCATGTAAATAAATATCGACACTTGAAGTATTTAGAAATTGGTTTTCTAAATATTTGCACTAGTGTTATGAATAAATTATATGGATAATTTATTCTATAGAGAGAGTACTTTGTATTGTTATTAAAATGGTTGAACAAACAATACAAGTGTTTTTTTTCCACATTTCTTTGTTACTCATCCGCATTTACTAATGTGGATGTGTTTTGAGGAAATGCAGATGAATGTTCCGCATCCGTATTTACAAATGCGGATGTGCATTTGGGGAAATACTGAAGGAATTACTTCATCCGCATTTACTAATGCAGATGAGCATTTAAGGAAATGCTGATGAAACTGATCATCCGCATTTACTAATACGGATGAGCATTTAAGAAAATGCGGATGAAATTTCTTCATCCGCATTTACAAATGCAGATGTACATTTGGGAAATGCGGATGAAATTTCTTCATCTGTATTTACAAATGAGGATGTACATTTGGGAAATGCAATGAAATTTCTTCATCCACATTTACAAATGCGGTTAGAGTTTGTTCATCCGCATTTACTAATGCGGATGAATATTAGAGAAATACGGATGGGTTAAAGGGATGGGTCCCGCCCACTTTTCTCTCACTCTAAAATTCAGTTTCACAGGACGTGCAATATATGATTTCATTCAACCACTCTCTCTGATGACTCATCACACACACAAATGTGCAGATCGGTGTTCCTGTTGCTTTTCTCTCGATCGGTCAAAGAAAACAAAGAACAGAACTCGATTCAAGTGAAGAAAATCCTAGCAACATGGTGTTTTGTTGGAAGCTTGGGGTAGACAAGCTTGAGGTTTCCTACTTTGGAAGCTACCGATCAGAGATCTTCTTCCTCTGTCCCATTCGAGAGGTAGAAATAAAACACTCTATGGTTGTTTGTAAGCATGGTTTTTCATATAACGATCCATAACGGGTTTTAACTGATATATAAATTGGTTTATATATACTAACTGGTAACAAGTTTTTCATTTAAATTCCTCTGTGTTTTTCATTTTATAAGTATAAAATCACTCTGACAAACTTGTGAAAACCCCAACAATGGTATCAGAGCCAGGTTATATGGATACATGCTTCATCTAGACTGAATTCTCGGTTTCTTGCTGTTAATTCACCAACAGACCAAAAATTCAGGTCTATGTTTTCCCTGTTTTTTTAAGATTCTCTTTACATGCATATTGTAATCTTGAAAAATTTAATCATTTGGATGATTTAAGTTGTTTGGACTAGAATCATGATATTCGGTTTGTTTATACATTAACCAAAGATCTGTGATTCAAGGGGAAAGCTCTTGGATTTTGCTTACATATTTGGATATGTATCTTGATGTTCATAACCTAGCCGAGACCTTGTGTTTGGTTGTGTTATGATTTGTGTTTGATTATTCAAAGGGTTGTAATAATTAAATGTATTTGTTCTTCCTATTGGCTATGTAATTTATTTATTTTCATTTGGTATGTAAAATAAATAGATTAGTTGCATTTCACTTTTACTAGAAAATGTATATAGGATATATAATTTTGTAAAAGAAGATGCAACAAGAATGTTTTTCGGTTTGGGCCAATTTTGGGTCCCAAGGGCATTATAGCTCTTAATGGGATTTAAGCCCAATAACCGAAAACATATTTTGAAGGCCCAAAGGGGTTTGGTGCAAAATTTTAAGTCCATATGGAAGCTAAAATCGAATGGGGGAATCACAACAGAAAGTGAACACTTGAAGCATTTGGATGCGGGATCAAGTGAGAGTTCACCGACACAAGTGTTACCCTTAAGAAGGACCTAATAACTCACTTGTTTCGATCAACAAGTGATGTTAAATTAGTTGGATATGGTTATGAACTTGTTGTTGCATGTGTTTCTTGTATGGTTGATTTAATTTATTGTTCATGTGATATTTGGATATGTACTGTTAAACAATTTCAAATCAACAAAAAGCTTCAAACGGTTCTTTTGGAAACATTAACATGGGTGATAAAATGGTTTTATTAAAGGTTAATATTTTGGCAATAAAATTGGGTTTTATTAAAAGAACTTGGAAATTGGTTTCACTAATGTACCACGCATTTGAATGCATGCAAATGTAAGGTACAAAATTTTTTCATAACTAGAATTAAGGGAAACAAGATCCCTTTTAAACAAGATTAACACCATCCTTTTATACGACACTCAAATCACTTGGGGAACTATTTGTTGGATAAAGGTCACCTAACCACATTTAGGGAACTTGTGTGTTTGAGGTGGGTTTAGCATATTTGTGGGATGAAGGTCACTTAACCACCTGTATGTGTAAACTCACACGTTTGTGTAAGTAGGATGACTTGAGTTGGAAACCATGTGAATAGGGTCATCGAAGCATGGCGTACAATGGTGTTGATGGGATTAAACAAGCCGACTAAACATAAAGATGTTTAACCGATCCCATAAACTAGAAGTTGCAAAGGGTTGCAATTGTCAAAAGTTGACTACCTTGCTAATTTAAATAATGGGATAAAGGTCCCCTAACCATTATTTGACTGTAACGTTGGATTCTAGATTTTAATTATTAATTGTCTATGAGACATGAAAAGGTATTAATAAATAAAATATCCTTTTATAAATACTAAAATTGAACTATGTTTATATTGTAGTAATGGCCGCAAATAATAACAAAGCTACCTCCCCGACCGTTCATAACCTGTCACTGAGAACTATCCTGGAAAAGGATCGTCTAAACCATAATAATTTCATGGATTGGTTTCGAAAATTGAGAATTGTTCTCAAGCAAGAAAACAAATCATATGTGTTGGACGATCCTATTCCCGATGAACCCCATATTGATGATGTTGACGCCTACGAGGATAGGGTTAAGCACACTGAGGATTCTGTGCAAGTTTCTTGCCTCATGTTGGGAACCATGATTCCCGAGCTTCAAAAGGATTTTGAACATAACCGGGCATACGACATGATTACCCAGCTGAAGGAAATGTTCCTTTAACAAGCGAGGGTAGAGCGCTTTGAAATGGTTCGAACGCTTCATGCATGTCGAATGGAAGAAACCCAATTTGTGTCATCTTATGTGATGAAGATGAAAAGCCACATTGATCGCCTTGAAAGGCTGGATTGTCCCATCTCAAAAGAGTTGGCCACGGATTTGACCCTCAATGTTCTAACCAAGAAGTTTGAGACTTTTATCATGAATTATAACATGAATGGATGGGACAAGAGCATTGGGGAACTTCATGCAATGCTAAAAACAGCCGAGGCAGGGATGGGTAAAAGGGTTTTACCGGTTCTCACGATCAATGAGGGTGGCAACAAGAAAAGGCATCACCCCGAACCCAAGGCAAATGTTGCCAAAGCTAAGGGATACATCAAAAGAAAGGGTAAGGGAAAGACTACCAAAACCAAGGCTTAAGAATCCAAAGGTTATGGAAAACAATCCATGCTTTGAGTGTGGTAAGATAGGACATTGGAAAAGGAACTGTCCAATCTATCTCAAAGAGTTGAGAAACAAGAGGGATACTGGGCAGACCTCAGGTACAACTTTCATGATCCATATTGAACTTAATGTTATTTCTTCAAACACATGGGTATTAGATACCGGATGTGGAACTCATATTTGTAATTTGTTGCAGGGGTTCAAAAGAAATAAGCATTTTAAGAAAGGGGATACTAGTCTCTACATGGGAAACGGAGCAAAGGTTGATGTCGAAGACCAAGGAGACTATATCTTGAAGCTTCCAAATGGCTTGGAAGTCATTTTGAAGAATGTTTTGTATGCTCATAGTTTGACTAGGAATATAGTTTCTGTATCCCTTCTAAAACAATATGGTTATGTATTAAGGTTTGTAAATGATGGTATTTGTGTTTTTATGGATGATATATTTTATTTTAAGGCTATGCCTTTTAATGGTATTTATGAATTGGTTCATGATGACTCATCCTTTAATAACTCGTTATACCAGTCAAGCACCAAGAAACTTAAAATGGGTTTAAGTGAATTATATCTTTGGCATTGTCGTCTTGGTCACATAAACAAGAATCGTATTCAAACACTTCAAAAGAATGGTCTTTTGGAAGCAAATGAAGAGGGTTCATTTGATAAGTATGAATCTTGTTTACAAGGAGAGATGACCAAGGAACCCTTTAGTGGTACAAACCAAAGGGCAAAAGATTTATTAGGAATCATACATTCAAATTTATGTGGTCCTTTTAAAGCAATGACAAGGAATGGTGAAAGATACTTCATTACCTTCATCGATGATTATAGTCGTTATGGTTATGAGTACTTGTTGAGACACAAAGATGAAGCTTTTGAAACGTTAAAAATCTTTAAGAATGAAGTAGAATATCAACTCAACAAAACAATCAAAGTTCTTTATTTGGATAGAGGAGGTGAATACCTTAGTGATGCCTTTCAAGATCATCTTAGGAGTTATGGGATTGTCTCACAGCTTGCTCCACCCGGAACACCATAGCATAATGTGTGTCTGGGAGGAGAAACCGAACCCTATTGGATATGGTTCGATCTATGATGGCTAGAAGCACACTACCTCTGTCATTTTGGGGTTTCGCATTGCTCTCTGTGGCCCGTATTCTGAATATGGCCCCAACCAAGAAAGTGGATAAGACACATTTTGAAATATGGCATGGACGGGTTCCATCATTATCATATTTAAAGGTTTGGGGTTGTGAAGCTTATGTTAAGTAGAACACCCCAAATAAGTTAGAAAGCCAATCCACTAAGTGTATCTTTGTAGGATATCCCAAAGACTCAATGGGATATTACTTTTACAATCTAACAAAGCAAAAGGTATTTATTGCTTGAAAGGCTGAGTTCTTGGAAACTAAATTTCTTATGGAAGAAACTATCGATAGAACAGTGGAACTTGATGAGGATCGAGAACCACAAGCCGATACACGTTTGGTTGATACTAGAAATCAACAAGAGGTTATTAATAATGATCAAGTGGTTGATCAATAAACACAAAACGTTGGCAGATCTGGTAGAACTAGCTATCCACCCGAAATATATGGATTTTTCATGAATGGATGCTATGTAGTTGACTCGGATGAACCAACTACGTACCATGATGCAATGTCCAATTCGGATTGTGACAAATGGCTTGAAGCCATGAACGTAGAGATGCAATCCATGTATGACAACCAAGTGTGGGATTTGGTTGTGCTACCGCTTAACTCCAAACCGGTTGGATGTAAGTGGGTTTTCAAGAAGAAAACAGATATGCATGGAAACTTGGATACTTATAAAGCAAGACTTGTAGCAAAAGATTTCACTCAGACTCAAGGGGTTGATTGTGATGAGACCTTCTCGCCTGTGGCAATGCTAAAGTCAATTAGGATATTATTTGCCATAGCTACCTATTGTGACTATGAGATTTGGAAAATGGATGTCAAAACTACTTTCCTTAATGGACATCTTAAAGAGAATGTCTATACGGTTCAGCCCGAAGGTTTTGTCGATCCACAATATCCTAATAAAGTATGCAAGTTAAAGAAATCAATCTATGGATTGAAACAAGCATCGAGAAGTTGGAATCGACGTTTTGATGAAGAGATCAAGAAATTTGGATTCATCAAAAACGCTGATGAAGCTTGTGTGTATAAGAAAGCTAGTGGGAGCATCATCACATTCTTAGTGTTGTATGTTGATGATATATTACTGTTTGGAAATGACATTCCAACCATGGAAGGTGTTAAAACCTGGCTTGGAAGTTGTTTTTCCATCAAAGATCTCGGTGAAGCCACCTATATTTTGGGAATAAATATCTATAGGGATAGATCAAGGCGGTTGATAGGTTTAAACCAAAGTGCATATATTGATAAAATCTTGAAAAGGTTCAAGATGGAGAACTCTAAAAAAGATTTGGTACCTATTCAAAGAGGGACAATATTGAGTGCATCTCAATGTCCAAGCTCAAAGGATGAGAAAGAAAGAATGAAGGATATCCCATATGCATCTGCTATAGGATCCATCATGTATGAAATGATATGCACTAGATCGGAAGTGTCATGCACTTTGAGCATGGCAAGCAGATATCAGCAGAAGCCAGGAAATAGCCATTAGATGGCTGTTAAGAGCATATTGAAATACCTTAGGAGGACTAAGGATATGTTTCTAATATACGGATCTGGTGAAGAGGAACTCATTGTAAAAGGTTACATGGATGCGAGTTTCCAAACTGATCGAGATGATTCTCGATCACAATCTGGGTATGTCTTCATTATGAATGGAGGGACAGTATCCTGGAAGAGTTCAAAGCAGGATGTGGTAGCATTGTCCACTGCAGAATCAAAATACATTGCCACTTCATTGGTAGCATAGGAAGTTGCATGGTTGAAGAAATTCATTGCTGATCTAGGGGTAGTCTCTATCATTCAAGATCCTCTAAAGATCTTTTGTGACAATGAGGGTGCGATTGCTCAAATCAAGGAACCCCGTGCACATCAAAAGAAAAGGCAAATTCAGCAGAGATTCAACTACATAAGGGATGAAGTTGAAAAGGGAAAGATATGTATTCACAAAGTTCGTACCGATCAAAATATTATGGATCCACTCATGAAGCTCCTTGAAAGGCAAAAGCATTAGAGTCATACTTGTGTCTAAGGACTTCGATATTCTAGTGATTGGATTTGATCTATTTAGTATTTAAATATCAGAACAATTGTTACTTTGACTCATATATATATTATATATATATATATATATATATATGTATTATATATATATATATATATATATATATATATATATATATATATATATATATATATATATATATATGTATATATATATATATGTATATGATTATGATACTATGAGTTATGTTCCATTTTAGCATGTTTAGATACATGAATATGTTTATAAGGTATGAATATAGAGCAAGAGGTTGCTACCAAGGTCCATAGATATCTGTGGGATACAAATATTGGACAGACCCGCTCTCAAATTTTACTGCATGGAATTATGTAATTTATCATAAGTAAATTTGGGTAAAGGAGAATATCATTCTATCCTCTGACTTGAGATACATATTGGGTTTTGATATTCACCAAATATTATACTTTGATCTAGTTCTTTGCTGTTCTGAAATAATAGATAGTACATAAGGCTAGTTTTAGGTGTGATACAAGGTGATTGTGAGAAACGTAAGTAGTCAAGATGGGATTTGTTCCTCTTATTCATTGAGAGTATGATGTCTAAGGACTGATAAAGTCAAATCAACATGGAATGATCATTCCGTGTCTCTGGATTTAACATGACATCTGTAACAAAAGGATAAATGATAGATTTACCTAAATCATTTTCAAGTAAGGGACTTGAGGACAATTATGATGTTATTGAACACTTCGTCATGCGTATTAGGGGTAGTAAACCATTGTTAGGCGGTATTTACTACTTGCATCAATTCTCTATGTATCATGTGCAAGTGGGAGATTGTTGGAAACGGTCTGCCCAAGACACATATTGAATTGATGTGGCTAGTATGTTGTGATTCAAGTCGGGTCATACCCAATAACAAGCTAGACAAACACCCATAATATTTATTTTATGATATGATCATGTAAATAAATATTGACACTTGAAGTATTTAGAAATTGGTTTTCTAAATATTTGCACTAATGTTATGAATAAATTATATGGATAATTTATTCTAAAGAGAGAGAGAGTACTTTGTATTGTTATTCAAATGGTTAAAGAAACAATACATGTAAGGCCCCGTTACCGGGAAACCCCATAGTTGGTCATTCATAGCACTTTCTATATCAAAACACATTCAGATTCATCAAAACAAGAAAACTTTGCAGCGGAATAATTTAATAAAAACCATAGCATTCATTAACCATTACTTTTGCCAAGAAATAGTTGTTTCTAGTTACAAAAAGGACATCTAGTTGCATTTCAAAACAAAATAACTTTTCAGCGTGTCATGGATGCCAGTCTTTGCTTGCCAAGTAGCTTCAACTCCATGCCACCCTCAGCAACCACATTATTACCTGCTAACTGATATGCATATAAAAAGTCAGCGTTGCTGAGTGAGTTCTAGTTTAATAATATAGAAAATATACTTTTGTAAACTCCACTTGGTAATCATTCATCATCATACATAATCAATTATTAAGAGATTCTTTATCTTTCTTTCTTTCATTGTCTTTCACTTTCATTATCTAGGTTTGCACAAAGCAAGAGCCTATATTGTTGGTTGGCAACAAATGCCGAACCCCTGTCGGTACACATTAATAAGTTGTAGCTAACCCCCGACAATTGATCCACACTACTAGGCACAAAGACTGCTCATGAACTACGATCCTATTGGTTTATTGGTCAATCACAAGGATTAGACCCCAGATGTGCCTTACTTGGGCTGAACAGCCACACATCAGTTGAGCAAACGTCAACCGGGGTCGTGAACCAAATTTGGAAAAGCTTGAAAGGCTTTTCGCCTTTTATCAGGGCCCGGGGGTAACATTCATTAAATTCCATTGTCTTCTTTTATTTCTTTGTGTCCACTTGCTTATGAATAATACTTATAAAATAATCACTGTTTGATAATCAAATCTCATGAAGTATAATAATAACTATTCATAACAAGCAGCCCATAAGAAGAGAATCAAACATTAGAAAAATTAAACAAGCATAATCTTTCCTTATACATAAGTACTTAACACTTAAATTCTATTCCCAAAATTTTAGAGTAATTCTAAGTCCCTAAAGAAATGCGGATGAGCAAGAACAAATGCGGATGAACAAAAGTAAATGCGGATGCAACTGTAGCAAATGCAGATGAACAAATGCGGATGAAAGTATTCAGAAAATATTCTAAGTGTCCAAAGAAATGCTGGTAGAACAAATGCGGATGAACTATAGCAAATGTGGATGAACACTATAGCAAATGCGGATTAACAAAAAGGCTAAAACTGCTGAATACGGATGAACACTGTAGCAAGTGCGGATGAATAAAAGACTTAAACTGCTGAATGTGGATTAATACTGTAGCAAGTGTGGATGAAGAAAAGACTTAAACAGCTGAATGCGGATGAACACTGTAGCAAGTGCGGATGAATAAAAGACTTAAACTGCTGAATACGGATGAACACTGTAGCAAATGCGAATGAATAAAAGACTTCAACTGCTGAATGTGGATAAACACTGTAGCAAGGGCGGATGAACACTTAACAAATATGGATGAACACTTAACAAATACGGATGAACACTTATCAAATACGGATGGACACTTATCAAATACGGATGAACACTTATCAAATACTAATGAACACTTAACAAATGCGGATGAACACTTATCAAATGCGGATGAACACTAACCTGTAATGAAACTTATGCTATTTCTAGTTCCCAATCATCATTCTAACATATCCTTAGCATAAATCTAGCATGATAAACACTTATAACAAAGCTTACAACTACGCAACATCAAAGAAGGCATTTAATAAAAAAACCTCTCATACACATCAGATGCAAATACGTAGAAAACTCATGCCTCGGTTGTAAAAACATTCAGTTAATATGCATTTCAGCCCCAAACAAGTTTAAAATAGTAAAACCGGGGAATCTAGAACTCACATCTAATAGCTTTTGAGTGAAAACTCCTCAAACCTGAGAGCAACCTGAAGTTCTAGCACTTAAACACACAAAAACAAGCTGCCAAACACAAAGAAACACGTAAAGATCGGTCCAAAAGCTCAACCCAACTGAAAACCGAACAGAAAACACAAGAAAACCTCACCTCTAGGAGAATTCAGCTTCTCATGTATAAAACCCAATTGAAGTTTCTGTTCTACCTCTTGCAGCTGAATTTAGTTGGTGAAATGGGGTGTGGGCGACCATGCTTCTTTTTAAATGCCATAATGGGCATGTTTGCCACTTTCACAACTTTAACCCCTTGACTTGGAATATTTCACCTTTCTTTCTTTTTCTTTTCTTTTGCTAAAATTTTCGGGTGTTACAATACGAGTGTTTTTTTTGTCCGCATTTCTTTGTTACTCATCCGTATTTACTAATGCGGATGTGTTTTGAGTAAATGCGGATGAATGTTCCTCATCCGCATTTACAAATGCGGATGTGCATTTGGGGAAATGCTGAAGGAATTATTTCATCCGCATTAGTAAATGCGGATGAGCATTTAAGGAAATGCTAATGAAACTGATCGTCCGCATTTACTAATGCGGATGAGCATTTAAGGAAATACGAATGAAATTTCTTCATCCGCATTTACAAATGCGGACGTACATTTGGGAAATACAGATGAAATTTCTTCATCCGCATTTACAAATGCAGATGTACATTTGCGAAACGTGGATGAATTTTCTTCATCCGCATTTACAAATATGGTTAGATTTTTTTCTTTTGCATTTACTAATGCGGATGAATATTAGAGAAATACGGATGGGTTAAAGGGATGGGTCCCGTCCACTTTTCTCTCACTCTGAAATTCAGTTTCACAGGACGTGCAATATATGATTGCATTCAACCACTTTCTCTGATGACTTACAACACACATAAAGGTGCAGATCGGTGTTCTTGTTCCTTTTCTCTCAATCAGTCGAAGAAAACCAAGAATAGAACTCGATTAAAGTGAAGAAAATCCTAGCAACCTAGTGTTTTGTTAGAAGCTTGGGGTAGACAAGCTTGAGGTTTCCTACTTTGGAAGCTACCAATCAGAGATCTTCTTCCTCTGTGCCATTCAAGAGGTAGATTTCTAAACACCCTATGGTTGTTTGTAAGCATGGTTTTTCATATAACGATCCATTACGGGTTTTAACAGATATATAAATTGGTTTATATATACTAACTTTAACAAGTTTTTCATTCAAATTCCGCTGCGTTTTTTATTTTATAAGGATAAAATCACTCTGACAAACTTGTGAAAACCCCAACATTTAAAAGAAGCATGGCAGCCCACACCTCTTCTTTTACAGATCTTACTTTTGGCTGCAGAAGAAAGAAGAAGCTGCAATCGGTTTTTAGAGAGAGAAGGTGGAAGATCTGCTTATAGGTGAGGTTTTCTTGTGTCTTTTGCTCGGTTTTCAGCTGTGTTCGAGCTGTTGGACCGATTCTTATGTGTTTCTTGTGTTGGCTGCTCGTTTCGGTGTGTTTAGGTGCTAGAACTTCAGGTTGCTCTTGGTTTGGAGGAGTTTTACTTGAAAGCAGTTAGAGGTGAGTTCTAGATCCCCTCTTTTAAATATTCTCTACTTATTTAGGGCTGGTATGCATATTTAACTGATGTTTTTGAAGCAAATTATGATTTTCCATGTATGGTACGGTTGTTTATGATGATATAGTTATGTTTTATGATGTTCATGATGCTTGTATAAATGTTTAAGATGTTCTAAGTGTTGGACCAATAGATCTGAGCTAAGAATATGCTTAAAATGATGTATGGAGATTGGAAATTGAGTAAGTTGAATTGCAGGTCATAGACTTGGTGTCTGCTATGGACACTAGACGTCCGCTATGGACACTTAGGGAATTAGACTGTCACTGTGGAGTTGCATGTCCGCTGTGGACACTTAGGCATTTTGGCTGTCCGCTGTGGACTTTGGCTATCCGCTGTGGGCATTTGTTCATCCGTATTTGTTAAGTGTTCACCCGCATTTGCTGGTCTTCATCCGCATTTGCTGAACATTTAGCAGTTAAGTCTTTTGTTCATCCGCATTTGCTACAGTGTTCGTCTGCATTTAGCAGTTTAAGTCTTTTGTTCATCCGTATTTGCTACAGTGTTCATCGACATTCAGCATTTTAAGTCTTTTGTTCATCCGCATTTGCTACAGTGTTCTTCCGCATTCAGCAGTTTAAGTGTTTTATTCATCCGCATTTGCTACAGTTCATCCGCATTTGTTCTACCAGCATTTCTTTGGACACTTAGAATATTTTCTGAAGACTTTCATCCGCATTTGTTCATTCGCATTTGCTACAATGTTCATCCGTATTTGCTACAATTTCATCCGCATTTCCTTTGGTTCATCCGCTTTTCTTTGGGGACTTACAATTATTCTGAAATTTTGGGAATAGAATTTAAGTGTTAAGTAGTTATGTATAAGGAAGGATTATGCTTGTTTAATGTTTCTAATGTTTGATTCTCTTCTTATGGGCTGCTTGTTATGGATAGTTATTATTATACTTCATGATATGTGATTATTAAATAGTGAATATTCTAAAAGTATTATTCATAACCAAGTGGACACAAAGAAATAAAAGAAGACAGTGGAACTTAATGAATGTTACCCCCAGGACCTTATAATCAATGGAAAAGCTTTCCAAGCACAATGGAATGAGGTGCACGACCTTATTGTCATTAGCTCAATTGATGTGTGACTGATCCAGGATGCACATCTGGGGTCTAATCCTGGGGATTGACAAAATCAATGGGATCCAAGTTCATGAGCAGGCTTCGTACCTGGCATGTAGATCAACTGCCATGGGTTAGCTACCATGATAAACGTTTGCTGGTAGGGGTTCGGCATCTGTTGCCAACCAATAATATAGGCTCTTGCTTTGTGCAAACCTAGACAATAAAAGTAAAAGATAATGAAAGAAAGAAAGATAAAGAATCACTTAAAGATTGATTATGGTATAATGATGAATGATCACCAAGTGAAGTTTACAAAAGTATATTTTCTATATTATTAAACTAGAACTCACTAAGCAACACTGACTTTTTATATGCATATCAGTTGGCAGGTAATGGTGTTGTTGGGAATGACACGAGGTTGAAGCTACCTAGCAAATAAAGATTGGCATCCATGACACGTTGAAAAGTTATTTTTTTCTTTGAAATGCAACTATATGTCCTTTTTGTAACTAGCAACAACAATGTATTTCTTGGCAAAAGTAATGGTTAATGAATGCTATGGTTTTTATTAAATTATTCCGCTACAAAGTTTCTTGTTTTGATGAAACTGAAAGTGTTTTAATATGAAAAGTGCTATGAATGACCAACTGTGGGGTTTCCCGGGAATGGGGCCTTACACTAAATTACTAATTTGAAGCTTATTCACTTAAATTTGGATAAATTTGTTGTAAGAATGAGGTTAGGAACTTCAAAATTACACCAAATTGAACTTCAAAATTGATTCGCGTGAGAAGTTAACTAGTCACAATAGAATATATGCTGATGACATACTTAATGCGGAAGCTCAATAGAAGATATGCTGATGAAGAAAAACACATCCATATTAGTCAATGCGGATGAACAACAACAAATGCTGATTATCTTTTGTACTTAGACTAGTATTCTGATGTATAGTTGTCAGGGTAGTTTAGTCATTTTGTACAGGCATTGTATCAGCCTATAAATAGAATAGTATACACTACTTGTGTAAGTTTCGATATGTTGATAAAACCCTAGCACACTTTGTATACTATTTGACAACATCAATATACAGGGCATTTATTAGTATTTTCAGCATTAAAGGTTCTCTGATTCAGTATTTCCGCTACTTAATCATTGACTCAATCATCATATTCAATCCTAGTTTAGTTACATCAACTCAGATTCATATCTTGGACCCAGTCAATTGGTATCAGAGCCTTGGCTCTTGAATTCATCTCAAAATCAATGCAGATCTTGAACGAAAATCGTTTGAACTGGTGATTGAGTTCAAAATCAGACAAACTTAAGAACACTGTTCGAGTGTTGATTCACAAACAAAAACTAGACGAAACCTCTGAAAATCAAAATATTAACTCAAAAATCAATTTAAAATTGACTCTACTGATAACTGTTCATAAAATCGATCTTACTGCCACAGCTGTTCATCAAAACCATACAAGAATACCCAGACTTTGGACTGATTGAACATTCTGGACATAAAATTAACTTAATCAATATTCAACCGTCTAAAAATAGTTTATCATAATGGGTTCTCCTAATTTTTTTGAACTTGGTCATGCATCTAAACCTCCAATGCTTAAACACAAATCAGAGTTTAAGCAACGGAAAATAAGGTTTAGAAATTACATTATAGGTGTGGATCCCGACTACTGGATATCAATCTGCAAAGGACCCTACTTTCCTGTGTCTCTCAATGGTGATCAAGCTGCTCAGTACAGAATTGCTAGAATTCCCATTAAGGATCTTAATCTAAATCTTGATGATGAGGAATACAAGAAAATCAAGATAGATCTTAAAGCCTACTCCATTCTAATTCAGGCTTTGAAAATGGATGTCCTCAAAAGACAAGAAAAATATGGAACAGCCAAAGGTGTGTGGGATGCACTACAAATCATGTGTGAAGGAAGTTGTGAGGTGACTGAGATAAACAAACATAAACTGGTGAACCAATACGAAACCTTCCATCATACCAAAGGTGAATCAATCTCCAAGAAGTTACATTGTTTTTTACAGTTGGTGAATGATCTTGAGATCATGGGGGTTACATACAAAGAAAAAGAAATGAACAAGAAGATGCTGCATAGTCTGCCTGAAAGCTAGAAGCAAAATGTCATAATGTTGAAGAACACTCTCGACTTAGAGGGCACCAGCTTAGACATCATGATAGCTAAGATTGAAGCTCTTGAGTTGGATGAAAGAAGCAAAAATCTCAGTGGACCTCAAGTCATTGAGGCATACAAGTTTCCATCTAAAACTCATTCTGTTGAAAATGCCTTTGTGACAGAGGAAGATGATTTTCTATCCTCAAGAGATCAAACTAGAACTGCCGGATTCGTTGCTGCTTCACAACAAAGCCAACCATTATCTTCAACTCCAACTACTGCAACACCGACATGCATGCCTAATGATCCAAGATCTGAAGAGAAAAAGACAACTTACAATGCCTTTGTTGCTAGTTTTAAGGCATATCTGGGAGGAAGACTCACTTTAACTCATCTGATTTAGGAAGATCTGGAAGAAATGGATCCAGATGAAGTTGAAGAAATGGACTTGCAATGGCAGATGGCCATGATTGCAATGAGAGCCAAGAAATTCTTTTAAAAAGGGAAGAAGCTAAGTCTGAATGAAAACACAAAACTTGGATATGACAAATCCAAAGTAAAGTGTTTTAACTGTGGTATGACGGACCATTCCTCTAGGGAATGCAATGCCCCCAGAAGAAGCAACAACAATTATCAAAGAACTCCTCATGATCAACCATCATCTCAACCCTATCCAAGCTTTCAATCAAACAATCAACATCAGCAACAGCATCAAAGCCAGCCTCAACTGACTCATCAAGCTCAGGGAAGCAATCAACAAACCTCTAATGCACTTGCCATCAGACGTGACTGCAGTCTATATGCAGAGGAAGTCAAGCCTCAATTTCATAATCATGCTCGTATGGCTCACATCAATGATGGTCCAACTCTAATGCCAACTAAGGTAAAATCCAATCTCTCTACTGATAAATGCATTCAAGAAGTACAGGGATACTGAGAACATAATCATAAGTTGGCTCTTAAAATCAAAGAAGAAAAGGTCAAATCTGAAATGTTGAAACATGAGATGAATAGTTTTGAAATTAAAATCAAATCACTACTTTCAGATATTGAAAAACTCTATAGTGAAAAGTACACTCTCACAGCTGAGAGTGAGAGGTTAACTGACTTGTTAACCAAAACCAAGGCTGAGCAATCAGCTACTAAAGTGAAACTTGAAAAGTTTCAATTCTCTTCTGCTAAGCTGCAAGAGTTACTATACGGTTATGCCGGAGTCACTCACTCAATCTGATTCAACTGAACCTAAAGTTATTGAAACTAAAACAATGGTTTCACAAATAAGTAATCCTCAAAACACACCAAGTGTTTATATTGAAAACAATAAGGACAAAATCAAATTGGGTCACCCAATCAAAATCAAAAAGTGCTCACACAAATCGATAGTTGTCAAGAAACCAAACAGCCCAGTCAAAGCCATTGTGCCATTTGTGAAATTCATCCCTGAAAATCTCAAAGTGATGAAGAATGCTGAAGTATTAGTGAAATCCTCTACTGAAAGCAGATCTGATAATGAGATCAAATCTCCAAAAAATTCAAGCAAATCAGAAAAGGTTTCATTGAAGTTCAAAGGTAAAGCTACAGCTTCTCCATCATCCAAAGTAAAAACTCCTATTGTTCAAAAATCAAAAGTAAAAACTGATTCACAATCGTCTTCTATATACAAACAAGGGGTCGGTTTTAATTTTTTTCAACAAAGAACATGTAGACCAATTTGAAAAGGAGTTAAATAAAGGTAAAAAGAAGCAAAATAAGTCTCCAAAAACCAAGCACAGTAGAATTGTGAAACAATCTACTAAAACCAAGAAGACTGAAGTTGCTTCTTCATTGAAAACTAAATCTAAGGCTAATCTAAATCCTGCTAAATCACATGAAGCCTCCACTTCAAAATCAAAAGACAAACAAATGTACTGTGACATTTGTGACATGTCTAATCATAATACAGATAAGTATTATTTTAATCAATATTGCTCCATCTGTGACATGAACAATCATTCAACCAAAAATTGTTATTTCAACAAGTATTGTTTCGTATGTTATATGACAAATCAAAATACATCTGATTGTTTCTTTAAATAGAAAAGCTTGAGAATTCCACAAAAAAGCCTATTTCACCAATTTCAACTAACAAGGTGAAAAATAGAAGGTCAACACATATTAAACAATCACGGGTTTCAAATTCTGATGATAACTTCTATGATCAATGGCAGTCAAAGAGTACCAAATAGAATCTTAACAATAATATGAAACAATCACTGAATTCTTATCCAAGATTTAAAAGAAAAGTGATTTCTGAAAAACAAAAACATGCCCAATTTCTACATAGAAACCGGGATCAAAGACTTGAATACTCTTCTGATAGCTCAGTTGAAATTGATGAAACAAAAACAAAAAGGACTCCACAGAAATTCTTCAAAGCATCTTCCTCTAAATCACAACCAAGAGGAAAGTATTAAGAGGTTACAGTAATGGATAGAACTGGGCAACCCAAGACCATTATGGCTTGTGTTCCATATTCTAACTAGTTCATTTATGCTTATAGGGTCGTCCATACAGGTCAAACAACTTATGCTATGTGGAGAGTGGATGCTCCCGACACATGACTAGAGACAGTTCCCTCCTTTATGACTTCAAGCATATACAATGAACTACTGTAGCATTTGGTGGAGACTCACAAGGTGGTAGAATTACAGGGGAAGGATCTGCGATGAATGGACTACTAAATTTTGACAAAGTGAACTACTGCGAGCAACTGAATTTCAATCTCCTCAGCGTGTCTCAGATCTGTGACAAGAAATATTCCACTCACTTCACAGACACTCATTGCTACATTCTGAAACCAGAATTTCAAATTCCTGAAGAATGGGTTGTCTTGAAGACTCCGAGAAAGAATAACGCCTATGTCTTGAACCTTAATTCTACACAACCTTTAGAAGAAACATGTCTTTTGTCTAAAGCATCATTTGATGAGTCACAGCTCTAGTATAGACGTTTGGGACACACAAATTTCAAAAACATGAACAAATTGGTTAAAGGAAATCATGTGATTGGTTTACCTCAAAAAGAGTTTTATTTTGTCAACCACTGTTCTGCGTGTCTCAAAGGGAAACAACATAAATCCTCCTATAAGCCAAAGCTTGTGAACACAAACAATTCTCCATTGAAGTTGCTTCATATGGATCTCTTTGGACCAACTCATGTCATGAGTATTGGAAAGAAGCAATATTGTTTGGTGATCATTGATGACTTTTCTCGATTCACATGGGTCTTCTTTCTAATTTATAAAAACGAAGCATTCTAAATAATAAAAGATTTTATCACAAGAATTGAAAATTTTCAACTTGATCAAAAAGTAAAATCAATTAGAAGTGATAACGGGACAAAATTCAAAAATGAAAATCTAAGTTCTTTTTGCACACAGAAAGGCATTGCTCATTAATTCAGTGCAACTAGAACTCCTCAACAAAATGGGGTAGCTGAAAGGAGAAATAGAACACTGATTGAAGCAGCAAGAACAATGCTAGCCGATGCTAAACTGCCAATTACCTTTTGGGCCGAAGCAGTGAATACATCATGCTTTGTGCAAAATCAAACTTTGATAGTTGAAGAAAGCAACAAAACACCTTATGAACTTCTTTTTCATAGAAAACCATTTATTGGATTTTTCAAGTCATTTGGTTGTCCTGTCTCAATATTAAACACCCAAGACCATTTAGGAAAGTTTGCTCCTAAGTCTGATGAGGGATTCTTTGTAGGTTATTCCTCTATCTCAAAGGCTTTCAGAGTGTTTAATCCCAGATTAAACATTATTGATAAATCAACTAATGTTCAATTCAATGAGCACTCCTTTCCTAAGTCAATAAATGGTCCCGATTGGTTGTTTGATATTGACTTATTTACAAGATCTATTGATCAGTTTCACTTGTCAAATGCAGGTAACCTACACTCAGCTGGATCTTTTGGAACAGTAGAAAGAAGAGATGACTTTCCAATGATTTCTTCTTCTTCTGATTATCAACTTGATGAAGAAGTTCCATTGCAAGCTGATCCTGTTAGACAAGAAGTACAAAATCGTTTCAACTGAGGCTGGTCCTAGTACATTGCCCACTCCTTTAGCAGAACCATCTACTGAAGTTAAAAATCCAAAATCAGCTTCTTTACCGGTTGAAACTGAAGGGAATGCAAATGATGAAAGTCTTCAAAGTGCTGTTGAAGCTGAAGCTGGTGAATCATTTGATTACTTTCACAACTCTCCTATATCACAACATGAAGGTACCTCTCACCAAGATGATCTGATTGTCTCCAATCTTGATGTATCCATTACTGGTGACTCAATTCCACTACCAGGATACATAAGAATCATCCAGTGTCAAGCATCATTGGTGATCTAGATGAGCGGGTGACAAGAAGCAAGTCAAGTATTGCAAACAACTGTTTGTTTTCCTGCTTCCTGTGTCAAACAGTACCCAAGAATATAAAAGAGGCTCTTCAAGACAACAGCTGGATCAAGGCAATGTAGGAAGAATTGCTCCAGTTCAAGAAACAAGAAGTATGGTAACTTTTAGACCTTCCCGAAGGACAATACCCTATCAGTACCAGATGGTTATACAGAAACAAGACTAATGACAAGGGCATTATTATCAGAAATAAGGCAAGATTGGTTGCACACGGATACATCCAAGAAGAAGAAATAGACTATGATGAGGTGTTTGCACCTGTTGCTAGATTAGAAGCCATAAGACTTTTTCTTGCGTACTCTGCATCTATGAAATTCATGGTTTATCAAATGGATGTAAAGTGTGCATTTTATTATGGCAAAATCTCTGAAGATGTCTATGTGAGTCAACTACCAGGCTTTGAGGACCCGGATCTCCCTCATATGCTGTACAAGCTTAACAAAGCTTTGAGGACCCGGATTTCCCTCATGGATACGAGAGAGGAAAGATTGTTCAACTTTGTTTAGAAAAAAGAAAAGGACATGAAATGTTGGTAGTCCAGATCTACGTGGATGATATTATTTTTGGATCAACAAACAAGCAACTTTGTTGAAGCTCTTAGAATATTAACATTTTGTCTATTTTGTCTTTTTATCATTTTTGTCATAGTATAGGCACTTTGTAAATATATGTTCCTTTGTTTCTTGATAGTATAAATAGGATATTTTATGTATTGTGCAGGGAGAGAGATCTAAGGAATAGATGAAAGACCTTAGAGAGAAAACAGTTAGAACAGAACGAACTGTAACCCTTACACTTTGTATCCTGTGCTTTTCCTATCAATGAAATCTATGATTTTTTTGATGTAATTGCATGTGTTTGATTACTTTGTGTTTGAATTGATCATTGCATTATGATATCATCACAAATTGATCCATTTTGAACCTATCAAATGGTATCAGAGCTTTCGATTCAATTATCAGAGCTTATCAACATTGTTGAGCTCTTTGAATCACTTGAAAGCTGTGTTGATTGCAATTTGATCGATTAATTATTTTTTTCAGTTGTGATTCATCTATAGAAACATGATTTGAATCACAATTTGGTGTGTAATTCATTCAGATCTGAGTAATTGTTTCGATTTGTGTTCAAACTGTGTTCTTCATTGTCGGACCGATTCAATCAGAAAACAGATTTTTTGTTGTTATTTGATCAATATGATGATTGAAGATTGTTAATCGATCTACTTACTACCTAATTGGAAGTTTTTAGATCAATTGAACAAGTTTTGAAGAATTTCATAAGATCTGAGTTTGTTGAAGAGGATGAATTAGGCGCTTGAGTTGTGAAAAACTGCTGAAATTGACCAAGTGTTCAGATGCCTGACAACTGTTTAGGCATTTTAGAACTGTTAAGGTGTTTTCAGTTCAGGCGTTTTACAACTATTGGGACGTATTATGACTGTTTCGACACATTAAGACTTTGTTGAAACTAAGAAATTCTAGGCGCTCGAGAACTGTTTGGGCGTTTTTAACCCAGGCGTTTGATAACTATTCAGGCGCTTCATCACTGTATGGGCGTTTGGAAACTATTCAGGCGCTTCATCAGTCAGGCATTTAGAATTTAACTAAGGCATTGTTTCTAGTTCAAAGTTCAGGCGTTTCAAAAGTTTCAGGCGCTTGGATATTCAGACTTATCAGTAAACACTTAGAATTTTTTTCAAAAACTAAAATCCAAAAATATTTTCATTTCATAGTTTCTTTTTAAAATTTTAAAAACAACAAAAACAAGTCATTTTCATTAATTAAAAAAAAATACAAAATGGTTAAGTCTGAAGATTCTGAGAACAGGGTTCTAAGCTCAAAAATAGAGCTGATTTCAAGAACTCGTCTCTAAGGTTGAAGCATCATTTAAACTCTATTGACACTGACTTATGGAAGTCAATAGAGAAAGGACCACATATCCCAATTACATCTGATGGTCCTGACAGAGGATTTGTCTATACAAAAGACTCTCCAGAACCTTATCCAGAGGATGGTCTGCAAGGTGAAGACTTAAGAAAGGTTAAGAATGACATCAAAGCTTATTCATTGATATGCAAGGGGTTACCATTGGAAGTCTTGACTAGACTTGAAGGTTATCAAATTGGTTACACCATGTACAAAGTTTTGAAGATCATTTGTGAAGGTGGTAAAGAGATACAAGATCTCAAAAAGCAGAAACTCAAGAGGCAATTAGAGTTATTTGAGCATCTTTCTGGAAAACAATCAATCAAATGATGAACAGATTTGTGCAATTAACTTCTGAGATGTCAACTGATGGTATCAAAATTGATGTCAAAGATCTAAATTATAGACTTCTAAATGCTCTTCCATCTTCATGGAAACAAACAGTCACTCTGTTGAAGCATACTTAAAAGTTTCTAATGGATCTGGATCTTTTGATTGCCAAAATTGAATCTGTTGAAATTGATGAGAGCTCCAGTAACAATGATAGAGCTGCATCAATGTCTTAGTATAAGTATGTTTCATCTCTAGCTAACACAGTGAAGAATGCTTTTCTGGCAAAAGATGAAAATTCTCCAGAAGACGAGGGTGATATGTTCGTTGGAGCTGGTTTCTTTACAGATTCTTCTTACACAAGTGCTCCAGTTTATACAACTCAACCTCAGTCTCCTCCTAAAACTCAAACTCCTAAAACTCAAACTCCTAAACCTCAAACTGAGACTTCATCTTCTAACTCTGTTAAAACTAGCAAAGTTAAAGATGTTATTAGTATTCTTTTACAGGATGATGACTCAAAATCTGCTTTTACTGCTTTTATGGCAAGTTTTCATGCTTATCAAGGTAGTCATCTAACTCAGTTAGATCTTGTTTTGCAGGATTTGTTCAAGATGGATCCTGATGATGTGGAAGAGATGGACTTGAATTGGTAGATGGTAATGATCGCTTATAGAACACAAAAACACCTATATGTTAACAGGATTTACAAGCCCAATGTAAACAAAACTATTGGCTTTGACAAATCAAAGTCAAGGTGTTTCAACTGTAACAGTTATGGTCATTTCTAAAGGGAATGTAAAGCTCCTAGAAATCAAGGTGGAAATAGTCAAGCAGGTTCAAGTAGTCAAAGATACCAACAGCAGTCTCAGATGACCTTTAAAAAGCCTTATCAAAGTCTTCCCATTCCAGAACTTAAAGATGAATCAAAATCATCTGAAGAGCCAAAGAAAGCTCTGGTTGTTAGCATCAAAGATGGCTATGACTAGAGTGCTTATACTAAACAATTCATAGCTGATCTAACATCTAGTTTAGCTCTTGTTGCAGAAGTTCAAAACAAAGACTGGTTTGAACAAAATGATCCTAAGGCTGATAGTGATTTAGAAAATGATGATGAAGATTATGATTGGAGTGACAAATCTGACACAAAAGAGGATTTAGAAGAAATTGCACTCATGGCTCAGTCTGAACAACCAAAGGTTGAGCATCCATCATCTGACTCTAAGACTTCTTCTTCAAGTTATCCTGAAATTTTTATTAAAGTCAAAGAGAAAATGTGCACAAAAGCATGTTTTGATCAAGTTAAGCATTACAGAACATATTCATTTAAAATCTATGAAAAACTTAAACATGAAGAAGTAATGCACAACAAACTAAAAAATGATCACAAAATCTCTGATGAAAAGATCCTATCTCTACAAACCTCATGGAACAAAACTCTAAAAGAACTTGAACTTGTTAAACAAACAACTTGAGGAGATGACAAAAAATTTAGAAGAGGAAAAAATAGCTCATGCTGCAACTTAGGTGGATCTAGCTAAAGTTAAAAGTTCTAAAACAATTGTAGAACAGCTGGTAAGTGAGAGGAAAGACAAAAACAAAACAAGTCTAGGTTTTACACATGAACCAATGCCTGAATCTATCACAAACACTTTGCTAGAAAACTTTAACACACATGATCACTCACCTGAAAACAAAGCTAAGCTAAAAGACTTTCAAAACAAGAAAAAGAATTCTGAAAGCGATGAAGAGAAAACAAATGTTGAGATATTCGAGGAACAAGATTCTGAAAAAGATTAAAAATGGTCATCCAGTGAAAGTTAAATCTTACGAACCACAACCAAAGAGTAAGAAATGTTTGTTCCCAAAGAGTATGTTGTTGAAGAAATCATTGTTAAGAATGACAAACAAAACCCAAAGAATAAAGAGAAAGCAAAACTAGATAAAGTAACATCTAAAGATTCATTTTCTTACTAATTAAACAATCCAGACTTCATCAAATGGCAAAAAGAACAAAAAGATAAAGAAAATGAAAAAGAGTCTTCTACTGAAGATGTTCAATCCCAAAGCAAACAAAAATCATCCAGATCAAGAAATCAAAAAAGGAGAAGGAAAAATGCTAAAGCTAACTCCTATCAAAACAAAAATCAAAACAATCAAAATCAAAGAACAAATCAAGCTAATCAGTTTAAACCAGTGAAATTTGTGTCTGCGGGTACTTTTGATATGAACACAATTTCAGAAATCAAATCAAATTCAAAGAACAAATCTAACTCTGATCTGAAAACAAGTTCAAGTCCAAAGTCTTCCGCTGTTAACAAAAGATTTGTATCTAAAGAATCTAGGAATGGTTTTAATGAACAAAAGTGAAAACCCAAATATCAAAAGAACAAATTCTCAAATAAAAAACAACAGATTAACTTTGTAAATCCTAAATCAAAACAAGGATCAAATATGGCTTCCACATCTAAAGTTAATCAACAACTGTTTAAATTTCAACAAAGGTACTATGAAATATGTGATATGTACAATCATAAGACTGATGAATGTTTCTTTAACAGGTGCTGTCACATTTGTGATATGAAAAACCATTCAACAACTGATTGTTATTTCAACAAGTATTGTACCATTTGTGATGAAAGAAATCACACATTGAGAATTGCTACTTCAGAAGGAACTCACCAAGGAATGGATATGTTAATCCATAATTTCAAAGAAATCAAAGTGTTGGTTTTCAACGATTGACAAAACAACCTTCTTTAGGCTTGAGATCTTTTCGAAGGATTGATTCTGATTGTAATAATTCTTATGCTGTGAAAACAAAGAATTATAATCAAGGAAAATTAATTCCACGATCTGTGAGAATGAATAATGCAAAATTTGGTAATCAAAATTTTTCTAAAAATGTTCCTACTGATGGTTTGAATTACCTTGATGATGATTTTGAAAAACGCTATCATGCTTTGCAAATTAAACAAATCAAAGATAATCAAAAATTTGTCAGAAATGGAATTGGTAAATTTAAACAGCAAAAGAAGCCTAATGTGAATACTCTTCATTTCAAACAGTTTACCATTGTTGATAATTTTGGCAAGCCTAAGACCATATCAGCTTGGGTTGATAACTCAACTTAAATCTCTTTGAAATGCAGGTACGCCCAAGAAGACCTATTAACACGTGGTATGTTGATAGTGGGTGTAGCCGGCATATGATAGACAACCATGCCTTGCTTCAAGATTTTAAGTAAAAAGATGGTACTCATGTTGCATTCGGAGGTGATGCAGCTGGCAAAATAACAGGCAAAGGAACAGTGTCCAATGGGATTATCAGCTTTGATAAAGTCAACTATTACTCATAGTTGAACTTTAATCTTTTAAGTATTTCCCAAATTTGTGACAAATCTTACTCTGTTTTATTTGATGATTCTTTTTGTTATATTTTAAAGCCAGGTTTTCAGATAAGCAAAGAATGGGTAGTTGTAAAAGCTGTTCGAGATCGAGATGTATACAAGTTAGATATGTCTCAAGTAGATCCATCTACAGAAACAACATGCCTAATTGCTCAAGCATCAAATGTCAAAAGCCACTTATGGCATAGACGTCTTGGGCATTCCAATTTCAAGAATATGAACAAGCTTGTAGCAGGAAATCATATAGTAGGTCTTCTAACAAAGAAGTTTGCTACAACAAATCACTACTCAGTATGTTTAAAAGGAAAGCAACACAGAGTGTCTTATAAGCCCAAGCTGATAAACTCAAATTCCAAGCCTTTCCATATGTTGCACATTGATGTATTGGAAAGAAATCTTATTGTTTAGTTATCATTGATGACTTTACAAGATTTTCATAGGTTTTCTTTTTGTATGCTAAATCTGAAACAGCTGAATTGTTAAAAGAATTCATCATTAAAGTAGAAAATCAATTAAAACAAAAGGTGAAAATTATTAGAAGTGATAATGGAAGGGAATTTAAAAATTCTAATGTTAACATGTTTTGTGCAGAAAAAGGAATTGCTCATCAGTTCAGTGCTTCTAGAACTCCATAACAAAATGGAGTTGCTGAAGGAAAAACAAAACTTTGATTGAGGCTGCACGTTCCAGGTTAGCAGATGCAAAGATTCTAATTACTTTCTGGGATGAAGCCATATCCACTGCATGTTTTATACAGAATCATACATTGCTTGTGAAAGATAAACAAAAAACTCCTTATGAGTTGATGTTTGGCAGGAAACCTAATATAGATTTTTTTAAATCTTTTGGTTGTCCGGTTTTGATTTTAAACTCAAGTGACTAGCTAGGAAAATTTGATGCAAAATCTGATGATGGATTTTTTGTTGGATATTCGTCGGTTTAAAAAGCCTTTAGAGTTTATAACTATAGGGCGAATGTTATCCTTGAAACATTCAACATTAAATTTCTTGAAAACTCTTTTTCATTAGTTGCAAATGGTCCAGATTGGTTATTTGATTTAGATTCTTTGTCAAACTCTTTCATATCTCACTTGTTTGAATCTACAGGTGAGAAAAAGAAACAAGAAGGAGATCTCGGATCTTTCAGTGATGATTCTGATTCTGATGATATGGATGATTCTAGCCCAGATTATCCATTCTTCTTTTTTGTTAAAGATCCTGTATTCCGTTCTGAATCTCATGATCAATCTAGCTCTCAACAAGCACAAGAACATTTCGTGTCTGAAAATCCCATTGTTTCATAACCTATTCCTAATGATGGTCCTGAAATTGTACAACCTGAGTCTGGAACGTCATTGATTTCTGATGATGTATTTGTTACTGATAATCTTGATTACTTTATCAATTCACCGACTCAAGTTCCTAATTTCAATCCACATACTTCGAACTTATTGCATCAGCTTTCCGACTTGAACCAATCTAATTTGGATGTTAATGTTCAAAGTAATGAGATTACTACGTCTCGTATTCACAAGAACCATCCTACATCTCAGATTATCGGTCCATTGAATGAGAGAATGACGAGAAGTCATTCAAAACAAGCAAATCTCTGCTTATACTCGTGTTTTCTATCTCAAATTGTTCCTAAAAACATCACTGAAGTGTTAAAGGACAATAGTTGGATTGAGGCAATGCAAGAAGAGTTATTACAATTCCGCAAACAAGAAGTGTGGAAGCTAGTGGATTTAAATGAAGGAGAAAAAGCCATAGGCACAAAATGGTTGTTCCGAAACAAGTCATAGGATCAGGAAATTGTTGTTCGCAACAAAGCGAGACTCGTTGCACAAGGTGTGACACCCAACATTTTCCGATCACTTTCTGATCAACACGATCATGGTTTTCTGATCATACATTCATGCATTTAATGTTGTTCACTTAAATGTGTCATTTATTGCACAAACATTCACGATTCTTTCATGTAACGGTAATTCGGGGAATTGTCGGATCGCACGTGCGTCTGTCCCTGAACGTTGGTGATTTGTCAAAATAGTTTTCAATAAATCATAATTGGTGTGAAATTATGTGTTATATGACTATATGATTAAATGTGTAGCTTAGTTGTGAAAATTGGGAATTTTCTAGCACTTACGTGTTTTCACACATTTTGGGCTTTTAACGCTTAATTATAATAAAAATCATTTTGAACTAGAAAAATAAATATTATTTCATGTTATTAATGCTTGTTTGATGTTATATGAGCATTTGGAGGTTTTGGAGTACAAAAAGTTCAATCGCGTAGCGTTAAATCGATTTTTATAAAAGACGGGGTCTTTCTTGTAAAAAAAATATATAAAAGCCCAACTCCCAACCCTAATCCCCTTCCCCACCCCTCACCATTTTCAAACACACACATGAGAAAACACACACACTTGATTCGTTCTTGGAATTGATGACGATTTTCGATTGTTCTTGCATCAAAAACGTGTTAGCTTGCATCTATGCATCATTACAAGTAAGTTTTATGTTTGGTTTCATGTTCTTTGATTATCATAATGAACATGAACCCTAGGAATCCAAACTCGAGTCAAAACTTGAAATTGATTGAAATTGATGATTGATTATGTGTTAGTATTCAAGATAATGATGTTTGTATGGTTTGGTTTTGTGAAATTGTGTTGTTTTGATCAAAACCCATCTGGACAAATTTCTCAACGTTTTTGCTGATGATATTCTAGCATATGCAAAGAATAAGGGCGAGCATGTGGAACATGAGTTTGGAACTACTAGAACAAGGATAAATGTATACCAAGTTTTTAAAGTGTAACTTCTGGATTGAAGTCCATATTTTAGGTCATGTGGTCAATGAGAAAGAAATGCCTATTGACCCTGCAAAAAAATAAAGGCCATTAAGAATTGGGCTACATCTATGACTCCGACTAAGGTATGATAGTTTCTAGGATTGGATGGTTATTACCAATGAGTTATCGAAGGGTTTTCAAAGGTCGCACAACCTCCTAAGACATTAACTCAAAAAGGCACCATCTACGATTGGGGGGACAAGCGAGAGTTCGCATTTCAGATTATTAAACAAAAGCTCTGTACTGTATTGATACTATCCCTACTGGAGGAAAGCAGATGATTTCATAGTATATTACCGAGCTTTCATCGAAGGTCTCGGTTGTGTGTTGATGCAATGCGAGAAGGTTATCGAATTCGCTTCCCGTCAGTTCAAAGTTCATAAGAAGAATTACATGATGCATAACTCCAAGTTGAGAGTTATTGATTTGCATGTAAGATATAAGTTATTACTTGTACGGTACCAAATGTATCATTATACCGATCACAAGAGCCTTTGGTATATCTTTGAACAGAAGGAGCTGAACATGAGTCAACATTTTTGTATCGACCTGTTAAACGACTATGACATTGTGATGAAGTAGCGTCCGGTATGGCTAATATTGTAGCCGATGCCTTATGTCAAAAGTAAACACATAAACCAAAGTGAGTGTGAGCACTAAAGCTTACCATTCGTGCTAGAGTGACTGATCAAATCTGTAATGCTCAAATTGAGGCTGTGAAGGATGAGAATCTGATGGCTGAGCCCATGCGAGACATAGAAAAGCAATTTGTGATAAAATCCAAAGGAACTCCTTATTTCATGGAAGGAATATGGATTTTTTTCGTATGTGAATTTACGAGAGCTGGTAATGAATGAAACACATACGACTCGATATCCCATTCATCGAGGATCAGATAAGATGTACCATTATTTGAAAGTTCTTTATTGATGGAAGAATGTGAAAGGAGATATTACCACTCATGTAAGCAAGTGTTTAACTTGTTCTAAAGTTAAGGTGGAATATCAAGGACCATTTGGTTTATTCCAACAGCCACAAAATTCCAGAATGGAAGTGTCAGTAGATCTCAATAGGTTTCATTGTGATGTTACATCAAACCCTTAGTGGATGTGATACCATTTGGGTAATAGTAGATCGCTTGGCAAAATCTACACACTTCCTGGATATTAGAGAGACTAATTGAATTGAGAAGGTAACTCGCACCTATCTAAGAAAAAAAAAAGTCTCTCGACACGAGGTGCTAGTTTTGCATCATCTCTGATCGTGACACTTGATTCATTCCTTATTTTTGAAGGCCATTGCAAACATCATTAGGAACATGGTTGGATAGGAGCACAACGTATCATCCCCTGACTGATAGCCAGAATGAGCGTACGACTCAGACTCTAGAAGACATGCTGCGAGCATATGTTATTGATTTTGGTAGTAGTGTGGAAACCCACTCATCCTTGATTAAGGTTTCTAATGATAACAGCTACCACATGGAGATCAATGTTGCACTATTTGAGACACTCTATAGAAGTGCTGATCACCTATATGTTGGGCAGAAGTTGAAGGAAAGTCAACTTATAGGTCCTGAGCTTGTGCACGAGACGACTAAGAAAATCATACAAATTCGTAACCCCAGGGCAGCAACACGTGACTAAAAAAAGGGTTTACGTGGCCTAACGCCAAGAAAATCCATCAAATACCAAATCGACAACAAGGTATTTCTAAAAGTGTCACCTTGAAAAGGTGCAATTTGTTTTGAAAAAAAAAACAAGTTAAACCCGCACTACGTTGGATCTTTTGAGATTGTCAAAAGGGTTGGTCCAATAGATTAAAAACTCAATTGGCCTAGAGAACTCAGCTGAGCGCATGACGTGTTACATGTTTCAAATCTGAAGAAATGCTGTCTGCTGAGACACCCGTCGCTCAATTAAACTAAATTCATGTGATAAACAACTATGTTTGGTTGAGGAACCAATTGAGATAATGGACCAATTGGTCAAAAATACTCAAGAAAATTTTTACCCCTATCGTTAAAGTTTGTTTGAAGTCTAGGTGTGGATCGAAGTTTACTTGGAACGCGAGAATCATATAAAAGAAAACTATCCGGAGTTACTCAAAGATATGCTGTTAAGCGCCAAGGTTACCAGTTGAGAATTTCTAGCCGAAATTCCTTCAACAAGAGGATGATGTGACAACCACGAAATTTTCATCCGTCTTTTACTGGAGTTGGCAAAATTTCGGGACGAAATTTCTTTCAACAAGGGGATGATGTGACACCTGTCATTTTCCAATCACTTTCTGATCAACACGAGCATGATTTTCCGATCATACATTTATGCATTTAATGTTGTTCACTTAAATGTGTCATTTATTGCATAAACATTCACGATTCTTTCATGTAACGGTAATTCGGAGAAATGCCGGATCACACGCGCGTCTGTCTCCGAACGTTGGTGATTTGTCAAAATAGTTTTCAAACAATCATAATTGGTTTGAAATTATGTGTTATATGATTATATGATTAAATGTGTAGATTCGTTGTGAAAATTGGGAATTTTCTGGCACTTACGTGTTTTCGCGCATTTTCGGCTTTTAACGCCTAATTATTATAAAAATCCCTTTGAACTAGCAAAATAAATATTATTTCAAGTTATCAATGTTTTTTTGATGTTATATGAGCATTTGGAGGTTTTGGTGTACAAACAGTTCAATCGCGTAGCGTTAAATTGATTTTTATAAAAGACGGGGGTCTTTCTTGTAAAAAAATATATATATATAAAAGCCCAACCCCCAACCCTAATCCCCATTTCAGCTAAAAACAGCCCCCTTCCGCACCCCTCACCATTTTCGAACACACACATGAGAAAACACACACACACTTGATTCGTTCTTGCAATTGATGACGATTTTGGATTGTTCTTGCATCAAAAACATGTTAGCTTGCATCTATGCATCATTACAGGAAAGTTTTATGTTGGATTTCATGTTCTTTGATTATCATGATGAACATGAAACCTAGAAATCCAAAATTGAGTCAAAACTTGAAATTGGTTGAAATTGATGATTGATTATGTGTTTCTATTCAATATAATGATGTTTGTTTGATGTTATATGAGCATTTGGAGGTTTTGGTTACAAACAGTTCAATCGCATAGCTTTAAATCGATTTTTATAAAAAACAGGGGTCTTTCTTGTAAAAAAAATTTATAAAAGCCCAACCCCCAACCCTAATCCCCATTTCAACTGAAAACAGCCCCCTTCCCCACCCCTCACCATTTTCGAACACATACATGAGAAAACACACACACACACTTGATTCGTTCTTGCAATTGATGATGATTTTGGATTGCTCTTGCATCAAAAACATGTTAGCTTGCATCTATGCATCATTACAATTAAGTTTTATTTTTGATTTCAAGTTCTTTGATTATCAAGATGAACATGAACCCTAGAAATCCAAACTCGAGTCAAAACTTGAAATTGATGATTGATTATGTGTTAGTATTCAATATAATAATTTTGTATCGATTGGTTCTGTGAAATTATGTTGTTTTGATCAAAACCCGAGACTTACTTATAATGGAAACTTTAATTTGGGGCTTTTGTAGAAATTTTATGAATTAAATGAAATTGGATTGAATTGAAGGTTCTAGGATGTTAGTTGATGCTAATAGAAGAAATGTCATGTTTTGAACTGTTGATTTTGGCTCAATTTTCAAGTACTTTCCATTAAAGGAAACGTTTTGGGTAAGTTGGTTTATTAATGATGATTTATTCATGTTTGATGATATGTGATGATTGTTTTATGATGTTTAGAGCATAAGAAAGGATTGGGAATATTCAAATGGTGAAAAACGCATCTTATGAACATGCTTGCAATTTATGGAAACTTTTGTGATATGATATGATGAATGTTGTATATGATATACGTATAACATGATATGATGGTGTGATTGATGTTTGTTATGATGTGCTTTATAATCTTGAAATGGATTACACATGTGTAACGATGTCGTACTTTCCAAAAATAGAAACTTTTCAAAAATATATTTCCGACATGAAACTTTATATGAATCATTATTGAGCTATTTGAGCATGACTAAACATGTTTTGGATTATTTGAGTCACAAACGAGTCGTCGGGTCAGTCCAGTCAACTTTGGTCAACAAAAGTCAACTTGGGTAAAGAGTCAACTTTGTCAAACTTGTTAAACATTTCTCGAACACACTAACAGTTTACTTTGTTTGGATACAACAGGGTTTATCTTGACCATTATGTACAAACACTCGTGGACATACATTTGTTAGGTAACAATTAGCTCTTGGATTTTACGCTTCATGTTTTCCTACACATCTAAGGTGAGTCTTCGCAGCCCCACTTTTACTTACTTTCCTTTTTGGGGGAGAATCATGCAAACTATTTTTATCTAGTTTTGGTATTATTAGTATATCACTTGTTACTGTAGTGCAAACATTATCACGCAAGTCCTTACACACTCGAACCGTTAATAACAGAATAGTGAGGTAATTTTGGGTAGTACTACTGGGTTTGACAAACCCCACCTGCATTAGTCGTGCTAACTCGACTGGAGGTCGAATGGGTGTTTAATTGACCTAGACACTTGCTATGGTTCTTGTATAAGACATGGCGGAAGGCAAAACAACTCACAAACAGTCAGCTTCAATTCGAAATGCTAAGTAACTCGATATATAGACTAGCTACCTGTGTATACCTTTGTTTACTTTTACCAGGCAAACGATCAAACATATTTACTAATTTAAACCTATGAACTCACCAACCTTGTGTTGACACACTTTAGCATGTCTTCTCAGGTAGCTGGCACGCTTAAGGCTAGGGCTGCATATCTGAGGCTCATGCATCATCTTTATCATTTGAAAGCAAGCTCATTATATTTGCTACTTTCATAGGGCGCCTTCTTTTGCGCATTTATTACTCATGGTTTCACAAACGTTTACGCTTCCGCATTGATTACATTGAAAACTGTCTTTTACTCTGATTTACTTTCAAACACTTATTTTGAAAACACATATAGTGACATTTGATATAACTGTGTCTGAGATCCTGGTTTGTCTCACGCCTCGCAGTAAAACCCCGCCGGTGGATTTTAAGGGTGTGATAGATTGGTATCAGAGCCACTGGGTATAAAGAACTAGAATTGCATTTTCATCTAGACTATAGCCTTAGACACATACTACCATTGCATATACTCTTATCTGCTTACTGTTTTTCAAGCATACATATCATTTCACGTATACGTAACAATATTGGATGTCCACATCATCATCTACACCACCCATGTCACTAGCATCATCCTCTATTAACAAGGAGACTGAGGATCTCACTCTCATACCTTCTTCATCTACATTAATAGCCTCGCCATCGAAGCCGAATAAGCATCGGCTATCAAACTACATGAAGTGTTGTTTAATATTAGAATCACCAGGGATACACAATACCAGAAGTGTTTACCTGATATGATTGCCAACTAAATCCAGGAGAATGGCATACCCCTTTCCCCCAAACTACTGACATAACTGATTGTACTGCTTTATCATCACTTATACCTCATCAACTAAGCAGTCATTCGCCACCCTTGTGGTAAGGGTAGATCAAAGTTTGATAATGTACGTGAAGCTAATGGCGAGATCACCAAGATACAAGAGCATCAGACCATTATTAGTGAATATTGGAAACACTCTAGGAAGGCCTGGTGGAGACTAACAAGAAACACAATACTTTTGTTGATGAGTTCGAGGAGAACACAAGCTTTATGTAATGGTAACTCCAACCTACAAATGTAATAAGAAGTCAATTGATGGGATAGCACCTCAGATTTAGGCAAGGGTCATTGTTGTTGATCCTATAACCATTCAACATGCTATGAGGTTATCTCACAAACTCATTGACTTGGTTATGGCATGGAGCACTCTAGCTAAGCGTGACATTATTGATGGTTCATCTGATAGCAAGTAGGAATTGGATGGCATATAGAGTAAGTCATTCACCATCATGGGCATTATGATCATTATTGTTGCCAAAGATGTTACAGGATGAACCATGTAGCCAAAGACTTCAAGGGAGAGTCCACGATAACCCCAGTAGCGACGACAAGCTGAAGCATCATAGGGTAACTCTGAATGGCATAAAGATATGCGAACCAAGAGAGATTACCCTCAACTCAAAAAATAGCAATAAGGACAGTAACAATGGAAAATAATAATGGATATAGTGCTAAGGGTTGAGCCTTCATGATTAGGTCTAGTAAGGCAAGAAATGACCAAAGGTGGTTACAGTTTAGCAAACTTCTAGATGTAGCTTCAACTGGAATGGAACCTAGTTACACCATACAATTAGCTAATGAAGCAAATTACATTCTGAAGGGATGTATATCGGGATTGTCTGGACATAAGATAGGTATAGATGTTATGCTAATTACGCTTGATAGTTTAATGTGGTTGTCAGTATGGATTGGTAATCCAAGAATCAAGCTGAATTTATCTGTCGCGAAAGGTTGTTCACACACCACTTCGTGGTGGTGAAGTCTCAGACATCACATCTTGTATGAAAGCCCAAAAGTACTTACACAAGGGTCATACTACCATTTTAGCGACTAACACCAAGAAAGAAATCAAGGAAAAGCGGATCGAAGAGATCGCTATCGTTCTTTACCTTCCTAAAGTTTTCACAGAAGATTTACTACTTTTTCCCGACACTGACAGATCGAATTTCAGATTAGTTTGACACATTGAGTCATACCTATTGCTAGAGCACCGTACAGATTAGCTTCGAATGAACTACCAGAACTATCTACGTAACTACAGGAGTTGTCGGATAAAGGATTCAACCGACCAAGCTCATTGCCATGAAGAGCTCTAGTCCTGTTTATCAAGAAAACAATAGAACTTTCCATATGGGTATAGTGTACCGTGAGCTTATCAAAGTGACTATTAAGAACTATTATTCTCTTCCACGCGTAGACGATTTGCGTCACTAGGTTGAAGGTTTGAAGGGTCAAGTTTTTATCCCTAGATAGACCTGAGGTCAAGATATCATCAGCTGAGGGTCCGAGGGGAGGACATATCCATGACAGTATTCAGAACTTGGTATTGTCACCATGAGTTTCTAGTTATGCCAAGTTGATTTATCAATGCACCCATGATTTTCATGGATCTCATAAACTGAGTATGTAAACCCTATCTGGACAAATTTCTCAACGTTTTTGCTAATGAAATTCTAGCATATCCAAAGAATAAGGGTGAGCATGTGGAACATGAGTTTGGAACTACTAGAACAAGGATAACTGTATACCATGTTTTTGAAGTGTGACTTCTGGATTGAAGTCCATATTTTAGGTCATGTGGTCAACGAGAAAGAAATGCCTATTGACCCAGAAAAAAAAATAAAGGCCATTAAGAATTAGGCTACATCTAAGACCCCGACTAAGGTATAATAGTTTCTAGGATTGGATGGTTATTACAAACGAGTCATCGAAGAGTTATAAAAGGTCGCACAACCTCTTAAGACATTAACTCATAAAGGAGCCATCTACGATTAGGGTGACAAGAGAGAGTTCGCATTTCAGATTATGAAACAAAAGCTCTGTACTGTATTGATACTATCCCTACTAGAGGAAAGCAGATGATTCAATAGTATATTGCCGTGCTTCCATCGAAGGCCTCGGTTGTGTGTTGATGCAATGTGAGAAGGTTATCGAATTCGCTTCCCGTCAGTTGAAAGTTCATAAGAACTACATGACACACAAATCCAAGTTGATAGTCATTGATTTGCACGTAAGATATAAAGGTATTACTTGTACGGTACCAAATGTGTCATTATACCGATCACAAGAGCCTTTGGTGTATCTTTGAACAGAAGGATCTGAACATGAGACAACATTGTTGGGTCGACCTATTAAACGACTATGACATTAGGATGAAGTAGCATCCGGGTATGTCTAATATGGTAGCCGATGCCCTAAGTCAAAAGTAAACACATAAACCAAAGTGAGTGCGAGCATTAAAGCTTACCATTCATGCTAGAGTGCCTGATCAAATGTGTAATGCTCAAATTGAGGCTTTGAAGGATGAGAATCTGAAGGCTGAGCCCATGCGAGACATAGAAATGCAATTGGTGATAAAATCCAAAGGAATTCCTTATTTCATGGAAGGAATATGGATTTTTTTTTCGTACGTGAATTTACGAGATATGGTAATGAATGAAACTCATACAACTCGATATCCCATTCATCGAGGATAAAGTAAGATGTACCATGATTTGAAAGTTCTTTATCGATGGTAGAATGTAAAAGGAGATATTACCATGCATGTAAGCAAGTGTTTAACTTGTTCTAAAGTTAAGGTGGAATATCAAGGACCATCTGGTTTATTCAAACAGCCATAAACTTCCAGAATAGAAGTGGGAGTAGATCTCAATAGATTTCATTATGAAGTTACATCAAACCCTTAGTGGATGTGATACCATTTGGGTAATAGTAGATCGCTTGGCAAAATCCACACACTTCCTGGATATTAGAGAGACTAATTGAATTGAGAAGTCAACTCGCACCTGTCTAAGAAAAAAAAAGTCTCTCGACACGAGGTGCTAGTTTTGCATCATCTCTAATCGTGACACTCGATTCATTCCTTATTTTTGAAGGCGATTGTGTAACACCTGAAATTTCATCAGAATAAAAAGGAAAGAAAAGTAATTTGAAGAAAATAAAAAGAAGGCAAAGTTGAGGGGTGCTTTGTGTAAATAGTACCAAAAAGTCAAAAGTGGGTGTATAAAGAGCATGGTCGCCCATGCTCTTTCTGCTGCTACTTTTCGAAGAAGAAAAGAAAGAAAGAAAGCTGGTTTTTGTGTTTCCTCTCGGTCGAATTGTGAAGAAGAAGAAGATTATTCAAGGTTAGTAGGTTTTTGTGATTAATTGGTTCGGTTTCTTTGAGGTTTCAACCTTAGAAACTGATTTCTATGTGTTTTTGGTGTTTTGATGTTTGTTTTGGCTTGTTCTAGGTGTTTGAAATCTTGTGCACGCAAGTTGGGAGGAGATTCACTTGTTTGCTACAATAGGTGAGTTCTAGGACCCCGATTCTATGTTTTAAAACTTCTTTGGGGCTGAAAATGCATTTAAAATGTTTTACAACCGTTATGTACGATAACTGTGTATGTACGTGTATGAACTTCTATGTTCTATGAGGTTGTAAGCTTGTTCTAAGAGTTTAACATGATTGATCTATGTTAAGAATGTATGGGAATGAGGTTTTAGAACTGGTTATAGCATAAGTCTCATTTACAGGTCTGATGGTTCATCCGCATTTACACTGTGATAATCGCCTAAGTGTTTTGTTCGCCTGCATTCACTTTTGTTCTCCTGCATTTGCCTTAATTCAGCCTGAGTATCCATCAGCATTTCTTTTTATGCATGCGCATTTGCTACAGTGTCCATCAGCATTTCTTTTACGACAGAATAATTACCAAGTGTTCATCCGCATTTGCAATTGTTCATCCGCATTTGCAAGGGTTCATCCGCATTTGCAAGTGTTCATCCGCATTTGCAAGTTGTTCATCCGCATTAGTTTTTGTTCATCCGCATTTGCAGTTCATCCGCATTAGTTTTTGTTCATCCGCATTTGCAAGTTGTTCATCCGCATTTGCAAGTTGTTCACCCGCATTGGTTTTGTTCATCCGCATTAGTTTAAGACAAGAAATTTTCTGGAATTTTGGAAGATCAAGATTAGGGTTTGACCATGGTTGACTTGATGCTTGTATCCGATTATCTTATGCATGTTGTGGGCTGTCCTTATGTGCCTATTATGATATCAACATGTGACTTTATGTGGATTGCCTATGATCATAAAGTATTATTATTAATCAAGTGGAAGATTAATATTAACGAAAAGTGGAACATAAGGAATGAAAAGACTTGCAAGTAAAAATTTACAGGAGGTGCACGACCATGTTGTCGTTAGCTCAACTATGTACGGTTTAGCTAACCCAAAGGATGTACACAAGGTCAATCTTTAAGATTGAGGGGACCACTGTTGCTGCCCCGGTACTGGTGCCAGCATATGTGCACCACGGATGGAGTCTATTTATAGACTTCAAGGCCCAGTACTAGGTTTATGTGCATTATATGGGGGGTATAGCACTTTGGTCCATATCGACAGTGAAAGATAATAATAATAAGCTAGAAAGAGAAGGGTGATGATGTAATGGATATGATTTCTATGTATGGTGTGTGATCACATCCGAAAGAAAGATAAGATATTTTCTTTAAGAAGTATTTTGTATACAAATCTATCAAGATATTTTTATGATTTTAAAACTAGGACTCACTCAGCAAAGCTGACTTTTATGCTTTTTCAGTTGGCATGTAATAGTGCTGAGGATGGCACTCGGGGAGGCTACTCGTCGGGACAAGGCTGACATCCATTCATGAATATAACATTGTTGTTTTGTAATGCAAACTAATGATCTTTTGTAACTATACCAAACATGTATTACTTAGCAACAACGTTTATAAAGTTAATGAATAGCTTTTAAATGTTTAAATTCCGCTGCAATGTGATAATGAATTATGAAATGTTTTATGAATAGTGCTGTGAATGTCCAACTGTGAGGTCTCCGGAAACGGGGCCTTACAAGTTGGTATCAGAGCCAAAGTTTAAGAGAAATAGGTAAATATTTTCAAAAACCTAAACTTAAACTGAAAATGGAACCGAATGGAGCAATGTCAGCCCGAGTAGCTATGTGCCATCAGGTAATTCTTTTATAATGCTAACCGGTATTATGTGCGCATGCTATTTGATTAATATGCTTTAGTAGATTTGAATACTGATGTAGTCAGGATAGGAAATGCTCGGGGAACGAAGAGTAAAGTAAGTGGCTAATCACAACTGGCCATTGTAATTAGGGACTTACTATACTTAACATTAACTGAGCTATTACCTTGAATGACCGTGTTGGTGTTTGGATCTTATAGTGTTAGAGGATGGCTGGAGGTAGATCATCTAAGGCTTCTCGAGGTGGAACTCAGGGTGATCGTGCTGGTAGACCCCGGGCCACAAAGAACAAGACGAGGACCGCAGAGATGGCTACTGCTGGGCCTGATCTGCATCACCCAGATGGGGTGGATGAGAGTGCTAACTTGAGAGCCTTGGTGAAGGAGGCAGTGGTGGAGGAGGTTCACCAAGTCATGCAGAGAATCCTACTGTCTGTCGTGACTGAAGTGATCCGAGCTGTGAGGGAGGATGAACGAAAGGAGAAGGAGGAGGAGAGGAGAAAGACTGCTGGTAGGAGAGGTGATGTGAGGGATCATGATGAGGAGGAGGAGCTAAATGCTAGAAGGGGAGCCTCAAGTGATGATGAAGAGGTGGTGGTGCGGGAAACCGCGAGGGGATGCAGCTACGGGGTATTCCAACGGTGTAAACCCCCTATTTTTTACGGCAACGGTAACGCTGCTGCTGCCCACCGCTGGATAAGGGAGATGGAGGCAGTATTGAAGATCAGTGAGTGTCGGGAAGACCAGAAAGTGATGTTCGCCACTCACTCGTTTGTCGACTCGGCACTATGTTGGTGGGACAATCTTGTCCGAGCCGAGGGTGACTGGGCCATCGAGAGAATGGGATGGGGTGAGCTGAAGAAGTTGGTGATTGAGGAATTCTATCCTCACCGAGAACTCAACAAGATCGAAAAAGAGTTCTTACAGCTGGAGGCGGGAACTATGACCCACCAGTAATACACCGCCAAGTTTAACGAAATGGCGAGGTTGGTGCCGGATCAGGTTACGCCGGAATCGAGGAAGATCAATCGGTACATTCAGGGACTATCGACCGACATCCGCAAACATTTGATCACTGCCCAACCAAGCACTTTTAGGTCAGCAGTGGATGGGAAGTAGCGGTGGTTGAGGTGAAGAAGACGGGTGGTAATAACAGGAGTTGGAACGAGAAGAGATTCGGGAGTGGTGGTTTCAACCCGAACAGTAAGAGGCCGAGGATGGATGATCATCGAGTGGTTACTGCAAGCTCAGGGTTGAGGCGATGTGATAAGTGTGGGAAGGAACATAGCAGGGAATGCCGCTTGGGAATGAATGTCTGCTACAAATATGGCAAGCCTGGTCACATTTCAAAGATGTGTGGAGCCCCACGGTGCTTTAACTGTGGTGAAATTAGTCATATGAACAAGGATTGCAAGAAGCCAAGGGCTGGAAGTTTTGGGTTGAAGAAGATGCCAGAAGAAAGAGGGCAGAGGGCATGTGCAAGAGCCTTCACGATGACCCGAGAGGAAGCCCGGGTAGACCCCGACGTCGTGTCAGGTGTGTTCCTAGTAAACCAAACTTGTGCCTCTGTACTATTTGATTCTGGTGCTAGTAGGAGTTTTATATCTGCTACCTTCTGTGCTAAATTGCATGTTAGTAGCAGGAGCATCGATGAACCTTTTGATGTAGAAACTGCTATTCGTAAGTATACCAGAATTTCTGATATGATTGAGGATTGTGCCATAGAGTTAGAAGGCCATAGGTTCTCCGCTAAACTATTTGTGATGCCCCTAGGCGGGTTTGATGTAGTTCTGGGGATGGATTCGTTGGCAGCCTATGAGGCAAACATCGTGTGTCAGAAGAAGATGATTCGGTTAGTTGCACCCGATGGGAGTTCAGTGATAGTTTATGGTGATCGCGTCACTACGGTTCTGAAAGTGATTTCGATGGCAGTGGCAGAGAAGTGTATGAGGCACGGATGCTATGCCTACTTGGTATACGTGAAAGATGTGGACGTGTCGATACCACAATTATCAAAAGTGCCAGTGGTACATGATCTCCCGGATTTGTTTCCCGAAGAACTACCAGGTGTGCCACCGGACCATGAGATAGAATTCCAGATCGACCTGATACCCGGTGCGCAACCCGTTGCCAAGGTACCGTATCGGTTAGCTCCGACTGAGATGAAAGAACTGATGGATCAGCTACAGGAACTGATGGATAAGGGGTTTATTAGACCAAGTATCTCTCCTTGGGGTGCTCCGGTATTATTCGTAAAGAAGAAAGACGGTAGTATGAGAATGTGTATAGACTACCGGGAGTTGAACAAGTTGACCGTGAAGAACAGATACCCCCTACCAAGGATTGACAACCTATTTGATCAGCTTCAAGGTGCCAGTTGGTTTTCCAGAATAGATCTTCGATCTGGCTACTATCAGCTGAAGGTAAAGGAACAAGATATCCCGAAGACAGCGTTCCGCACACGTTATGGACATTACAAGTTTCTCGTTAAGTCATTCGGTTTAACTAACGCGCCAGCTGCCTTTATGGATCTGATGAACCGAGTGTGTTGGCTGATGTTAGATAAATCAGTGATTGTGTTTATTGATGATATTCTGATTTGTTCAAAGAGCAAAGAAGAACATGCCGGCCACATACGTGAAGTGTTGGAGACACTTAGAAAGGAGAAGTTGTATGCTAAATTCTCTAAGTGTGCTTTTTGGTTGCGGGAAGTTCAGTTTCTGGGTCATGTGGTGAATACCGAAGGAATTATGGTGGACCCGGCAAAGGTTGTGGCGGTAATGCAATGGAAGTCTCCAAAGGCGCCATCCGAGATTCGCAGTTTCTTGGGTTTGGCGGGTTACTACCGAAGGTTTATCCAAGACTTTTCCAAGATAGCCTCACCTTTGACTAAGTTGACATGCAAGGATGTGAAGTTTATGTGGGGACGAGAACAGCAGGATGCTTTTGAGGAGTTAAAGGCAAGATTAACTCAAGCTCCTGATTTGACATTACCTGAAGGGAGTGAAGACTTAGTGGTGTATTCGGATGCCTTCTATTCGGGACTGGGTTGCGTATTAATGCAACGTGGGAGAGTAATAGCCTACGCTTCCTGACAGTTGAAAACCCACAAGGTCAATTATCCTACGCATGATTTGGAGCTCGCGGCTGTGGTCTTTGCATTAAAGATTTGGCTGCATTACCTGTACGGGGTGAAATGCACAATCTTCACGGACCACAAGAGCCTAAAGTATTTATTCGAGTAGAAAGATCTCAACATGAGGCAGAGGAGGTGGTTAGAGCTGATTAAGGATTATGATTGTGAAATCCATTACCATCCGGGTAAAGCCAATATAGTGGCTGATGCCCTCAGCCGAAAAGATAGGCCTGAGCCAATCCGGGTGAAGGTTTATCAATTGGTGATAACCTCTAACATGATGACATAGGTTAAAGGATTCCAAGATGAAGCGTTAAAAGAAGATCGCCTCAACTCTGAAAGGATGAGAGGTTTAGTTGCCGAATTGGGAGGGAATACCCACGGGGATAGAACCCGCTTTGGACGAATGTTGATTCCTCGATATGGGAATCTACGTGGGTGAATTATGGATGAAGCTCATAAAACTCAATACTCCATTCATCCCGATGCTACCAAGATGTATCAAGACATGAAGAAAGACTACTGGTGGCCGGGTATGAAACGGGACGTGGCAGAGTATGGAAGTAAGTGCCTTACATGCTTGCAAGTGAAGGCAGAACATCAGAAACCATACGGGAAGATCCAACAGTTGGATATACCCGAGTGGAAGTGGGAGCACATCACCATGGAATTCATACTGAAACTACCCCGTACTGCGAAGGGGTGCGATACCATCTGGGTGATAGTTGACCGATTGACAAAGAGTGCTCACTTCCTACCGATCCACGAGACGTATTCCTCCGAGAGACTGGCAGACCTGTTCATCAAAGAGATTGTAGCTCGCCATGGTGTACCGGTGTCTATTGTGTCAGATCGTGACACCTGGTTCACATCGAAGTTTTGGAAGAGATTCCATGATGCCATGGGGACGAGACTACACATTAGCATGGCTTACCATCGTCAGACAGATGGTTAGTCTGAGCGGACGATTCAGATGCTTGAGGATATGCTCCGGGAATGTGTGATCAACTTTGGAGAAAGTTGGGATGATCACCTACCATTAGCAGAGTTCTCGTACAACAACAGTTATCATGCCAGCATTGGTATGCCACCATACGAGATGCTGTACGGTAGGAGGTGTAGAACGCCCGTGTGTTGGGGAGACATTGGGCAAAAAGAATTAGGAAGCATCGAGGTGATTAAGGCTATGACCCATAGACAAAAGTCGGCGAAGGATAGACAGAAGTCGTATGCCGATAAGAGGCGTAGACCCATCGAGTTCAACGTGGGTGATAAAGTTATGTTAAAGGTCTCGCCTTGGAAAGGGATCATCCGGTTCCGGAAGAGGGGCAAGTTGAGTCCAAGATACATAGGGCCTTTCCGAATTATTGCACGAGTAGGAGAGGTGGCCTATCAACTAGAATTGTTCGATGAGTTGAATGGGATTCACCCGACATTCCATGTATCTCATCTAAGAAAATGCTTAGCTGACGAAGATATGATTGTACCATTGAATGATATTGAAGTGGATGAACAGCTCAATTATGTGGAGCAACCAGTAGCAATCATCGATCGAAAAGAGAAGAGATTGAGAAATAAAGTGGTTCCACTTGTGCGGGTACAGTGGAAACACCGAAAAGGATCCGAGTCTACGTGGGAGATCGAAGAAGAGATGAGACAGCATTACCCACAGTTATTCGAAGAGTGACAGGTTTCGGGGACGAAACCTCTTTAAGGGGGGTAGACTTGTAACACCCGAAATTTCGTCAGAATAAAAATGAAAGAAAAGTAATTTGAAGAAAATAAAAAGAAGGCAAAGTTGAGGGGGCTATGTGTAAATAGTACCAAAAAGTCAAAAGTGGGTGTATAAAGAGCATGGTCGCCCATGCTCTTTCTGCTGCTGCTTTTTGAAGAAGAAAAGAAAGAAAGAAAGCTGGTTTTTGTGTTTCCTCTCGGTCTAATTGTGAAGAAGAAGAAGATTATTCAAGGTTAGTAGGTTTTTGTGATTAATTGGTTTGGTTTCTTTGAGGTTTCAACCTTAGAAACAGATTTCTATGTGTTTTTGGTGTTTCGGTGTTTGTTTTGGCTTGTTCTAGGTGTTTGAACTCTTGTGCACGCAAGTTGGGAGGAGATTCACTTGTTTGCTGCAATAGATGAGTTCTAGGACCCCGATTCTATGTTTTAAAACATCTTTAGGGCTGAAAATGCATTTAAAATGTTTTACAACCGTTATGTATGATAACTGTGTATGTACGTGTATGAACTTCTATGTTCTATGAGATTGTAAGCTTTTTCTAAGAGTTTAGCATGATTGATCTATGTTAAGAATGTATGGGAATGTGGTTTTAGAACTGGTTATAGCATAAATCTCATTACAGGTCTGATGGTTCATCCGCATTTACACTGTGATAATCGCCTAAGTGTTTTGTTCCCCCGCATTCACTTTTGTTCACCCGTATTTGCCTTAATTCAGCCTAAGTATCCATCATCATTTCTTTTTATGCATGCTTATTTGCTACAGTGTCCATCTGCATTTCTTTTACAACAGAATAATTACCATGTGTTCATCCGCATTTGCAATTGTTCATCCGCATTTGCAAGTGTTCATCCGCATTTGCAAGTTGTTCATCCGCATTAGTTTTTGTTCATCCGCATTTGCACTTCATCAGCATTAGTTTTTGTTCATCCGCATTAGCAAGTTGTTCATCCGTATTTGCAAGTTGTTCATCCGCATTGGTTTTGTTCATCCGCATTAGTTTAAGACAAGAAATTTTCTGGAATTTTGGAAGATCAAGATTAGGGTTTGACCATGGTTGACTTGATGCTTGTATCTGATTATCTTATGCATGTTGTGGGCTGTCCTTATATGCCTATTATGATATCAACATGTGACTTTATGTGGATTGCCTATGATCAAAAAGTATTATTATTAATCAAGTGGAAGATTAATATTAACGAAAAGTGGAACATAAAGAATGAAAAGACTTGCAAGTAAAAATTTACAGGAGGTGCACGACCATGTTGTCGTTAGCTCAACTGTGTACGGTTTAGCTAACCCAAAGGATGTACATAGGGTCAATCTTTAAGATTGAGGGGACCAGTGTTGCTGCCCCGGTACTGGTGCCAGCATATGTGCACCACGGATGGAGTCTATTTATAGACTTCAAGGCCCAGTACCAGGTTTATGCGCATTATATGGGGGGTATAGCATTTTGGTCCATATCGACAGTGAAAGATAATAATAATAAGCAAGAAAGAGAATGATGATGATGTAATAGATATGATTTGTATGTATGGTGTGTGATCACATCTGAAATAAAGATAAGATATTTTCTTTAAGAAGTATTTTGTATACAAATCTATCAAGATATTTTTATGATTTTAAAACTAGGACTCACTCAGCAAAGCTGACTTTTATGTGTTTTCAGTTGGCAGGTAACATTGCTGAGGATGGCACTCGGGGAGGCTACTCGTCGGGACAAGGCTGACATCCATTCATGAATATAACATTGTTGTTTTGTAATGCAAACTAATGATCTTTTGTAACTATACCAAACATGTATTACTTAGCAACAGCGTTTATAAAGCTAATGAATGGCTTTTAAATGTTTAAATTCCGCTGCAATGTGATAATGAATTATGAAATGTTTTATGAATAGTGCTGTGAATGTCCAACTGTGAGGTCTCCGGAAACGGGGCCTTACACATTGCAAACGTCATTAGGAACAAGGTTGGATAGGAGCACAACGTATCATCCGCTGACTGATAGCCAGAATAAGCGTATGACTCAGACTCTAGAAGACATGCTGTGAGCATGTGTTATTGATTTTGGTAGTAGTGTGGAAACCCACTCATCCTTGATTAAGGTTTCTTACGATAACAACTACCACACGGAGATCAATATTGCACTATTTGAGACACTCTATAGAAGTGCTGATCACCTATATGTTGGGCAGAAGTTGAAGGAAAGTCAACTTATAGGTCCTGAGCTTGTGCACGAGAAGACTAAGAAAATCATACAAATTCGTAACCCCAGGGCAGCAACACGTGACTAAAAAAAAGGATTTACGTGGCCTAACTCCAAGAAAATCCATCAAATACCAAATCGACAACAAGGTATTTCTAAAAGTGTCACCTTGGAAAGGTGCAACTTTTTTTGAAAAAAAATGAGTAAAGTTAAACCCGCACTACGTTGGATCTTTTGAGATTGACAAAAGGGTTGGTCCAATAGATTAACAACTCAATTCACCTAGAGAACTCAGCGAAGCACATGACGTGTTACATGTTTCAAATTTGAAGAAATGTTGTCTGCTGAGACACCCGTCGCTCAATTAAATGAGATTCAGGTGTATAAACAACTATGTCTGGTTAAGGAACCAATTGAGATAATGGACCAAGTGGTCAAAAATACTCAAGAAAATGTTTACCCCTATGTTAAAATTAGTTTGAAGTCTAGGTGTGGACCAGAGTTTACTAGGAACGCGAGAATCATATAAAAGAAAACTATCCGGAGTTACTCAAAGATGCTCCGTTAAGTGCCAAGGTTACCAGTTGAAAATTTCAGGGCGAAATTCCTTCAACAAGGGGATGATGTGACAACCACGAAATTTTCGTCCATCTTTTACCAGAGTTAACTAAATTTTGGGACGAAATTTCTTTCAAAAAGGGGATGATGTGACACCCGGCATTTTCCGATCACTTTCTGATCAACACGAACATGGTTTTCCGATCATACATTCATGCATTTAATGTTGTTCACTTAAATGCATCATTTATTGCACAAACATTCACGATTCTTTCATGTAACCGTAATTCGGAGAATTGCTGGATCGCACGCGCGTCTGTCTCCGAATGTTGGTGATTTGTCAAAATAGTTTTCATACAATCATAATTCGTGTGAAATTATGTGTTATATGATTATACAATTAAATGTGTAGCTTGGTTGTGAAAATTGGGAATTTTCTGGCACTTACGAGTTTTCGCGCATTTTCGGCTTTTAACGCCTAATTATTATAAAAAACCCTTTGAACTAGGAAAATAAATATTATTTCATTTTATTAATGTTTGTTTGATGTTATATGAGCATTTGGAGGTTTAGGTGTACAAAAAGTTAAATAGTATAACGTTAAATCGATATTTATAAAAGACGGGGGTCTTTCTTTAAAAAAATATATATAAAAGCCCAACCCCCAACCCTAATCCCCATTTCAGCAGCAAACAGCCCCGTCCCCCACCCCTCACCATTTTCAAACACACACATGAGAAAACACACACACTTGATTCGTTCTTGCAATTGATGAAGATTTTGGATTGTTCTTGCATCAAAAACGTGTTAGCTTGCATCTATGCATCATTACAAGTAATTTTTATGTTTGATTTCATGTTTTTTGATTATCATGATGAACATGAACCCTAGAAATCCAAACTCTAGTCAAAACTTGAAATTGATTGAAATTGATGATTGATTATGTGTTAGTATTCAATATAATGATGTTTGTATGGATTGGTTTTGTGAAATTGTGTTGTTTTGATCAAAACCCGAGACTTGCTTATAATGGAAACTTTAATTTGAGGCTTTTGTAGAAATTGTATGAATTAGATGAAATTGGATTGAATTAATGGTTCTAGGATGTTAGTTGATGTCAATGTAAGAAAAGTCATGTTTTGAACTTTTGATTTTGGCTTGATTTTCGAGTACTTTCCATTAAAGGAAACTTTTTGGGTAAGTTGGTTTATAAATGATGATTTATGCATCTTTGATGATATGTGATCATTGTAATATGATGTTTAGAGCATAAGAAAGGATTGGGAATATCCAAATGGTGAAAAACGCATCGTATGAACATGCTTGCTATTTATGGGAACTTTTGTGATATGATGTGATGAATGTCGTATATGATCTGTGTATTACATGATATGATGGTGTGATTGATGTTTGTTATGATGTGCTTTATAATCTTGAAATGGATTACACATGTGTAACGATGTCATACTTTCCAAAAACAGAAACTTTCCAAAAATATATTTCCGACATGAAACTTTATATGTTTTGGTTTATTTGAGTCACCAACGGGTCGTCGGGTCAGTCAAGTCAACTTTGGTCAACAAAAGTCAACTTGGGTAAAGAGTCAACTTTGTCAAACTTGTCGAACATTTCTCGAACACACTAACAGTTTACATTGATTGGATATAACAGGGTTCATCTTGACCATTATGTACAAACACTCATGGACATACATTTGTTAGGTAACAATTAGCTCTTGGCTTCTATGCTTCATGTTTTCCTACGCATCTAAAGTGAGTTTTCACACCACCACTTTTACTTACTTTCCTTTTCGGGGGAGAAGCATGCAAACTAGTTTCATCTGGTTTTGGTATTATTGGTATATCACTTGTTACTGTAGTGCAAAATTTATCACGCAAGTCCTTACACACTCGAACCGTTAATACTGGAATAGCGAGGTAATTTTGGGTAGTACTACTGGGTTTGACAAACCCCACCCGCGTTAGTCGCGCTAACTCGACTGGAGGTCAAACGGGTGTTTAATTGACCTAGGCACTTGCCATTGTTCTTGTATAAGACATGGCGGAAGGCAAAACAACTCACAAACAGTCAGCTTCAATTTGAAATGCTAAGTAACTCGATATATAGGCTAGCTACCTGTGTATACCTTTGTTTACTTTTACCAGGAAAACGCTCAAACAAATTTACTAATTTAAACCTATGAACTCACTAACCTTGTGTTGAAACACTTTAGCATGTCTTCTCAGGTCGCTGGCACGCTTAAGGCTAGGGCTGCATATCTGAGGCTCATGCATCATCTTTATCATTTGAAAGCAAGCTCATTTACATTTGCTACTTTCATAGGGCGCCTTGTTTTGCGCATTTATTACTAATGGTTTCACAAACATTTACGCTTCCGCATTGATTACATTGAAAACTGTCTTTTACTCTGATTTACGTTCAAACACTTATTTTGAAAACGCATATAGTGTCATTTGATATAACTGTGTCTGAGATCCTGGTTTGTCACACGCCTTGCAGTAAAACCCCGCCGGTGGATTTTGAGGGTGTGACACAAGGTTACACCCAAGAAGAAGGAATAGATTATGATGAAGTATTTGCTCCAGTTGCCAGACTTGAATCAATTCGTGTCTTCCTGGCTTATGCATCATACATGAAATTCAAGGTATCAGATGGACGTTAAAGATGCTTTCTTGTATGGACCAATCACTGATGATGTATATGTCAAGCAACCTCCAAGTTTTAAAGATTCAGAATATCCTCATCGTGTGTTTAAGCTTAGTAAAGCATTGTATGGTGTACATCAAGCTCCTAGAATTTGGTATGATACCTTATCACAACATTTGATCCAACATGGATACACTCGAGGGAAAATTGATCCAACTTTGTTTATGAAGAAGGATTCAGATGATCTCTTATGTGTTCAAGTGTATGTTGATGATATCATATTCGGTTCTACAAGTCCAAAATTATGCAATGAATTTGAAGAAATCATGAAGTCTCGTTTCCAAATAAGTTCTATGGGAGAAATTAACTTTTTCCTTGGACTTCAAGTGAAACATTCTGTAGATGGAATTTTTATCAATCAAGAGAAATTCATTGAAAAACTCTTGAAGAAATTTAAACTGCAAGATTTTCAATCCATTAGAACTCCAGCTGACGTAAATACCAAGATTGAACCTGATCCGAAAGGAAAATCAGTTGACCAAACTCTATACAGATCTATGATTGGATCTTTGATCTATCTTACTGCATCTAGACCTGATATAATATATGTTGTTTGTGTCTGTGCCAGGTACCAATCTGACCCGAAGGAATCTCATCTAATCGCTGTTAAACGTATATTCAGGTATCTCAAAGGAAAACCGGCTTTAGGGTTATGGTATCCTTATGAAGGAAACTTCGAGTTACATGGATATATAGATAGTGATTATGGGGGATGTTCCCAAGATCGTAAATCTACGATGGGTGGTTGTTAGTTTTTAGGACCCAAATTAGTCTCGTGGCAATGTAAGAAACAAACAAATGTCTCCATTTCAACCGCAGAAGCTGAGTACATAGTTGCTTCAGCAGGATGTTCTCAAATCCTTTGCTTACAAAACCAACTGCTGGATTACGAGTTCAATTTTCTTAAAACTCCTATTTACATTGATAACACTGCTGCTATGTTTATTACAGCTAATCCTGTCTAGCACTCAAAAACAAAACATATCGGAATTCGATATCATTTTCTCAAAGATAACTCTGAAAAAGGTTTAGTCATTTTGATTCAAATCACAACTGAAAAACAGTTGGCTGACCTATTTTCAAAAGCCTTTTTACCAGGTCAGTTTGAGTATTTGTTTAAGTCAATTGGACTTATTAACCATGTTTAAAACTAGTTTTTGATAATATGGTTGTCAGAATCATAAAAATGATAAGAACCCTCCCTTAGCTAAATAAGAAGATTTATAGAGAAAACTGTCAAAGTTAACTGCCTGATTGTATATATTGTGTGTGTATGTTCAATAGAAAATGAAAAAGCAAATACAAAAATAGACAATTGCAAAATTAAAAGAGAAAAGTATAAAACAAAAACACAAAAATAGAGTTTATTTGTTAGTTAAGTATCTAGGACTGAATCTGTCTTTGTAATTTGTGAGAAATGATAGATACATTAGTTTTGATCAGTTGCATACTTTGCTTGATTCTAAAGTCTGACGTGATCAGATATGATGTGCAGGTAAGCTCATGCAATTATACTAAAAAAGTAAATTCTTGTAATTAAACTAAATCAATCATGCATTCATGTTTGTTCCTCTTAGTACCAATGAGTAGTGTTGACTTCTCAAATTGATTCTTTGTTAAGTCATAATCTCACACCTAGTGGCGATTTGAATAACCATGAGCTCTAATTATTTAAAGCATCTATTCACTTCTCTGTTATGAGTCATCATAGACTTGAAGTGACTAGATATCCTTTGTTGTAAGTCATTACAGACCTGGATATTCTCACCTGATGCAAAAAGATGACAATGTGCACAACCTAAACATGAGATCTGGTTATTAGTATATGTCTGGTTAACAAGTTGAGAAAAGTGATTTCTTGCATATCTTTATGAGAGTTGAGCTCTTTAGATATAAGTGTGACTTACATAATGTCATATATAATCGTACCTTAATCAATCCAAGAATTGAAAACGTAAGTGTGCTGAGTATCTTGCCAAAAGCACTCATTTTCTGTCCTTAGATCTTGTGTCACCTCTACTGTGGGAACGCTGACCTGGAACACACTTGATCTGGATTTAATCACTGTCTATGACTATCCACCATTTTATTTTAATTTAATATACTAATCTTAACTGATATGATCTCACTGCAGGCATATGATTCAATTTGTATATAGTAGATTTTTCTTCTGCTTTAATTTTGATTTTTGCATGATTTTCTATGTGCAGGCATGTTGATAATGATTAGTTTCCTCTACTTGCAAAATAAAAGAAACTTCTAAGTTTGTGAACATAAAAGTTTAGGGGGAGTAAAAATGTAAAAGAGAAAATCAGTGACAAGTGTCAAAATGTGAAAAAGAAATAAAAATGTAAAAGAGAAAATCAATGATTTTGTTGGGTTCAACAATTGATAAACTGAAGCTTTCCAAACCACAATCAAAGCCAACTGAAGATCTCATTGTACAAGTTCAGAGACTAAGTTGATAAACAGAACAAAATAAACACAAGACAAAGTCAACAAGACAATGTCAACATCAAGACCACAAGAAAAGTCAAAATTAGGTCATGATGTAATAACATTATAAATAGAACCACTAGTGCTACTTTGGAAGTGTGGTTATTGCAAAGTGTGTGAGTGGATGGTAGTTCTTAAGTGTGTGTTTTTCATGGTGTAAATCACCGCCCAAGGAGAATTTCTCTCCTTTGGGTGGGTTTGATGTTCATCCATCTTTGTATATGTTTCTTCATTGTAATTTGTTATTCAATATCAATGAAATCATAACATTATACATTACACACACATCCTTGTTCTTTAATTCACACACTTCCACCCATCTTTAATTTTGATTTCTCAGATCTGAAAATGATGAATCCTAAGATCCAAGCTCAACGAATCTAAAATATTGATTCAACAAAATGGTATCAGAGCTATTGGTTGCTGGGTTCATGTATGTTTCAGATCTGTTTTCATCTTTAAAGATGTTTACAACAAAGAAGAAAATCAGAAAAATGAAGAACAAGCATTTGTTCATCTTCATCATCATCTGTTCTTCAGTAAAATCAATAAAATCAAGAAATCTGTTCTTATTTGGTTTGAATTGAAGATGATAAAACATTCCACACTTTATCACTACAATTTCGATGCAATGTTAACAGATCCAATTAAAAATCCACGAAGAACATTAGTTCGATCAGATTACATTCTGTTCGCAGATTACATTCAGTTCGAACAGGTTGCTCCTCGAAGAAGATCAACAAATTCAGGCTGCTCGCATTCAACAAAATCAATTTACGTGCTTTTGAAGATGATTCATGAATCATTCCCCGCAAGAAAGTGAATCTAATTTGGATTGAAGCTTGCATATACATTTAGAACAGAAGATCACACATTTGGTTAAGTGTGAAATAAACAAGAAATGCTGATGCCTAAACATGAAATGCTGATGCATAAACATGAAATGCTGATGCATAAACAAGAAATGCTGATGCATAAACAAGAAATGCTGATGTGTTAGCAAATTGCAGCCTTGTTTTCAAACAAATGCGGATGTATACTTAAACTAATATGGATGTTATAAAGAAATGCGGATGGTTTAGCAAGAAATGTTGAACACATTAACACATCAGCATTAGTTCAAAGAAATGCTGATTTGATACAAAAGAAATGCTGATGAGAATTTCAAATGAGGTTGTATTAACCAACAAATGCAGGTGCAATATTCATGTTCCCACTCACAAATGCAGATGAAACACAAGGCAATTTGCATTTCTTCCATGAAATGCGGATATGTAATCAAGTGATGCGGGTGTTTCGATTAACAAATGCAGCTGCTTTGATTAAATACATCTGTTATGTTCATGCAACCTCTACAAATATGGTTGATGATACTAACTAATGCGGCTGTTTTGATCACTAATACAACTGTTTTGTTTAAACATGCTGGTTACACAACCAATGCGGTTGTGTAACTCAAAAAATGAAGCTGTGTTTCAAAGATCATCTAATGCGGTTGCTTTAAGGGAACTAATGCTGATGAGTTCAAATCTAATGCTGATGATCAACAAAACAAATGCGGCTGTTGAATTAACAAATGCGGTTGTTGAACTAACAAATGCGGGTGTAAAATTAACAAATGCGGATAAAGTTGTGTTGAAATGCAGATGTTAAGGCAACCAAAGCTTATGATGATTCACCAAATGCGGATGACATATCCAATTTCAGCCTTTGTTTTAAACAATGCTGATGCCATCAACATAATGCACAGCATCATCACCAACATCAACGTCAACAACATAAACATCAACAACATCAACATCAACAACATCAACATCAACAAAAACATCAACATCAACAACAACATCAACAACATCAATATCAACAACATCAATATCAATGAACAGATGATGAACAGTTGACAATACAACAACAAGAAATGCAAGAAAGATGATGAACAAATGATTACAACAAACAAGAAAACAAGAAACATGATGAATACGGATGATTGCAACCAACAGGCAAATCCGTTTTCACATTCAACAGGAATGAAGAAATCAACCTTGGTCACATAATCACTGATCCAATCAAGGATTTGTACAAATGTTAGAAACTCTTTCTGAAGTACTTGGAACCATCCATTATCAAGTTAATTCAGAGATTCAAAGAGTTGAAGTTTCTTCAAGACTGACTTATGTTCCTGATGCTGTTTATTAAAGTTCAAAGCCTCATCATATGCCTAATACATTCTAATCCTTTGAGTGTGATATGAACAAACAGTAATCCAAAAGTGATACACCTCATATCCAATACGTTAAGTATTCTCAAAGAGATTCTATCCTTTATCAGAAATACATTAGGAGAAGCTTAATCTGAGGGGTAGAACTACAGTGAACTATGTCGGAACATCAGTTGATCAAGAAGACATATGACAGAGAAGATCTTCAAGACAAAGTTTGGCAAGCATCAGTTTAGGGGGAGTATTGTTGGGTTCAATAATTGATAAACTGAAGCTTTCCAAACCACAATCAAAGACAACTGAAGATCTCATTGTACAAGTTCAAAGACCAAGTTGATAAACAGAACAAAATAAACACAAGACAAAGTCAACAAGACAAATTCAACATCAAGAACACAAGAAAAGTCAAAATTAGGTCATGATGTAATAACATTATGAATAGAACCACTAGTGCTACTTTGGAAGTGTAGTTATTCCAAAGTGTGTGAGTGGCTGGTAGTTCTTAAGTGTGTGTTTTTCATGGTGTAAATCACCACCCAAGGAGAATTTCTCTCCTTTGGGTGGGTTTGATGTTCATCCATCTTTGTATATGTTCCTTCATTGTAATTTTTTATTCAATATCAATGAAATCATAACATTATACATTACACACACATCCTTGTTCTTTGATTCACACACTTCCACTCATCTTTAATTTTGAATTCTCAGATATGAAATGATGAATCCTAAGATCTAAGTTCTACAAATCTGAAATATTGATTCAACAGATATTGAAAATGTGCTTTGGTTGGTGTTTAATTTGAAAATTCATGTTCACAAATAAAAATTTTGAATTTCACATGATGTGTAATTTAGGGCAATTAATGATCATTTTGAGTGATAGTCAAAAAATTTGACTAAGTGTTGAGATAATGCGCATAAACAGTGCTAATGCGCATAAACTGTGTTCAGATGGATGTTGTGAAAATTTCAAGTGTTAGAATCATGGAAGGTTCTCATGCACCTGAGTAGTTCTCAAAAGTCCAAATCAGGAGTATGGTGAATTTTAGAAATTTGTACAAGTGTTGGGCATTTTGTTCTAGTCCATGCGCCTAAACAGTTGTCATGTTACTGAAAATGTTTAAGTGTTGGGCGTATCAACTTATGCTCATAGGTCTGAATAGTTTTCGACTTTCCAATGTAGTTAGATGTTTGAAGGTGATGATTACTCTAAGTGTTAGGCGTTTCATCACGTCTTATGCGCTTGAACAGTGCCCAAGCGCCTAAACAGTGCTCAAGCTTCTAAACAGTGCTCATGCGTCTCATCCACATGTGCCTTCACTGTGCTCATGCATCTGAAGACTTATTGTGAAATTTAGCCTCATGTGCTTTCATAGTGCTCATGCGCCTAAGCTCATGCGTCTGAATTTAGTGAAACTTATCCTTAGGTGCCTTGACAGTGCTCATACGCCTAAGGTTTTTTACACTTATATATATTCAACACTTGTGTAGTTTTCATTCATTCATTCACAAACTCACAATTTCAGCTTCATACACTCATTCTCCTGATATCTTCATACTCTCATCTGTCAATTGATTCCTGTTAATCCTTATGATTTATAGGTATAATTATTGAATCTAAACATCATGTTGAGCTTAAAACATCTGAGATTTCTATTTAAACGTTCGAACCCTAGTCGTTCAAAGATTTGAAATTAGTGATTAAAATGTGTTTTGATAACTGAAATTGAACATTAAATGATTGTTGTAACATGATTTCAAACAGATTATGAGAATCAAATCTCAATTTCATAAAATTGTGTTCTTGATGATTTGGTGTTCATCAGTTGTTCTTATGAACAAGAAATGAAAAGTCAATTCAAAATTTTCATCAAAAGTGTTGAGTTAATCATCAATATTCATTCATTAAACTGATATTGAGAAGATTTTAATGATTTTAGTGTACTTTAAATCATTTGAACATTAACCAGAATGTGCTCTGCTCTTAATAGAGTTTGTTTAACACTTAGAAAATTTAAGTGTAAAAGTTTGGTTTAAAAATTTTAAATGTGCTAATTCTATTGAAATTTAATCAATGTTCATGTTACATTATGCATTACTTGATTAATTATAAAGTGTGTTGAATCAAAAGTGTAACCAATGAACACTCTGTTCATGTAATGGAATGTACAAACACTTAGAAAAATTTTAAGTGGTTTTGGTTCAAAATTGATAACTCACAATATGATTAAAAGTTTTGCAATTCAAATGTGATTAACATTTTGTTCTATGTTTACAGATAGCAGATCTTAAGTTTGAGCCAAAGCATAACGTAGCAGCTTTTCTTAATGAAGATGTTCGTGAAGCTATTGGTTATGAAGAGATGATTAGATTTTTGTTGAGAACAGAATATGTATATGCCATGTGTTCACAACCAGTCATATATGCTCGTCTCATCAAGAGATTTTGGAGTACAGCTGAAATTTCTAGAAATGAAGAAGGAAGGAAAGTTATTCAAGGTTTTATCACAAACGATCATATGATTGAGGTCTCAGAGCAGTCAATTAGAGAAGCTCTAAGACTTGGTGATAATAATCCACAAGATTTGGCTGAACTCACTTTTAATGAGTGTAGAGAAACTTTCTTAGCCATGGGTCATCCTGATCATTTTCCAAAGAAACAATTCTTCAGAGCAAGAGTATATAATCATTGGAAACTCCTATGTTATATCTTTCAGCATGGTATGTCAAAAAGAAGTGTAGGATGGAATTCATTCCCCGTTGACATTTCTTCTCCGATAGTAATTATTGCCATAAACAGAAGATTTAATATGGCAAAGTGGATTATGAATGGATTTATCTTTAATTTGGAGAAAGGAGTCAGGAACAAATACTTGATGTATACTAGATTTTAACAACTGATTATCAATGAAGAAAATCCTGATTTCCATGCTTATGGAGTAAGTGGTGAAAGGTTGATTCTAGAGCACATGACTGAAACTGTATACAAAAGACTTGCTATGATTACTGGAGCTCAGAATGTACTAATGTTTGACTACATAAGAGCTGTAGCAAGGGATGATGTAAACATAAATGAAGTTCATTTTCATTTGATTTATGACGAAACAATTGATCCAAATGATTTTATTGAAGAAGTTCCTCAAGGACTATCTGGGTCTGAAGCTGAGGATGATGATAAAGAAAATAAAGATGATGATGAATCTGATGATGAAGAAAGTTCATCTTCAAGTGAAGATGATGATGATAATGATGGAGATAATGAAGTTGGTGAAGTTAATGAAGCTGTAGTTGCTTCAGAAGTTGAAGAAGTTAATGAAGGTGTTAATGAAGATGATGATATTAATGAGGTGAATGAAGGTGTTGATGAAGAAAATTTTCAACAACAAATGGAATTTGATTTTCCTAATGTTGATGTGTTAGAGCCTATTGAACAAGAGAATGTGATTTCTAAGGAATCTTCTCTTAAGATTATTAAAATTGTAACTAGTTCACCGAGTCATGTGATAGAAGAAGGTTAAAGTTCAAAACAAGATGACACAGTTCACTCTGATAAATTGAACAATGAGATGATAATGGAATCACTGAAAGAAGAGAATTCCCTCCAGCTTAAGATAATAGAGAAGCTGAGAGATGAGAATGAACAATTAAAGCAGAATTATTAAAGAAAGACTTTAAAATTGTTAAGCTTGAAGAAGATCAAGAGATGAACTTAAAGAACTTTGAGGTTATGCTTAAAGATTATGATTTGATTGAAGAAAAATTCAAGAAGTTGAAAGAAGATCATGTTAAGTTGAAAGAAGAGTTTGAAAGTATGAAAGAAAACTTAAGTTCACAGTCATAAGACCTTATTGTGGTGTCTGAAGTTCAACCAACTGAAGTTAAAAGATTTTCTGAGGCTGATAAAGGAAAACGAAAGATAGATGACCCTGATGTTCAAGTATTGGATGAATCATCGTCTAACCCTCCTTCAAAGATACAAAAGACTGTATCTGAAACTCTGATTGTAGATGATACTTCCATACATGCAAGTGAAGAAGTTGAAGTTCAAGAACAAATTAGAGCCTTAGATGATTTGGATCCAGAATTTTCAGATGCCTGGTATGATGAGGTTTTGGAGGAAGAAGATATTGTTGAAGCTGTGCATTTTCCAATTGAAGATGTTGCAGAGACATCCCATTAAACATTGATGACAGATATAACTATCTGATCAAGACGAAATACAACCGTGTATTTTTGGATGGTCTTACTATTTCACAGATTAATAAAGAATATGAGAAATGTATGATTGCAGAGTCTATAGCTCTGGTTGATCCAGATGAAATCATTATTGTACATGAAGAGTGGAATCTGATACAAGAAAGTATTACATTGAAGACCTTTCAACATCTGAATTGCACCATTCTGATCCAGAAAACAAGACAACTGTTGAGCTCAGGCTGTGGTTACAATCAAGGAATTATCCACGAAAGAGGTTAAACAGACTGCAAGGTGAATCTCTAAGAAATTTGGTGAGAAGTTTTCAAGAGACAGAAAACAAAACAATAGAATGATTGTGCTTGACATGGATAATCCTCAATATTTGGAGATTACTAAGAGAACTAGAATTTTTAAGCCTCAAGAAATTAAAGAAATGGAATTAGTGAGAAGTGGTCATGAAAGAAGAAAAGAATTAATGAGTATGTTCCCAGAGGCTGAGAAACAAGATATCAAGTTTTAGTTGATCAGAAACAACTATGGAACAAGGCTAGAATAGTAGGTGATTTAGTAAGGAATGTACTACAAAAAGGCCAATCAATCTCTAAATTGCTGAATGCAATGATTGTGCCAGATAACATAAAGAATGTTAAGATCATTGCTTGGAAGTATGATGAGATCTTTGATGCATTTCTAATCAAACGAGTAAATACTATTTGTGATGTCTATCATTTTTACTCAAGCATCATAGCCTTACCAGTTCAAGATCTCAAGGAGTTAAACAAGTTACCTCTGTTTAATCCTACAAAGTCTGCTCGAGGTGAAAACTTTATGAAACTTGTAAATCAAGGCATATCCAGAATGGATTTTTTTCTTAAGACCCGATGTGATCAAGAGGATAAAGAATATTTCAAGTCAATAAAAAGTAAAAGAAAGTTGGCTGATCAACCAGAAGAAGAAGAACAATTTTTGGATGCTTATAGTGATCAATACTTTGAAAAAGTCACTAATCCGCGCTTGAAGGTGATAAATGGAACTCAAACTTCTAAACCGATTTTGAGATGGTTCTATCATGCTGACTCATTCCATTTGAAGCTAGTTCGTAATTTGGATGATTAGGATAAGACATGATTTCCTTATTTGGAGTTTTTGAACTTAAACTTCTACATCCAAGTTATATATCTTTCTTGTCCAATTGGAAATTTGATTGAGTTGCTTCTGAAGTTGCTGATAATGATAGGAAGTACTTTATGATGATTATCAAGGTAATGGATGTGGTAATGGAGCGAATTTCATTGAGAAAAGCTCTAGAATTTGCTAACATAGTGAAGAGATACATAAAGTCTATTGATTTTATGAGGATTTCAAGCAAAGGAGTATTAGAAGTATGCTCTCACGATCATTCGCAACCTTTTGAATTTTATGATAACATAGATATTGTAGGTCTTATGAAAGAAACTTTGTTAGCAATGGACAAGATGGAGATTAAAACAAACGAGTCAAAGCCTGATCATGTAATTCTAGCAAAGAAGTTCAAGTCAGCAATTAAGAAAGCAGTGAAAGAGTTAGAGCTTTACAAAGAAAAGCCGATGTTCAAGATAAAAGAAGAAACAGAAGATTTCAATGAAGACTGAAGACAATGTAAATCTTAGGGGGAGTATTGTTGAAGCTCTTAGAAGATTAACATTTTGTCTATTTTGTCTTTTTATCATTTTTATCATAGTATAGGGGCTTATTTTGTAAATATATGTTCTTTTGTTTCTTGATAGTATAAATAGGATATTTTATGTATTGTGCAGGGAGAGAGATCTAAGGAATAGATGAAAGACCTTAGAGAGAAAACAGTTAGAACATAACGAACTGTAACCCTTACACTTTGTATCCTGTGCTTTTACTATTAATGAAATCTATGAAATTTTTGATGTAATTGCATGTTTTTGATTACTTTGTGTTTGAATTGATCATTGCATTACGATATCATCACAGATCGATCTATTTTGAACCTATCAAACTTTGTAAGGATTTTGAAGAACTCATGCACTCCAAGTTCCGGATGAGTGCTATGGGAGAGCTCATATTCTTCTTAGGATTGCAAGTATAGCAGACAGCAGATGGAATCTTCATCAATCAATCAAAATATGTGAAATCCATGTTAAAGAAATTTCATTTTGTAGATTGTCAGTCTATCAAAACTCCTGTAGATACAAAATGAAGATTGGTCCAGACTCAGATGGCAAATCAATGGATCAGACTCACTATCAATCAATGATAGGATGACTCATGTATCTAACAACAAGTAGACCTAACATTATGTTTGGTGTATGTGTTTGTGCCAGATATCAAGCAGATCCCAAAGAATCTCATGTGAATGCTGTGAAGAGGACATTTAGATATCTCAAGGTTAAGCCTGCACTTGGATTATGGTATCCAAAGGAAGGGGATTTCAACCTCTATGCATACACAGACAGTGACTACGGGGGATGCAACTTCAATCGGAGGTCCACTTCTAGAGGTTGTCAATTTCTTGGTCCCAAACTGGTCTCCTGGCAGTGCAAGAAGCAGACGAATGTATCTGTTTCAACAACAGAAGCTGAGTACATAGCATCATCAGTCTGTTGCTCTCAAGTCCTCTGGATTCAAAACCAGATGCTTGATTATGGTTATAACTTCTTACACACGCCAATTCACATTTACAACACAGCAGCCATGTTCATAACAAACAATCAGTTCACCACTCATAAACAGTAATACATTGAAATTAGATATCACTTTTTGAGAGACTGTGCTGAAAAAGGATTAATCAAGTTGATACAGGTCCACACGGACAATCAATTAGCTGATTTGTTCACCAAGGCATTTGACCCTAGTTGGTTTGAATTCTTAGTCCAATCAATTGGCATGATTAATCTTGAGTAAAAAGCAAAATTTAAAAAAAACATTTAAATATTATAAAAATAAAAAAAGTTATTTTTGTTGAAGAATATGTTATGTACTATAATTGGGAAATGATATGATTTTAGTCATTATATCATTCACTGTGCTTATTTCAAAATCTTGAAAGACTGACATGACTTATCTGATATGCGGGTAGGCTCATCTTGGAAAAGAAGATACATGTTGTGATGAACTAAATGTCATATTCAACTATGAAATCTTCATCTTGGAGTATAAGTAAGTATTAGCTTATCCAAGTATGTGTGTGTAGTAACCTAACACACCAGGTAATGATGCCTTATGAATCTCATTCACCCACATCAGTTTCTCCTCTGTTTTTCTGAGCAAAGATCTGGAGAAACAGGCACAAAGTGCTGATGTCATGATCCAAAAAGATTCCCAATGTGGAACACATCCAATATTGATGAATTAATAAGATCTAAAGAATTCCAAAGAGGATCACCTTCCAAAGTGAAGTGCAAAAAGAATCCCAATATGGATCAAATAAATATAAGGATGAAATTAAAAGAATCCCAATGAGGATCCCCCAACCTCAAAATAAAATGAGATTTCATAATTTAAATGACCTGGTCATGTAAGCTGTGAAAAAGTTCTACCATGCATTTCATGCGGGAGGTTGATCTTGCCATGCTTTTGAGCGTGAGGTAAATGTTGAATATTTAATCCACTCAAAACATGATAAAGATCACTAGCATTATAATACTAACCAAGCATGAGTTTAAGAGGACCAACATACCTATAATCAGTATATCATAATTATGTTTATTTTACTAACACTTGCTTGCACTTGTGAAAGGTAAGATTGATATGATCCCATGTAAGGTATACTTCCTCTTCATGTACAGATAAAAAAATCAAAAATTACCAAAAAATATTTTCCATTCAGTATTCAAAATTTTAAAACTATCTTTAAAGTTTTTACCCCATATGGATATAAACTTTAGGGGGAGTAATTAAAATTTTAATTATTATGTATAGTTGTTGCTTTTCTTTAAAAATTACATAAAATAAAAAAAATAAATATGAATGTTTGTGTTGGTGGGGAAGTTATACCATAGTATCTCAGTATATGCAAAATTTTGGAAGCACAAAAGTCCAAGATCAGTCAAATCTGGGAAATTTGTATCACACCGAGTGTACAAGTCAATCCAAGCAAGAATTGACAATCCAACCAACAAACACAACTTCATAAAAGTCAAAGCAACAGACATAACTTCATAAAAGTCAAAGGATTAGTGCAAAAACAGTCAAAACTATCCACAGCAAAAACTTTAATTTTGGACAAGTTCAAAAATTAATGCGGGTAAGAGTATTGGTTAATGCGAGTGAAGGTAACCCATGCATATAACTAATGCGGGTAATAGTTTTGTGCAAGAAAAATCAACGTGAAACTAATGCAGACAAGTTAAGTCATCTGCATTTGTTTCCAAACAAATGCGTACAACAATTTCTGATGTATCAAGTAAACTTATGGGGACAAGCTTTTGTTCTTCCGTATTTCCCTATGCGGATAAGTTTTGTTCTTCCACATTTCCTAAATGCAGTTGAAATGATCAATGCAGACAATGTTTTGTATTTGAATCAAAAATAAATCAAGTGCTCACACTTTTCCGTCATGATAATTTTTTGAACCTCAGTTAATGTGGATGGGTAATGCAAAGCACAAAAATACTAATATCCATCAGCATTAACTAATGCGGTAGAAGTTCATGAAATACGGACAAGAATTGTTCATTCGCATTTGTTGCAACAAAATTGCAAGTTCTGATGTAATGCGGACAAGTCCAAATGTTCTCTCGCATTTTTTACAGTTTCATGCCGGCAAGTTTTGTGACTCTGCATTTGTAATAGTAAACAAATGCGCACAAGTCAAAACTTTCGCGTTTGCTACAATATAAAATTACAAACCTCCGCATTTGTTCACACACTTGCAAAGTTTGAGAAAGTCATTAAGTCGACTATTTAAACATATTTATGAGAGTCATTTAATACTTTTCAAATTTGAGTGAAACTACAGTGCGACTAGCGTTTTTCTCACTGATCTTCATCAATCATCCAAACCTTCTCAAACCTTGTGTGTCGATTGTTCATCCAACTCCATTTCATCTCTATTTCGATTCTTAGCCAAAGTAGTATCAAAACAAGGTGATTCTCAATGGATTTGTAAACTTGAAATACTTAATCAGTGATGAACCTAGAACCATAGGTTTTGAAAATTCAAAAATTAACCGTGAACAATGTGTAAGGCCTCGTTCTCGGAAACCTCACAGTTGGACATTCACAGCACAATTTATAAAGCATTTCATAATTTATCAAACACTGCAACGGAACTTAAATATCAAAAGCCATTCATTAGTTTATGACCACTGTTGCTAAGCAATACATATTTGTTAATAGTTACAAAAGATCATTAGTTTGCATTTTGAAACAACAATGTTATATTCATGAATGGATGTCAGCCTTGACCGGACGAGTAGCCTCCCCGAATGCCATCCTCAGCAATATTACCTGCCAACTGAAAATGCATAAAAGTGAGCTTTGCTGAGTGAGTTCTAGTTTTAAAATCATTAGCAAATACCTTGTAGGATTTATATATGAAAATACTCTTTAAAATATTTAACCATTCCTTCGTATGTGATAACAAATCATACATACATTCAATTAACATTCATTATCATCATTAACTTTCTTCACCATTTCCATGGCCGTTCACTTGAACTTTTACTTTTAATCTTTCACCTCGATATGGACCAAAGTGCTATACCCCCATATAATGCGCATAAACCTGGTACTAGGCCTGAGGTCTATAAATAGACCCCATCCGTGGTGCACTAATGCTGACTCCAGTACCGGGGCAGCAACACTGGTCCCCTCAATCTTAAAGATTGACCTTGTGTGTATCCTCTGGGGTTTGCTAAACCACACACAGTTGAGCTAACAACCTAGCGGTCGTGAACCTCATTGTGAATTTGCTTGCAAGATTTCTTACGTTCTTTATGTTCCACTTTTCATTAGCATTAATCTTTCACTTGATTAATAATACTTCAAAATTATGAACAAACCACATAAGGCCACATAATAATATCATAATAGGCACATAAGGGCAGCCCACACATGCATGAGATAATCAAATAAAAGCATCAAGTCAACCATGGTCAAACCCTAATTCTGATCTTCCAAAATTTCAGAAAAATTCCTTAAGTCTTAGAGAAATGCGGGTGAACAAAACCAATGCGGGTGAACAAAACTAATGCGGGTGAACAACTTGCAAATGCGGATGAAGAACTTGCAAATACTGGTGAACAAAAGTGAACGTGGGTGAACAACTTGCAAATGCGGGTGAACACTTGGTAATTATTTTCTTAAGGGAAATACTGATGAACACTATAGCAAATGCGCATATACAAAAGAAATGCTGATGAACACTTAGGCTGGATTAAGGCAAGTGCGGGTGAACACTTCAAATGCGAAGGAACACTGTAGCAAATGCTCATGAACAAAACACATGCAAATTTCACAGTTTAAATGCGGATGAACTATCTAACCTATAATTTAGACTTTTGCTATAACCAGTTCCAAGACCTCATTCTCATACATTCTTAACATGGATCTATCATGCTAAACTCTTAGAACAAGCTTACATCCTCATAAAACACAGAAATCATACGCATATACACATGGTTAACATTCATGATGGTTGTAAAACATTTTATATGCATTTTCAGCCCCAAGGAAGTTTAAAAACATAAAACCAGGGTCATAGAACTCACCTAGTGTAGAAGACAAGTAAAACTCCTCCAAACTTGCTTTTACACACAGGTCCAAACACCTAAATAAGCAAAACAACCAACCAAAGCACATACAACACTTAGAAATCGGTTTCTAAGGTGGAAAACCTTAAAGAACCAAGCCAACCATCAACAAAAACCCACTAACCTTGAAGATTTCAGTTCTGTATCCTTCTTGGAACCGAGAGTGCTTGTCTGCAGCTTTCTTTCTTCTTCCTTTCGGTCGAACAACAGTAACAACAAGATGATATTTGCGACCATGCCCATATAAAGTGCATTTTTTTTGACTTTTTGGTACTATTTACACAAAGCGCCCCTCAACTTTGCCTTCTTTTTATTTTCTTCAAAATACTTTTCTTTCCTTTTTATTTTGACCGAAGTTTCGGGTGTTACAAGTCTACCCCCCTTAAAGAGGTTTCGTCCTCGAAACCTGTCATTCTTCAAATAACTGAGGGTAGTGCTGCCTCATTTCTTCTTCAGTCTCCCATGTAGACGTGGAACCCTTTTGATGTTTCCACTGTACCCGCACAAGTGGAACCACTTTATTTCTCAACCTCTTCTCCTTTCGGTCGATGATTGCCACTGGTTGATCCACATAATTGAGTCGTTCATCCACATCAATATCATCCAATGTATAATCATATCTTCGTCGGCTAAGCATTTTCCTAGATGTGATACATGGAATGTCGGGTGAATCCCACTTAACTCATTGGGCAATTCTAGACGGTAGGCCACCTCTCCTACTCGTGCAACGATTCGGAAAGGCCATATGTATCTTGGACTCAACTTTTCCCTCTTCCAGAATCGAATGATCCCTTTCCAAGGCGATACCTTTAACATGACTTTATCACCCACGTTGAACTCGATGGGTCTACGCCTCTTATCGGCATACGACTTTTGCCTATCTTTGGCTGCCTTCATAAAGGCTTTGATCTTTTTCAACTTTTCAATCGTAGCCTCGATCACCTCGATACTTCCCAACTCTTTCTGCCCGATGTCTCCCCAACACACGGGCGTTCTACACCTTCTACCGTATAGCATCTCATATGGTGGCATACCAATGCTGGCATGATAACTGTTGTTGTACGAGAACTCCGCCAACGGTAAGTGATCATCCCAACTTCCTTCAAAGTCGATCACACATGCACGAAGCATATCCTCGAGCATCTGAATCGTCCGCTCGGATTGACCATCTATTTGAGGACGGTAAGCTGTGCTAATGTGTAGTCTCGTCCCCATAGCATCATGGAATTTCTTCCAAAACTTTGATGTGAACCGGGTATTACGATCTAAAACAATAGACACCAGCACACCATGGTGAGCTACAATCTCTTTGATGAACAGGTCCGCCAGTCTCTCGAAGGAATACGTCTCGCGGACCGGTAGGAAGTGAGCACTCTTTGTCAATCGGTCAACTATTACCCAGATGGTATCGCACCCCCTCGTAGTACGGGGTAGCTTCGTTATGGAGTCCATGGTGATGTGCTCCCACTTCAATTCGGGTATATCCAAGGGTTGGATCTTCCTGTATGGCTTCTGGTGTTCTGCCTTCACTTACAAGCAAGTAAGGCACTTACTCACATACTCCGCCACGTCACGTTTCATAACCGGCCACCAGTAATCTTTCTTCATATCTTGATACATCTTGGTAGCATCAGGATGAATGGAGTATCGAGTCTTATGATCTTCGTCCATAATTTGCCCACGTAGATCCCCATATCGAGGAATCCACATCCGTCCAAAGTGGGTTTTAACCCCGTGGGTATTCTCTCCCAATTCTACGACTAAACCTCTCATCCTCTCGGAGTTGAGGCAATTTCTTTTAATGCTTTAACTTGGAATTCTTTGACCTGTGTCATCACATTAGAAGTCATCACCAATTGATAAGCCTTCACCCGGATTGGCTCGGGTCACTCTTTTTGGCTGAGGGCATCAGCCACTACATTGGCTTTACCCGGATGGTAATGGATTTCACAATCATAATCCTTAATCAGCTGTAACCATCTCCTCTGCCTCATGTTGAGATCTTTCTGCTCAAAGAAATACTTCAGGCTCTTGTGGTCCGTGACGATTGTGCATTTCACCCCGTACAGGTAATGCCGCCAAATATTTAATGCAAAGACCACAGCCGCGAGCTCCAAATCATGCGTGGGATAATTGACCTTGTGGGTTTTCAACTGTCGAGATGCGTAGACTATTACTCTCCCATGTTGCATTAACACGCAACCTAGTTTCGAATAGGAGGCATCCGAATACACCACTAAGTCTTCACTCCCTTCAGGTAATGTCAAAACAGGAGCTTGGGTTAGTCTAGCTTTCAACTCCTCAAATGCATCCTCCTATTCCCGTCCCCACACATACTTCACATCCTTGCGTGTCAACTTAGTCAAAGGTGAGGATATCTTGGAAAAGTCATGGATAAACCTTCGGTAGTAACCCGCCAAACCCAAGAAACTACAAATCTCGGATGGCATCTTTGGAGACTTCCATTGCATTACCGCCTCAACCTTTGCTGGGTCCACCATAATTCCTTCGGTATTCACCACACGACCTAGAAACTGAACTTCCCGTAACCAAAAAGCACACTTAGAGAATTTAGCATACAACTTCTCCTTTCTAAGTGTCTCCAACACATCACGTATGTGGCCGGCATATTCTTCTTTGCTCTTCGAATAAATCAAAATATCATCCATAAAGACAATCTTTGATTTATCTAACATCAGCCGACACACTCGGTTCATCAGATCCATAAAGGCAGCTAGCGTGTTAGTTAAACCAAATGACATAACGAGAAACTCGTAATGTCCATAACGCGTGCGAAACGCTGTCTTTGGGATATCTTGTTCCTTTACCTTTAGCTGATGGTAGCCAGATTGAAGATCTATCCTGGAAAACCAACTGGCACCCTGAAGCTGATCAAATAGGTCATCAATTCTCGGTAGGGGGTAACGGTACTTTACTGTCAACTTGTTCAACTCTCGGTAGTCTATACACATTATCATACTACCGTCTTTCTTCTTTACGAATAATACCAGAGAACCCCAAGGAGAGATACTCGGTCTAATAAACCCCTTATCCATCAGTTCCTGTAGCTGATCCATCAGTTCTTTCATCTCAGTCGGAGATAACCGATACGGTACCTTGGCAACGGGTTGCGCACCGGGTATCAGGTCAATCTGAAATTCAATCTCGCGGTCAGGTGGCACACCTGGCAGATCTTCTGGGAACACGTCCCGGAAGTCACACACTACCGGCACATCGGACCATTGCGGTATCGACGTATCCAAATCTTTTACGTATGCCTAGTAGGCATTACATCTGCGCCTCATACACTTCTCTACCACCACCATCGAAATCACCTTCGGAACCGTAGTGACGCGATCGCCATAAACTGTCACTGAACTCCCATCGGGTGCAACTAACCAAATGATCTTCTTTCGACACACGATGTTTGCCTCATAGGCTGCTAACCAATCCATCCCCAGAACTACATCAAATCCACCTAGGGGCATCACAAATAGTTTAGCAGAGAACCTATGGCCTTCTAACTCTATGCCACAATCCTCAATCATATCAGAAATTCTGGTAGACTTACCAATAGCAGTTTCTACATCAAATGGCTCATCAATTCTTCTACTACTAACAGACAGCTTAGCACAAAAAGCAGCAGATATGAAACTCCTACTAGCACCAGAATCAAATAATACAGAGGCACAAGTTTGATTTACTAGAAACATACCCGACACCACGTCGGGGTCTACCTGTGCTTCCTCTCGAGTCATCGTGAAGGCTCTAGCACTTGCCCTCTGCCCCCCTTCTTCAGCCTCCTTCTTGCCCCCAGAGCTCTCAGCCCTCGGCTTCCCGCATTCATGGCTTCTGTGGCCAGTCCCGCCACAATGGAAACACCTCGACACTCCACAATCTTTTCCTATATGACCGGGCTTCCCAAATTTGAAGCAAATATTCGATCCCAAACGGCATTACCCTCTATGTTCCTTCCCACACTTGTCACACCGCTTCAACCCCGAGCTTGCAGCAACAACCGGGAGGTCATCCATCCTTGGCCTCTTGCTATTTGGGGTGAAACCACCACGCCCAAACCTCTTCCCATTCCAGTTCTTATCGCCACTACCTGTCTTCTTCACCTCAACCACCGACACATCTCTCTCATCGTAAAGCCTCCCAGCCAGATCCACTGCCGACCTAAAAGTGCTTGGTCGGTCAGCAATCAAGTGCCAGCGAACGTTAGCCGGCAGTCCCTGCACATACCTCTTAATCTTCCTTGACACTGGCGTCACCTGATCCGGCACTAGTCTCGCCATTTCGTTAAACTTGGTGGTGTATTGCTGGTAGGTCATGGTTCCCACCTCAAGCTATAGGAACTCTCTCTCTATCTTGTCTAGTTCCCTATGAGGGCAGAATTCCTCAATAACCAACTTCTTCAATTCTCCCCATCTCATCCTCCCGATGGCCCTGCTGGCCTTGGCTTGGACAATATTGTCCCACCAACACAGAGCCGAGTCAACAAATGAGTGAGTGGAAAATTTCACCTTCTGATCCTCCCTGCACTCACTAATATCCAACACTGCCTCCATTTCTCTAACCTAGTGGTGGGCAGTAGCAGCGTTACCGTTGCCGTCAAAAGTAGGGGGTTTACACCATTCGAATGCCCCGTAGCTGCATCCCCTCATGGTCTCCCGCACCCCTACATCTTCTTCATCACTGGAGGCTCCCCTTTCAACATTCATCTCCTCCTCATCATCATGATCTCCCTCATTCTCCCTTCTCCCAGCAGCAGCCCTTCTCTCTTCCTCCTTTTCTTTCCTCTCATCCTTTCTTATGGCTCGGATCACCTCAGTCACGACAGACGGTAGGATCGTCTGCATGACTTGGTGAACCTCCTCCACCACTACCTCTTTCACTGAGGCCCTCAAATTAGAACTCTCATCCACTCCCTCCGGGTGATGAAGCTCAGGCTCAACAGGAGCCGTCTCTGCAGTTCTCATCTTGTTTTTTGCTGCCCGGGGTCTACCAGCATGACCACCCCGTACTCCACCTCTAGAAGCCTTAGATGATCTACCTCCAGCCATCCTCTAACACTATAAGATTCAAACACTCACACGGTCATTCAAGGTAATAGCTCAGTTAATGTTAAGTATAGTATGTCCCTAATTACAGTGGCCAGTTGTGATTAGCCACTTACTTTACTCTTCGTTCCCCGAGCATTTCCTATCCTGACTACATCAGTATTCAAATCTACTAAAGCACATAAATCAAATAGCATGCGAACATAATACCGGTTATCATAATGAAAAGAAATACCTGATGGCACGTAGCTACTTGGGCTGGCATCCCTCCATTCGATCCCATTTTCAGTTTAAGTTTAGGTTTTGTTTTTTTTTTTTTGAAAATATTTACCCATTTCTCTTAAACTTTGGCTTTGATACCAACTTGTAAGGCCCCGTTCCTGGAAACCTCATAGTTGGACATTCACAGCACAATTTATAAAGCATTTCATAATTTATCAAACATTACAGCGAAACTTAATTATGAAAAGCCATTCATTAGTTTATAACCACTGTTGCTAAGCAATACATATTTGTTAATAGTTACAAAAGATCATTAGTTTGCATTTCGAAACAACAATGTTATATTCATGAATGGATGTCAGCCTTGACCGGATGAGTAGCCTCCCCAAGTGCCATCCTCAGCAATATTACCTGCCAACTGAAAATGCTTAAAAGTGAGCTTTGCTGAGTGAGTTCTAGTTTTAAAATCATTAGAAAATAACTTGTAGGATTTATATACAAAAATACTCTTTAAAATATTTAACCATTCATTCGTATGTGATCACACATCATACATACATTCAATTAACATTCATTATCATCATTAACTTTCTTCACCATTTCCATGGCCGTTCACTTGAACTTTAACTTTTAATCTTTCACCTCGATATGGACCAAAGTGCTATACCCCCATATAATGCGCATAAACCTGGTACTGGGCCTAAGGTCTATAAATAGACCCCATCCGTGGTGCACTAATGCTGACTCCAGTACCGGGGCAGCAACAGTGGTCCCCTCAATCTTAAAGATTGACCCTGTGTGTATCCTCCGGGGTTAGCTAAACCACACACAGTTGAGCTAACAACCTAGCAGTCGTGAACCTCATTGTGAATTTGCTTGCAAGGCTTTCTTACGTTCTTTATGTTCAACTTTTCATTAGCATTAATCTTTCCCTTGATTAATAATACTTCAAAATTATGAACAAACCACATAAAGCCACATAATAATATCATAATAGGCATATAAGGGCAGCCCACACATGCATGAGATAATCAAATAAAAGCATCAAGTCAACCATGGTCAAACCCTAATTCTGATCTTCCAAAATTTCAGAAAAATCCTTAAGTCTTAAAGAAATACGGGTGAACAAAACCAATGCGGGTGAACAAAACTAATGCGGGTGAACAACTTGCAAATGCGGATGAACAACTTGCAAATGCGGGTGAACAACTTGCAAATGCGGGTGAACACTTGGTAATTATTGTCTTAAGGAAAATGTTGATGAACACTGTAGCAAATACGCATCTACAAAAGAAATGCTGATGAACACTTAGGCTGAATTAAGGCAAGTGCGGGTGAACACTTCAAATGCGGAGGAACACTGTAGCAAATGCTCATGAACAAAACACATGCAAATTTCACAGTTTAAATGCGGATGAACTATCTATAACCAGTTCCAAGACCTCATTCTCATACATTCTTAACATGGATCTATCATGCTAAACTCTTAGAACAAGCTTACATCCTCATAAAACACAGAAATCATACGCATATACACACGGTTAACATTCATGATGGTTGTAAAATATTTTATATGCATTTTCAGTCCCAAGGAAGTTTAAAAACATAAAACCGGGGTCATAGAACTCACCTAGTGTAGAAGACAAGTAAAACTCCTCCAAACTTGCTTTTACACACAGGTCCAAACACCTAAACAAGCAAAACAACCAACCAAAGCACATACAACACTTAGAAATCGGTTTCTAAGGAGGAAAACCTCAAAGAACAGAGCCAAACATCAACAAAAACCCACTAACCTTGAAGATTTCAGTTCTGTATCCTTCTTGGAACTGAGAGAGCTTGTCTGCAGCTTTCTTTCTTCTTCCTTTCGGTCGAACAACAGCAACAACAAGATGATATGGGCGGCCATGCCCATATAAAGTGCATTTTTTTGACATTTTGGTACTATTTACACAAAGCACCCCTCAACTTTGCCTTCTTTTTATTTTCTTCAAAATACTTTTCTTTCCTTTTTATTTTGACCGAAGTTTTGGGTGTTACACAATTGATTTCGATGACATTTTCAAGTTCAATGAAATGGATGTTAATGTGAATAACAAAGAACAGCCGATTTACAAACCCTTGGTTAACCACGATGAACAGGGGAATCGAAAATTGAAAATGTTGAAGTCAAATCCAATGTTTCAGTGTAAAAAGATGTTTGAAACTGTAAAGGTGATTGAAAATAAACATAAAACATAACACAAATGGTTATTTATCTCAAGATCAAGATAGGTCAACTTCCTATACAACAGTAACCATTGAACTCTCAATTTTGACCAGAGAAAGTCAAATTGAGTAAAGTCAAACATGATCTTTGGTGTATGATTTGATAATTGTTAGCTCATTTCTAACACATGTGTCTCTTTTGCAGAATCTATGGCAAACCTCACTTAGAGCAAACTCCACAATGTTAGTGGATTCCTTGATCCAGATGTGCCTGAATCTGAAGGGTTAAGAGACATGATAAGATTCAACTCCATAACAAGAGTAGCACATGCCATCACTGCTAGACCTATCATCTATGACAATTTCATTAGATCATTCTGGAGAACAGCTGAGGTAACTAAAATAGATGGTATAAAGACTATATTAGGAAGGATCTCTGATAATCACATATTAGCCATCACTAAACAAACTGTGAGACAGTGTCTACAGTTTGGGGATGATGCCAATTCTCCCCAAGAACTAGAAGAGGATGATATCATGACCTTCTTTGCCAACATTGGCTATGAAGGAGGTTTTGAAGGAAAACAAATAGTCAAAGGGTTAGTTGACTTACAATGGAGATTCCTGATACATCTATTCCAACATTGCGTGTCAAAGTGGAAGACTTGTTGGAATGACATACCTATCTCTACATCATCATTTATTTGTGCCTTGTGCACTAACAGACAATTCAACATGTCTGTTTATTTGTTCAATGGCCTGGTCTCAAACATTCAGGAAGGAAGAAGACATATGTTCCTGATGTATCCACAGTTCATCAAAATGCTTCATCAATGAAGCTTTTCTTGTTATTGTAGCTGAAGGCCCTATGATAGACATTCCTCACTATAATGCCAAGTCTTACAAATATATCAAAAAAAGAGACACAAGGAACTTCTATAGTGGAACTTTCTTTTAACTACTTCCATGGTTGTTACAATAGATCAACTCAGAAGAAGTTCAAACTGAGGAAGATGTTCCTGATGTTGAGGAACAAGAACATAATGATGTTCCTGCTGATGTGCATGAAATTGTTGAAGAACAACTAGCTGCTCATGATCAACAAACTGCTGAAGAGCATGTTGATACAGCAAAGGAAGGACTAAGGAAATTGTCACCATAGGTTGATGTAGGTGATGATCATCACACTGTGCCTTCAGTTTAAGAAGCTGACTTTCCCTCTCCTTTTAAAGCATCACCTGTTCATTCTCCTCCTCTATCTCCTATCTACTCTTATCACGCATCTCCTATCCATTCATCACCAGAAGCTGCTACTGCATCTGTGGAAATTGGTGAATCTACAAACAAGAAAACAATGGACTCTTAGATACTATAACCATTCAAACTATTGCAATGGAGGAATAAGAGAGTCTACTAGATGTCCAAACTGATATTATATCTGATCTTCATAGAAGATAGAAGCTCTAACAAAAAGAGTTTCTGAACTAGAAACATTGATCAAAATCAAAGAAGAACTAGCAAAAGACAAGGATGAAAAGGGTGATGATGAAACTGATAAAGACAAAGAGGATGAGGCTGAAAAAGAAGAAGAATCAAAAGAATATGAAAGTGTCTCTGGTGAGAGCAGCAGTGATGAGATGACTCTCCACCAGCAATATGAAAGTGTCTCCAAGAATGACTAAAACCTTACAACAAGCTCAACACAGTGAGGTTAGGGATGAAGAGGAAAGCATGGCTATGGTTGTTTACATGTAACACCCGAAAAATTCAATGAAAAGAAAAGTAAAGAAGAAAAGATAAATATCCAAAAGGTTAAGGGGTGAAGGTGTACAAAAGGTAAACTTACCCATAATGGGTTTCAAAAAGGTGGTAAGGCCGCCCATGACTCTCTCTCTCATGCAAATTCTACTGAATGCTTGGAAAAGAAAACCATCTGGTTTTAGAGAGAGAAAGCTCAAGTTCTTCGAAAGGTGAGATTTCCAGAAGATTTCTTCTCGATTTTTTTTGCTGGGTTCGGGCTTATGAACCTATTTTTATGTGTTTTCTTGTGTTGGTTGTTTGTTTTATGTGTTTAGGTGTTAGATATTCTTGTTAGCTCTCGGGTTGTTGTGTTTCGCTTGAAAGCTGCTGAGAGGTGAGTTCTAGATCCCCTATTTTACATGTTTTCTACTTGTTTTGGGGCTGATATGCATTATAACTACTGTTTTTCCTAACTAGCTATGAGTTTTACATGGTGCACGGTTGTATTTGATATATGTTGGTTTTAAGTGATTTCTACAATGTTGTGATGATGTTTGTTATGCTTTAAGCTTGTAACATGTTAGATCTATGTTAATTTCAGGCTTGAATGATGTTTGAGATTGGAAAACCTCATAAGTTGCATTGCAGGTACTGAACAAGTGTCCGCTGTGGATGATGGTCATCCACTGTGGACACTTAGAAATGTAGGACGTCCGCTGTGGACTTACATGTCCGCTGTGGATACTCGAGGAGTTTTTTTTGTTTGTTGTCCATTGTGGATGTTGGTTATCCACTGTGGACACTGTCCGCTGTGAACCCTTAGAAAAATTTGTACGTCCGTTGTGGACGTTGGTTATCCGCTGTGTACTTATTTCATCCGCTATACACTTTTAGTTATCCGCTGTGGATGTTATTCATCCGCATTGGACTTTGTTCATCCGTTGTGAACACTTAGTGTTTTACTCATCCACTGTGGATCTTGGCTGTCTGCTATAGACTTAAGTTGTCCGCTGTGGATACTTAGTACTTTAAGTCATTCGCTGTATAAGTTACTCATGCGCGGTGTATAATTAGGAGTTTTTCTGAAATTTTGGAAATAGAGTTCAAGTGTTAAGAACTTATGTTTAATGGGTGTTTAAGCTTGTCCTATGTTTCTAATGTTTTAATTACCTTCTTATGGGCTGCTTGCTATGAATAATTATTACTTTTTCATGATATGTGGTTTTAAGGTAATAATATTATAAAAGTATTATTCATAATAAGTGGACACAAAGGAATAAAAGAAGAACAGTGAAACATAATAAATGTTACCCCAGGGCCCTAACAAAAGGTGAAAAGCCTTGCAAGCTTTTCCAACGGAGGTTCACGACGATGTTGTCGTTAGCTCAACTGATGTGTGGCTGTTTCAGCCCAAGAAAGGCACATTCGGGGTCTAATCCTTGTGATTGACCAATAAACTAATGGGATCCAAGTTCATGAGCAGGCTTCATGCCTAGAAGTGTGGATCAACTGTCGGGGGTTAGCTACCACTTATAATTGTGTACCGATAGGGGTTCGGCATCTGTTGCCAACTAACAATGTAGGCTCTTACTTTGTGCGATCCTAGTTAATAAAAATGAAAGATAATGAAAGAAAGATTTCTTAAGGATGGATTATGTATGATGATGAAAGATCACCATGCGAAGTTTACCAAAGTATATTTTCTATATTATTAAACTAGGACTCACTCAGCAACATTGACTTTTTATATGTATATCAGTTGGCAGGTAAGGATGTTGCTGAGGATGGCACGGCCGAAGCTACATGGTGAATGGAGACTGGCATCCATTTATACAGTTATGATATTTTTGTCTTGTAATACAACTAAATATTCTTTTATAACTCTAACAATGATGTATTATTTGGCAAAAGTAATCATTAATGCAAGAAATAGTTTTTGGTTAAATTATTCTGCTGCGATTGTTTTCTTATAATAATGTGATTTAAGGTGTTTTTAATAATGAATGATGCTATGAATGTCCAACTGTGGGGTCTTCGGGAACAGGGCCTTACAAGTTGGTATCAGAGCCAAAGTTTAAGAGAATTGGGTAAATTGTTTTCAAAACCTAAACTTAAACTGAGAATGGGACCGAATGGAAGGATGCCAGCCCAAGTAGCAACGTGCCATCAGGTAGATTTTTCATAAAGTTAACTAGTATTACGTGTGTGTGCTATTTGAATTATGTGCTCTTAGTAGATTTGAATACTGATGTAGTCAGGACAGGAAATGCTTGGGGGATGAAGAGTAAAGTAAGTGGCTAATCACAACTGGCCACTGTAATTAAGGACTTACTATACTTGACATAATCTGAGCTATTACCTTGAATGACCTTGTTAGTTTTTAAATCTTATAGGAGGTAGATCTTATGGCGGGTAGGAAATCTGGGAAGGCGACCCGAGGCGGTGCTCATGCCGGGGGTACTACTGGGCCACATGTCACCTGGAGCAAATCTAAGGCTCCTGAGATGACTTATGAGGACACGGATATTCATAGCCATCAAGATGGTGAAGGATCAGCCACCCTCAAGTCTACAGTAAAGGAAGCTATTGCTGAAGAAGTCTACAACATCATGCAAAACGTGTTACCTTCAGTGGTGACCGAGGTGTTGAGGGCTATAAAGGATGGTGAAAAGACCAAGGATGTGGGGGAGAAGGAGAAAGCTGATGAAGAGCCATCTAGTCCCAGGTTGGTAATTCATGATGACGATAGCAAGAAGGAGAGGGAGGCCGCTAAGGGGTGCACCTAAGGGGCGTTTCAGAGGTGCAAACCCCTAACCTTTGATGGCAATGACAATGCCATGGTTGCTCACTGTTGGGTACGAGAGATGGAGGCAGTCCTGGACATCAGTGAGTGCTGGGAGGATCAAAGGTAAAGTTTGCCTCCCATTCCTCCGTGGACTCGGCATTATGCTGGTGGGACAACATTGTCCAAGCCAAGGGGAAATGGTTTGTTGCAAGGATGAGGTGGTCGGATTTGAAGGAACTGGTACTGGAGGAGTATTGTCCACATTGGGATATGGACAAAATTGAGAAGGGGTTCTTACATTTGGAGGCTGGAAACATGACTCATCAAGAGTATACCTCCATGTTCAATGAGCTTGCAAGACTTGTGCCAGATCTAGCAACTCCAGAGTCCAAGAAGATTAAGAGGTACATACAAGGTTTGCCCGTGGATATAAGGAGGAACATGATAGCTGCTAGACTGAGCACTTTCAAGTCTACAGTAGATTTGGCTGGAAGGTTGTATGATGAGAGGGATCCGGTGCCAATTCAGAGGAAGGTTGAGAGGAGTTGGAACAAGAATGGCAATGGGAAAAGGTTCAGGGACAACAACTTTGGGGTTGGGGAGAAGAAGATGAAGGTTGATAATCGTCACCCAGAACAAAGGAAGGAGAATGATCGGAAAGAATGTAGGAAGTATGGGAAGAGTCACCTTGGTGAGTGTAGAGTGGGGACAAACCGGTGTTTTAAGTGTGGAGGTGAAGGGCACTATGCTAAGGATCGCCGAGTACCGAAATGTTACCAGTGCGGAGAGGTGGGTCATTCGGGCCGGGATTGCAAGAAGGGTGGAGCAGGGGGCTCAGGGACCCAGACTATGGGAGAAAAAGGGAGAAGTGAGAGCACCAAAACCAAGGCAAGGGCAGTCAACATGACCCGAGAAGAAGCCAGAGTGGACCTGGAAGTAGTTTCAAGTATGTTCTTGGTAAACCAAGTGTATGCTTCTATGCTCTTTGATTTGGGTGCTAATAGAAGTTTTGTATCTGCTACCTTTTGTCGTGAAATGCATGGTAAGAATAAGAAGATAGATGTACATTTTCATGTAGAGACATCAATGGGAAAGTTTACCAAGGTGACTGATATGATAGACGATTGCCTCATAGAATTGGATGGTCATTAGTTCCCTGCTAGATTGTACGTGATGGCCCTAGAAGGTTTTGATGTGGTATTAGGAATGGATTGGTTGGCGACCTATAAAGCGAATATTGTATGTCGAAAGAATATGATTCGTTTGACTACGCCTTATGGTAGTGTGGTTACGGTTCATGGAGACAAGGAATACACCGCTCCGCGAGTGATATCGATGATCAAGGAAGAGAAGTTTATGAGGCGAGGGTGCGGTGCTTACCTGGCTTATGTGAAGGATGTGGATGCCACTGTGACCAGGTTGTCTGACGTACCGGTGGTATGCGATTTCCCCGATGTGTTTCCCGAAGACCTACCAGGGGTCCCACCCGACAGAGAGATCGAGTTTTGGATTGACTTGATACCGGGAGCGCAACCCGAGCCAAGGAACCATACCGGTTGGCTCTGTCCGAACTTAAGGAGCTGATGACGCAACTACAAGACCTCTCGGATAAAGGCTTCATTCGGCCGAGTATCTCACCATGGGGTGCTCCGGTCCTATTCGTGAAAAAGAAGGATGGTAGTATGAGGATGTGTATCGACTACCGTGAGTTGAACAAGTTGACCGTGAAGAACCGGTACCCGTTACTGAGAATTGATGACTTGTTTGATCAGCTCCAGGGTGCTAGTTGGTTCTCTAGGATAGACCTGCGATCGGGGTATCATCAACTGAAATTGAAGGAGCAGGATATCCCTAAGGCAGCCTTTCGCACGCGTTATGGACACTATGAGTTTCTCGTGATGTCCTTCGGTTTAACTAATGAGCCAGCTGCCTTTATGGACCTTATGAATCGGGTATGCTGACTGATGCTAGACAGATCAGTGATTGTATTCATTGATGATATTCTGATCTATTCGAAGAGCGAAGATGAGCACGCCTGTCATATCAAGGAGGTACTAGAGACACTTAGAAACGAGAAGTTGTATGCAAAGTTCCCTAAGTGTGTGTTTTGGCTGCATGAGGTTCAATTTCTTGGCCACGTGGCTAACCCCAAAGGGATAATGGTGGACCCAGCAAAAGTCGAAGCTGTAATGCAATGGGAACCCCCGAGGACGCCATCCGAAATCCATAGTTTCTTGGGTTTGGCAGGCTACTATAGGAGATTTATTCAAGACTTCTCTAAGGTGGCGGCCCCATTAACTAAGCTGACCCGTAAGGATGTAAAGTTTGAATGGGGTTCTGAGCAGGAGAGTGCATTTCAGGAGTTGAAGATGAGGCTAACCCAAGCCCCCGTCTTGACGTTGCCTGAAAGGAATGAAGACTTGGTGGTATACTCAGATGCTTCATATTTGGGTTTAGGTTGTGTGCTGAGTCAACGAGGAAAGGTTATAGCCTATGCATCCTGACAATTGAAGATCCATGAGGCTAACTATCCTACTCATGATTTGGAGTTGGCGGCTGTGGTCTTCGCATTGAAGATTTGGAGGCACTACCTGTACAGGACAAAGTGCACCATTTTCACTGACCACAAAAGCTTGAAGTACTTATTCAACCAAAAGGATCTTAACATGAGACAAAGAAGATAGTTAGAGTTGATCAAGGATTACGACTGTAAAATTCACTATCATCCAGGTAAGGCGAATGTGGTAGCCAATGCCCTCAGTCGAAAGGAGAGGCCAGAACTGATTCCGGTGAAGGCTTGCCAGCTGGTTGTGACACCGGATGTTATGGGTCAAATTAGGGAATTCCAAGATGAGGCATTAAAGGACGATAGGATCAACTTTTGATGAATGAAGGGGCAGGCGACAAATTTAGGGGAGAACACCCTTGGCGTTAAAACCCGTTTTGGGTGGATGTGGATTCCTCGTTATGGGGAGATGAGGGGAAGGATCATGGATGAGCCTTATAAAACATGGTATTCCATCCATCCTGGTGCTACAAAAATGTATCATGATCTGAAGAAGGATTATTGGTGGCCAGGGATGAAGTGTGATGTGGTGGAGTACGTGAGTAAGTGCCTGGCCTGTTTACAAGTGAAGGCGGAACATCCGAAACCATATGGGAAGATCCAACCCTAGGATATACCCGAGTGGAAGTGGGAACACCTCACCATGGACTTCATCACAAAGTTGCCTCGCACTGCAAGAGGATATGATACCATTTGGGTGATCGTAGACCGCCTGACGAAGAGTGCACACTATTTTCCAATCAGAGAGACGCACTCGTCGGAAAGGTTGGTGGAGTTGTTCAACAAGGAGATCGTAACTCATCATGGTGTGCCGGTGTCTATTGTTTCTGATAGGGACACCAGATCACGTCCAAGTTCTGGAAGAAATTTCATGATGCGATGGGGACGAGGTTACACATTAGCACTGCTTATCACCCACAGACAGACGGTCAATCAGAACGGACCATGCAGACCTTAGAGTATATGCTCCGGGCATGTATTATTGACTTTGGTGGAAGTTGGGATGAACACCTACCATTGGCAGAGTTCTCCTACAACAATAGTTATCATGCCAGTATAGGCATGCCACCATTCGAAATGCTTTACGAGCGAAGATGCAGAACCCCAGTGTGTTGGGGTGACATCGGGCAAAAAGAGTTGGGAAGTATCGAGGTCATTGAAGCCACGTCAGAGAAGTTGGAAAAGATCAAGGCCTTCATGAAGGCAGCAAGGGACCGGCAAAAGTCCTACGCTGATAAAAGGAGGCCAATTGAACTCCAAGTGGGAGCTAAGGTGATATTGAAGGTATCTCCTTGGAAAGGGATTATCAGGTTTCACAAGCGAGGAAAGTTGAGCCCTAGGTATATTGGGCCATTCAAAATCATTGCCAGAGTTGGTGAAGTGGCATACAGGCTGGAACTTCCTGATGAACTGCATGGAATTCATCCTACATTCCATGTTTCTCACTTACGAAAGTGCTTGGACACTTTGGACACTCGAGGAGTTTTTTTTTTGTTTGTTGTCCACTGTGGATGTTGGTTATCCGCTGTGGACACTGTCCGCTATGAACCCTTAGAAAAATTTGTACGTCCGCTATGGACGTTTGTTATCCGTTGTGTACTTATTTCATCCGGTGTACACTTTTAGTTATGCGTTGTGGATGTTATTCATCTGCATTGGACTATGTTCATCCGATATGAACACTTAGTGTTTTACTCATCCGCTGTGGATCATGGCTGTCCGCTATAGACTTAAGTTGTCCACTGTGGATACTTAGTACTTTAAGCCGTCCGCTGTATAAGTTACTCATGCGCTGTGTTAATTAGGAGTTTTTCTGAAATTTTGGAAATAGAGTTCAAGTGTTAAGAACTTATGTTTAATGGGTGTTTATGCTTGTCCTATGTTTCTAATGTTTTATTTACCTTCTTATGGGCTGCTTGCTATGAATAATTATTACTGTTTCATGATATGTGGTTTTAAGGTAATAATATTATAAAAGTATTATTCATAATAAGTGGACACAAAAGAATAAAAGAAGGACAGCAAAACAGAATAAATGTTACCTCATAGCCCTAACAAAAGGTGAAAAGCCTTGCAAGCTTTTCCAACGGAGGTTCACGACGATGTTGTCGTTAGCTCAACTGAAGTGTGGCTGTTTCAGCCCAAGAAAGGCACATCCGGGGTCTAATCCTTGTGATTGACCAATAAACTAATAGGATCCAAGTTCATGAGCAGGGTTCGTGCCTAGCAGTATGGATCAACTGTCGGGGGTTAGCTACCACTTATAAATGTGTACCGACAGGGGTTCGGCATCTGTTGCCAACCAACAATGTAAGCTCTTGCTTTGTGCGATCATAGTTAATAAAAGTGAAAGATAATGAAAGAAAAACTGATAAAGAATCTCTTAAGGTTGGATTATGTATGATGATGAATGATCACCATGCGAAGTTTACCAAAGTATATTTTCTATATTATTAAACTAGGACTCACTCAGCAATGCTGACTTTTTATATGTATATAAGTTGGCAGGTAAGGATGTTGCTAAGGATGGCACGGCCGAAGCTACATGGTGAATGGAAACTAGCATCCATTTATACAATTATGATATTTTTGTCTTGTAATGCAACTAAATATTCTTTTGTAACTCTAACAACGATGTATTATTTGGCAAAAGTAATCATTAATGCAAGAGATAGTTTTTGGTTAAATTATTCCGCTGCGATTGTTTTCTTATTATAATATGATGTAAGGAGGTTTTAATAATGAATGATGCTATGAATGTCCAACTGTAACATCTCCGGGAACGGGGCCTTACATTTACACTGGTCAAACTCCAGAAGAAAGACTGGATGAAGAGTCTGAAATGAAAGAAATGATTGAAGACTTAGTCATTTACTCTTCTGGAGAGTTCATTATTGATGTAGACTTCTGGGATTTTGTTAAAGATTTTAGATCTCCAGTTGAACCAATTGTGGTGATCCCTCCTAACCTTGTATCTCTAGAGGAAGAAATAAGCTTACATCTTGTTCCTGCTATCTCACTGACTGATAATCAAAAGGAACTCATAATGAGACTGTGTGAAGAGCTGAGAGAGAAAGAAGAAGATGAAAAGCTTGAAAAGCTAAAGAAGCAACAGGAAGCTGAAGCCTTTATACCCTCTTCCTCTGGTCCCCGTATGCACATATACTCCAGAAAGAGGAAGTACTTATCAGAAAAGGCCAAAGGCAAACTGCCTATGGTAGAAGAGGAACTAACTTCAAAGAAACAAAAAGATGATCCAAGAAGCCTTACTGCTATTGCCTGATTTCTTGATGAGCATGAGAAGGCTGAAGAACAACTAAAGAAGAAGACTGAGGTGATTATCCTTGAAGAAGGAGAGATAGAAGGTGGATACCTGGAAAGCTTGATTGATGACCCTTTGATCAGGGACAGTCCTGCAAAGGTTGAGTCAACAGTTGAAGAAATGGTGGAAAAGGCTCAAGCTGATGATCTTATGGTGAAAGCCATGTATTTGATCAACCACGGCTATGATCCTGATGAAGTTTTTGGGATGACATATGAGGGAATGGTTGAAGATGTGAAAGAAATGCACAAACTTCTTGACCCTACATATGTAACTAATTATGAAAAGAAGACAATCAGATCCCCAATCACATTCACTTCAATACAGTCTCAACAATCTCAAGAACCATAATCCCAATATCCTGATCCCTACAGCATGATAGACAGGGAAATGAAGAAATATCTATCTGCTCAAGGATTCACCAGAAGAAGACTGGGTAATATGAAGACAAATTCCCTCAGAGCTACAATTCTCAAAATAGTCAAAGACAAGAAAGAAAGATTAATGGCTATTGAAGAAGACGTTGCAGGGAGGAAACCCAGATCTAGAACTTCAGCTCAATATGTCCAACTCACTACCAAAGACCATGATGTCTTGGCACCCATGCTACACAGAAATCCTGAATGGTTTACTGAACCCTCTCAATTGAAGTTGCATGAAGGGTTAACCACTTTAGAGTTGATTAAGGGTGTGTCTGCTCTAGAAGGTAAGATGGATGTTAAAATAACTTCCTAGAAGTATGACAGTGATTGGAACATGTTTATCGTGAAAAGGATCTCAGGGCTTGTTTAGTTCTTCACAGAGTATACTGCTCTGGTGAACTCCCTGCAGATTCATGATCTTAAAGAACTAGTTGAGCTTGAATTGATTAATCATCATGCTATGTATAGAGGATATGAGTTTGAAGAAATACTAAGAATGTTCAAGAAAACAAACAACTTCAAATCTCTAAAAGCAATATGCATAAGGAAAGACAAATCTTTCTGTAATCCTCTTGAAAAGAAGAAGAAGAGAGAAACTGAAGATTTGGTATTTCCAAAGTTGAATGTAAAACCAACAAAATCATTAAAAAGAAAGATGGTTTCTGGTACCCAAACATCAAAGCCAATCTCAAATGTGTTTTATGATGAAAAGACTTATGAGTTGGTCATTAAAAGAAAATGGGGAGGAAAGGAAGGATTTGACATACGGCTATTCAGTGGATATGAGGTGAGATTGTTAGAGGAATCCTATATCCACTACATATTTACAAGGCACTTTAGAGAAATAGAAAACAAGCTTGGAGAAGCTGATATGTATTTCTTTTTGAAATGCATCAAAATTCTGATGATAGCCTATGACAGAATCAAAAAAAAAAAGAAAGAACAAAGAAGAAGATAGAAAGTTCCTCTCCAATTGGGAAACATAGTGAAGTTGGAAGTAGATGCTGATGGTTCATTGTTGATTCACAGAGATGGGCTTTCCACTGTATCTGTGTTGGAACCCATATCTCTAAGACAGATGCCTATTAAGGCAATTCACAATATGAGCCAAATGAAGATTCATGTCCTTAGCTGAGATAAAATGAATGAGGCTAGAGACTTCTCAAACATGATCAAAGCTATTTTGGACCTTCTTTGGCTGAACCTCAACCATTTATTGAGACTGAACTAGCACCAGCTCCATCAACAGTCCAAGAAAAGAAAACACCTACTCTTGAAGAACCACCAGAATCTTTACAACCTCCACCATCCTCAAACCCTTGAAATACACAGGCTATATAATCCTTAGGGGGAGTATTGGTGGACCCTGAAAGGATCATACATGCCAATTCAAGAGGTGGTTGAAGGTTGTTCTGGTTGGAATCTCCCATAAGTCCAAGAAGTAATGGAGGTGAAATAGAAGAATAAAGACAAGTGTTGGCTATCCGCATTAGTCAATGCGGATATGCAAAGAACAAATACAGTCAAGTATTTGTTCATCCGCATTAACTAATGCGGATAGGCAAAACAAATGCGGTTAAGTATTCGTTCATCCACATTTACAAATGCGGAAGTGTAGAATAAAATGCGCTTAAGTATTTGTTCATCCGCATTAGTCCATGCAGATGACATACTTAATGTGAAAGCTCAATAGAAGATATACTAATGAAGACAAGCACATCCATATTAATTAATGCGGATGAACAACAAAAAATGCTGATTATCTTTTGTAGTTAGACTAGTATTCTGATGTATAGTTGTCAGGGTAGTTTAGTCATTTTGTGCACGCATTGTATCAGCCTATAAATAGAATAGTATACACTACTTGTGTAACTTTCGATCTGTTGATAAAACCCTAGCACACTTTGTATGTTGTTTGACAACATCAATATACAAAGCATTTATTAGTATTTTTAGCATTAAATGTTCTTTGATTCAGTATTTCTGCTACTTAATCAATGACTCAATCATCATATTCGATCCTAGTTGAGTTACATCAACTCAGATTCACATCTTGGAACCAGTGCAAATATTGAGTCAGTGGAGATTGATGAAAGCTCAAGAAACAATGATAGAGCATCATCAATGTCTCAATACAAGTATGTTGCATCTCCAGCTAGCACTGTGGAGAATGCCTTTATGGCAAAGAATGAGAATTTACCAGAAGAAGAGGGTGATCTGTTTATAGGAGCAGGGTTCTTTACAGATTCTTCATATACAAGTACTCCTGCTTATGCATGTCAACCTCAACCTCAACCTCTGTCTCCTCCTAAACCTCAAAGCTCTAAACCTCAAACTGAGACTCCATCTGTTAACTCTGCTAAAACTAGCAAAGTTAAAGATGTCATTAACATCTATTACAGGATGAAGAGTCCAAATCTGCTTTTACTGCTTTTATGGCTAGTTTTCAAGCTTATCAAGATAGTTATTTAACTCAATTAGATTTCGTTTTGCAGTACTTATTTGAAATGGATCCAGATGATGTGGAGGAAATGGATCTAAGCTGGCAGATGGTGATAATTGCATACAGAACTCAGAAACACTCTTATGTCAACAGGAACTACAAGACAAGTGCTAACAAGACTATTGGATTTGACAAGTCTAAGTCAAGGTGTTTCAACTGCAATAGCTATGGTCACTTTTCAAGGGAATGCAAAGCTCCCAGAAACAAAGGAGGAAATAGCCAATCAAGTTCAAGTAATCAGAGGTTTCAACAATCATCTCAGAAGACATTCCGAAAGCCATACCAAACCTTACCAATGCCTGAGCTTAAAGATGACTCAAAAGCTTCTGAAGAACCCAAGAAAGCTTTAGTAGTGAGCATCAAGGATGGATACGAACTGAGTGCATATGCAGAGCAGTTTACAGCTGACTTAACCTATAGTTTATCTCTTATTGCAGAAGTTCAAGGAGAAGATTGGTCAGAAGATAGTGATCCAAAGGCTAAATATGATTCTGAGAATGAAGAAGAAGAATACGATTGGAGTGATAAATCTGATCCTAAAGAAGATTCAGAAGAAGTTGCATTGATGGCAAAGTCAGATCAACCAAAGGTTGAAAATTCATCTTCCAACTCTAAGACTTCTTCAACTAAATATCCTGAAATACCAGTTGAAGTAAGAGAAAACTATACACCAAATCTTGCTTTGAACATGTAGAATATTACCAAACTTACTCTTATAAAATCTGTGAAAAGCTTAAGCAAGAGGAATTAATGCATAATAAACTTAAAAAGGATCACAAAATATCAGATGAAAAGATCATTTATGTACAAACTTCATGGAACAAAACCTTGAAAGAACTAGAAATTGTTTCCAAACAACTTGAAGAAATGACTAAGAACTTGGAAGAGGAGAAAATAGCACATGCTGCTACACAAGTTGATCTTGCTAAAGTAAAAAGTTCCAAAACAATTGTAGAACATCTGGTAAGTGAACGAAAGGACAACCAAAAAACAGGCTTAGGTTTCATACACGAACCAATGCCTGAATCTATAGCTAATACTTTACCAGAGAACTTCAATACGCATGACCATTCTCCTGAAAATAAAGAAAAACTTAAAGCTTACCAAAACAAAAACAACAAGATTTCTGATAATGAAGAAGATAAAATCAATGTTGAAATCTTTGAAGAAAAAGATACAGAAAAGATAAAAAATGGTCATCCAATAAAAGTTAAATCATATGAACCATGACCGAAAAGTAAGAAAACTTTTGTTTCAAAAGAATCTGTGTTGGAGGAAGTAATCATTAAAAACAAAGATAAGGCCAAACAAAAAGAAGAAACATCTAAAGATTCAAGCTCATATGACCAAAAAGATTAGAAAGAGAAAGAAAATGAAAAAGAATCTTCACCTGAAGATGTTCAATCTCAGATAAAATCAAATTCTACAAAATCAAAGAACCAAAGAAGAAGAAGAAAATTGACTAAAGATAAAACTGATCAAATAAGAGTCAAGAAAATCAGTCAAAAACAACAAATCAAGCAAGTCAATTTAAACCAATAAAATTTGTGTCTGCTGGTAATTTGAACATGAACTTAATTCAAGAAGTTAAACAAACTCCTAAGAACCAATCAAACTCTGATCTGAAAACAGGTTCAGATTCGAAGACTTCCGCTGACGTTAAACGATTTGTTTATAAGGATTCTAAGAATACAGTTCATGTACAAAAGTAAAAACCAGATATACAAAAGAACAAATTGCCAAATCAAAATAAAATTTGTCAAATCAAAAACAAAAGATTAACTTTTCGTCAACATCAAAAGTGAACAAACATTTGTTTAATACACCACAAAGGTACTGTGAAATCTGTGACATGTATAATTATAAGACTGCTAAATACTTTTTCAATAAGTACTGTCATATATGTGATATGAAAAATCACTCAACAACAGATTGTTATTTTAATAAGTACTGTACCTTCTATGATGAAAGGACTCACAATACAAAAAACTATTACTTTAGAAAGAGATCGCCAAGGAAAGGATTTACTAATACACAATTGAGCAAAGGTTATGTTAATCCTCAGTTTAAAAGAAATCAAACTGTCAGTTTTTAAAAATGAACTAATCAACCTTCCTTAGGCTTCAAATATTTCAAAAGATATGACTTTGTGAGACCAAAACAATTCATTAACGATCAATTCACTCCAAGGTCAGTGAAAATGAACAATAAAAATTTTAAAAATAAAATTTTTTCAAAAATTGGTCAATTCAATTGTATGAATTTTCTTAAAACCGATCAAAAAATTTTGAATCATAGATTTGAGAATTTCATTAAAAACAAGCCGGATGTGAACAAACTTCATTTTAAACAATTTACTATTGTTAACAAGTTTGGTAAGCCCAAGACCATATCGGATTAGGTTGATAATTCAACTTAACTATTCTTGAAATGCAGGTGCGCCTGAGAAGACCAATTAACACATGGTATGTGGATAGCAGGTGTAGCCGGCATATGACGGGCAATCATGCCTTACTTCAAGAATTTAAGTTAAAGGATGGTACACACGTCGCCTTCGGTGATGATGCAGGAGGAAAAATCACAGGCGAGGGAACAACATCCAACGGGATAATAAGCTTTGATAAAGTCAACTTCTGCTCACAGTTGAACTTTATTTTGTTAAGCGTTTCCCAAATTTGTGATAAATCATATTCTGTACTTTTTGATGATTCTTATTGCTATATTTTGAAGCCAGGTTTTCAGATTAGCAAAGACTGGGTGGTTGTTAAAGCTGTTAGGGATCGAGATGTATATAAGATGGATATGTCTCAAGTTGATCCATCTACAGAAACAACTTGCCTCATTGCTCAAGCATCAAATGATGAAAGTCAGCTTTGGCATAGACGTCTCGGGTATTCCAATTTCAAGAATATGAACAAGCTTGTAGCAGGAAATCATGTTATTGGCCTTCCATCAAAGAAGTTTGCCACTACTAATCTCTACTCAGCATGTTTAAAGGAGAAGCAACATAGAGCGTCTTATAAGCCCAAGCAGATAAACTCAAATTCCAAACCCCTTCAGATGTTGCATATGGACCTTTTTGGACCAACCAACATGAAGAGTATTGGAAGAAAATCTTATTGTTTAGTTATCATTGATGACTTTAAAAGATTTTCATGGGTTTTTTTTTTGAATGCTAAATCTGAAAAGGCTGAATTATTAAAAAAATTCATCACAAAAGTTGAAAACCAATTAGAACAAAAAGTAAAAATAATAAGAAGTGATAATGGAACGGAATTAAAAAATGCTAATATTGACATGTTCTGTGCAGAAAAAGGAATTGCTCATCAGTTCAGTGCTCCCAGAACTCCACAACAAAATGGAGTTGCTGAAAGGAAGAACAGAACTTTGATTGAGGCTGCACGATCCATGTTAGCGGATGCGAAAATTCCTATCACTTTCTGGGATGAAGCCATATCTACTGCGTGTTTCGTATAGAATCGTACTTTAATTGTGAAAGACAAACTGAAAACTCCTTATGAGTTGATGTTGGGCAGGAAACCAAACATAGATTTTCTTAAATCTTTTGGTTGTCCAGCTTTGATTTTAAATTCAAGTGATCATCTAGGAAAATTTGATTGAAAATCTGATGAATGATTTTTCGTTGGATATTCATCGGTTTTAAAAGCCTATCGAGTTTATAACTCTAGGAAAAATGTTATACTTGAAACATTCAATGTTAAATTTCTTAAAAATTCTTTTCCATCAGTTTCAAATGGTCCAGCTTTGTTATTTGATTTAGATTCATTGTCAAACTCTTTTCAATCTAACTTGTTTGATCAATCTAACTTGCTTGATTCTACAGGTGAGAAGAGTCCTCAAGGAGATTTCGGTTCTTTCAGTGATGATTCAGATTCTGATGATATGGATGACTCAAGCCCAGGTTATCCATTTTTCTCTTTGTCAAAGATTCAATAATTTGATTTGATAATAATGATGATCTCTCTCAACAAGATGAAGATCGTTCTGTTTCAGAAAATCAAGATATTTCACAACCTATTCCTAATGATGGTATAGAAATTATTTAACCTGAGTCTGGAACGTCATCTATCTCTGGTGATGTAGTTGGTACCGGTAATCTTGATTACTTCATCAACTCACCGACTCAAGTGCCCAATTTCAATCCACATTCTTCAAACCTATTGCATCAGCATTCTAACTTGAACCAAACCAAACTGGATGTTCATGTTCAAGGGAATGAGATTCCAACATCTCTTCACAAGAACCATCCAACGTCTCAAATTATTGGTCCATTGAATGAGAGAACAATAAGAAGTAAATCAGAAAAAGCAAATCATTGCTTATACTCGTGTTTTCTTTCTCAAATTGTTCCTAAAAATGTTACCGAAGCGTTAAAGGACAATAGTTGGATTGAGGCTATGCAAGAAGAATTACTTCAATTCCGCAAACAAGAAGTGTGGAATCTTGTGGATTTACCTGAAGGAGAAAATTCCATAGGCACAAGATGGTTGTTTAGAAACAAAACAGATGATCGAGGAATTGTTATTAGAAATAAAGCAAGACTAGTTGCGCAACAATACACCCAAGAAGAAGAATACATTATGATGAAGTATTTGCTCTAGTTGCAAGACTTGAATCAATTTGTGTCTTCCTGGCTTATGTGTAACACCCGAAACCTCGGTCAAAATAAAAAGAAAAGAAAAGTATTTTGAAGAAAATAAAAAGAAGGCAAAGTTGAGGGGTGCTTTATGTAAATAGTACCAAAAAGTCAAAAATGCACTTTATATGGGCATGGCCGCCCATATCATCCTACTGTTGCTGTTGTTCGACCGAAAAAAAAAAGAAAGAAGTCGAATTTTTGCTTTCTCTCGGTTTGTTGGAGAAGAAGAGGCTGAAAATATTCAAGGTAAGTGTTGTTTGTATATTTGGCTCGGTTTTTGTTGGGTTTTCAACTTTAAAACCGATTTATATGTGTTCTATGTGTTTTGGTGCTTGTTTTTGCTTGTTTAGGTGCTTGAATTCGTGTGCAAGCAGGTTCGGTGGAGTTTTACTTGTTTGCTGCACTAGGTGAGTTCTAGACCCCAGTTTCTATGTGTTTTAAACTGTTTTAGGGCTGAAAATGCATGATTAGAATGTTTTACAACTGGTTTATATATACCCGTATGTTGAGTATTTTTATGCTTATGTTTATGCTTGTTTATGTGTTGTGGTTGCTTAGAATGTTAAGTTTATGCTTAAAACAGGTGCAAATGCAGATCTGAGTTAGTTTTGATTCTGAAAAATGTATAACAGGTGGTCTTGCACCCAAACTGGGCTCATGCGCCTGAGGTTTTGACTTAGAAAAGCCTAAGTACAGGCCATGCGCCCAAACATGGCCCATGTGCCTGGAAAATTGCCTTAGAAGAATTGTGGGGCTCATGCACCTCAATAGTGCCCAAGCGCCCAAGGTTTTGCCTAAAATTGCTAAGTGTAGACTCATGTGTCTAAATAGTGTCATGCGCCCAACCCTTTGCTCAGGCGCCTAAGTGCTAGTTCATGCGCCTGAACAGTTCATGCGCCCAGAATGTAAGCTAAAATGCCTGTGTAGAGTTTATGCACCTGAATAGTGTTAATATGCCTAAGCAGGGCTCATGCGCCTGCATAGTGCCCATGTGCCTAAACACTTAGAAAATTTTATTGAATTTTGGGAAATCAGAATTTTAGGGTTTGACCCTGGTTTGACTTGATGCTATTACTTGATTATTTTATTTATGTTTTGGGCTGTTCTTGTGTTCCTATTTATTATATTATTATGTGACTTTAAGTGGTGTGATTTATCCGTATACGTAAAGTATTATCATTAAAGAAAGTGGAAAGATTAATGATAATGAGAAGTGGAACATAAAGAACTGAAGAAAGTCTTGCAAGCAAATTCACATGAGGTTCACAACCACTAGGTTGTTAGCTCAACTGTGTGCGGTTTAGCTAACCAGTTGGATGCACATAGGGTCAATCTTTGAGATTGAGGGGACCCTTGTTGCTGCCCCGGTACTGGAGTCAGCTTCATGCATTAGTTTGGGGTCTATTTGTAGACCTCGGCCCAGTACCAGTTTTGTGCGCAATATCGGGGGCATAGCACATTGGTTCGGATTAAGTGAAAGATTAAAATAAAAGTTCGGATGAACAATGATGGAAATGGTAAAGAAGATAATGGATGTTATCTTAACTGTACGTATGATGTGTGATCGCGTACGAAAGAAAAGTATATTATTTTAAGAGGGTATTTTCATATACAAATCTTTCAAGGTATTTTAATGTTTTAAAACTAGAGCTCACTCAGCAACGCTGACTTTTATGCATTTTCAGTTGGCAGGTAATTTTTACTGAGGATGGCACTCGGGGAGGCTACTCGTCGGGGCTAGACTGGGATCCATTCACGCATACTAATATTGTTGTTTTGTAATGCAATTAATATGATCTTTTGTAACTATTAACAATTAACAATGTATTGCTTAGCAACAGTATTTATTAATGAAGTGAATGGCTTTTGATATTAATTCTGCTGCATTGGTTTATTAACTATGAAATGTTTTATGCTATGATTGACCAACTGTGAGGTCTTCGGGAACGGGGCCTTACATTATGCATCATTCATGAAATTCATGGTGTATCAAATGGATGTGAAAGGTGCTTTCTTCTATGGACCAATCACCGATGATGTGTTCCTAAAGTAATCTCTGGGTTTTGAAGATTCAGAATTTCGACATCGTGTGTACAAGCTTAGCAAAGCTTTGTATGGTTTACATCAAGCCCCTAGAATCTGGTATGAAACATTATCACAACACTTAATCCAACATGGATACACGCGAGGGAAAATCGATCCGACTCTGTTTATCAAGAAGGATGATGATGATCTTTTATGTGTACAAGTGTATGTTGATGATATCATATTTGGTTCTACAAGTCCAAACTTGTGCAATGAACTCGAAGAAATAATGAAATCTCGATTTCAAATGAGTTCTATGGGAGAAATAAATTTCTTTCTTGGACTTCAAGTCAAGCAATCTATAGATGGAATATTCATAAATCAAGAGAAGTTCGTTCACAAACTCTTGAAGAAATTTAAACTGCAAGATTGTCAGTCCATAAGAACTCCAGCTGACGTTAACACCAAGATTGAACCTGATCCAAAAGGAAAATCTGTAGACCAAACTTTATACAGATCTATTATTGGTTCATTGATGTATCTTACTGCATCTAGACCTGACATAAATGTATGTTGTTTGTGTCTGTGCAAAGTATTAATCAGACCCGAAGGAATCTCACTTAATTGTTGTCAAACGCATATTCAGATATCTCAAAGCAAAACCGGCCTTAGGTTTATGCTATCTTTATGAAGGAAACTTCGAGTTATATGGGTATACTGATAGTGACTATGGAGGATGTTGTTAGATAGAAAATCAACTACTGGTAGGTATCAGTTTTTAGGACCCAGATTAGTCTCATGGCAATGTAAGAAACAAACAAATGTCTCCGTTTCAACCGCAGAAGCTGAGTACATAGTTGCTTCAGCAGGATGTTCTTAAATCCTTTGGTTACAAAACCAATTGCTGGATTACGGGTTCAAATTTCTTAAAACTCCATTTTACATTGATAACACTGCTGCTATGTTCATTACAGCTAATTCTGTCCAACATTCAAAAACAAAACATATTGAGATTCGATATCATTTTCTCAGAGATAACTCTGAATAAAGGTTTAATCATTCTGATTCAAATTGCAACTGAAAAATAGTTGGCGGACCTTTTTACTAAAGCCTTCTTACCAGGACGGTTTGCGTATTCGATAGAGTTAATTGGTCATATTAACCACATTTAAAAACTGGTTTTTGAGCATTTCAGTTAATTGATTCTAAATATGATCAGAACCATCCCTTACTTGAATAGGACACAGCAAGAGAAATTGTCAAAGTTAATTGGCTGATTGTATTTTGTGTGTGCATGTTTCTTAGAAAAAGCAAAACCAGATACAAAAATAAAAAATTGAAAAATCAAAAGATAAAAATATAAAACAAAAACTACAAAAATAGAGTTTTTCTTTGTTAATTCATTATTTAGGATGAATCTGTCTTTGCAATATGTGAGAAATGATAGATACATTAGTATGATCAGCTGCATACTTCACTCGATAATAAAGTCTGACGTGATCAGATATGATGTGCAAGTAAGTGCATGCAATTAGACTGAAAAAGTAAATTCTTGTGATTAAACTAAATCACTCATGCATTCATGTCTGTCTATCTTAGCATTAATGAGTAGTGTTGATTTCTCAAATTGATTGCTTGTTAAGACATAATCTCACACCTGGCGGTGATATGAATAACCATTGAGCTCTAATTATTTAAAGCATCTAACACTTTTCTGTTATGAGTCATCATAGACCTGAAGTGATGAGATATCCTTTGTTGTAAGTGACTACAGACCTTGATATTCTCACTGATGCAACAAGATGCCAATGTGCACAAATACCAAATGAGATCTGGTTATAGTATATGTCAGGTTAACAAGTTGAGAACAGTGACTTCTTGAATATCTTTATGAGAATTAACCTCTCTAAGTCAAAGTGTGACTGCATAATGTCATATCTAATTGTATCTTAAACAATCCAAGAATTGACTAAGTAAGTGTGCTGAATATCTTGCTAAATGCGCTCATTTTCTGTCCTTAGATCTCGTATCTCATTTATTGCAGAAATGCTGACCTGGAACACACTTGATCAGGATTTATTCACTGTCTATGACTATCCATCAATTTTTTTTAGTTTAATATGCTGATCTTAACTGATATGATCTCACTACAGACATTGATTCAATTGTAAATATTAGATTTTTATTGTGCTTTAATTTTGATTTTTGCATGTTTTCTGTGTGCATGCATATTAATAATGATTAGTGTAATCTTCCGGTGACAAATTCAAGAAACTTCTAAGTTTTGTTAAACTTAAAAGTTTAGGGGGAGTAAAAAGAGTAAAAAGAGTATAAAGTAATGTGTCAAAGAGAAAATTATTCAATTTCAAGATATAAAAAAATCAAAATTTAGTGTTTTGAATGGAAAGGATGAAGCTAAAAAGTTCAAGCATGTGTGTGTTTGACATAATGTAAAAATGAACCTGAAAAACATTTAAAAGTGAAAAAGCTTCTTGCAACATTGTAATATGAGGTTATTTGTTAAAATTAGAGACTAAAATGACGGGAAATTGTTTTTCAAAAAAATAAATAAATAAATAAATTTAAAACAAATATTTGGTTAAAACATAAAAATAAAATTTTGAAAAAAAAAAAAAAATAAAAGTTTGAAATGTCAAAAGTTCAAACTTAAGGGTTAGTTATGAAAATTCTGGGTGAAAGTCAAAATTTGTCAAATTGTTTAAAAAATTAGTATGTGAACAGTACTAATGTGTTTAAACAGTGTTCAGGTGGAAGATTGGATATTACAAGTGGTAGACACATGAAAGCAATCTCATGCGCCTAAACAGTGTTCAAAAGTCCAAAATTAGGAGCATGATGATATTTCGGAATTTGCACAAGTGTGTTAGGCGTTTCAGACAACCTCATGCGGCTAAACAGTTGTCATTCGATTAAACAGTTGTCATGCGTCTAAACAGTTGTCATAGATGGTTGAGTTGAAATTTGAGCCAAAGCATAATGTGGAAGCTTTACTAAATGAAGAACTACAAGAGGCTGTTAGCCATGAAGAAATGATTAGGTTCCTGTTGAGAACTAAATATGTATATGCTATGTGCTATCAACCAGTCATATATGCAAGATTGATAAAGAAGTTTTGGAACACAGCTACAGTTGAACTCAATGATGATGGTAGAAAGGTTGTAAGGGGATTTATTACTAATATGAGAATGATTGAAGTTTCAAAAGACTCAATTAGAGAAGCATTAAGGTTGGGACATAATGACCCTGATGATTTAGCTGAATTTTCTTTCAATGAATGTAAAGAAACATTTATGGCTATGGGTCACCCAGACCATTTTCCCAAGAAACAATTCTTCAGAGCACGAGTGTATAATCATTGGAAGCTACTGTGTTATATCTTTCAGCACTGCATGTCAAAGAGAAGTGCAGGATGGAATTCTTTTCCGGTAGACATAGCATCTTCGATTGCAGCTCTTGCAACAAACAGAAGGTTTAACATGTCAAAATGGATTCTTAATAGTTTTATTTTCAATCTGGAGAAAGGAATCAAGAATAAGTACTTGATGTATCCTAGATTCTTACAAATGATAATCAATGAAGAGCATCCAGATATTCATGTTCATGGTGTTGGTGGAGAGACAATGATTCTGGAGTATATGTCAGAAATTTCTTATAAAAGACTTGCTATGATCACAGGTGCACAAAATGTACCAATGTTTTAATACATGAGAAATGTTGCTAATGATGAGGTGGATATTACTATAGATCACTTTCATTTGACTGAAGAAGAACCAATTGATCCAAATGAACTTATTGAAGAATTATCTCAAGAACCTTCTGATAATGATGAAGATGAAGGAGATGATGATGAGAATGATGATGATGATGAAAGTTCAAGTTCTTCTGATGATGATAATGATAATAATGATTCTGATAATGATGGTGATGAAATGGAAATAGCTCATGATGATGCTATTGATGAAACCGAGCAAGTAACTGAAGAAGTACTTGAAGAAAGTCAAGATGTAGTTGAAGAAACTGAACAAGTTGTTAAAGATGTTAATGATTGTCAAAATGTTAAGGATATCATGAACATGATTGAAGAAATAGGAGATACTGATGAACATGTTGAATTTAATGATAATGTTCAAGATTTTGAAGTTGTTAAAGCTGAGATTCACAATGAATTTATGAATGTACCTCAACAAGATGTTCATGTAACTGAAGAAACTAATTTTCAGCAGATTATTGATGGTCTGAAAGAAGAGAATTTAAAGCAATTGAAAGTTATTGAAGAAGTAAATGAAAAGTCACAAGAAGAAATGAAAAAGAAAGATGAAGTGATTGCAGAGCTGATGAAAAGCAAAGAAGATAATGTTAAAACATTTGAAGTAATGATGAAAGACTATGATTTAATGGAGGAAAAGTTTAAGAAATTGAATGAAGAAAATGATGTTATGAAAGAAGAGTTAGAGAAAATGAAAGAAAAACAAAATTCTCCGTCTCCAGAGTTGATGATTATTTCAGAGATTAATCCGATAGATGTTGAGAAAATTTCTGAAGTAGATAAAGGTAAGAGAAAAGTTGATGATATTGATATGTTAGTATTACCTGAATCCTCATCCAAACTTCAAAAGATGATTGATGAACCTGCAAGTGTAGAAGAAGAAGATTCGAATATTCAATAAACCATTGGAGCTCAAGAAGATTTAGAAGGTGAATTTAATGATGACTGGTATAATGAAGTTTTAGAGAATGAAGACTTGGTAGAAGCAAATATTGATGAGCATTATTTACCAATTGATATAAGTCATGATAATATACCTATGGATATGGAAGAAAGGTATAATTATCTGATTAAAATGAAGTACAATAGAGTTTTTCTGGATGGTTTAACTGTGTCTCAGATTAATGAAGAATTTGAGAAGTGCATTACAACTGAATCACTTACACCAATTAAGATAAGATTGTCATGGAAAACGGGGAGTGGAATCCATTGCAGGAGAGCATTAATATTTAAGAACTATCTACTTATTAGTTGCTTCATCCAAACCCTGATGATATGAATGTTACAGCACTCAGAATATGGTTACAGTCTCGAAATTATCCACGAAAGAAACTTAATCGATTACAAGCTGAGTCATTAAGGAACTTAGTGAGAAGTTTCCAAGCCATTGAAAGACAAACAAACAAAATGATTGTGCTAGACATGGACAATCCTCAATACTAAGAAATCATGAAAAGAACGGGGATTCTGAAACCTCAGGAAATTCAGTATATGGCTATGAAGAGCAAAGAGTATGAACGAAGAAAGGAGCTTATGAGAATGTTTTCAGAGACTGAAAGGCAAGGTTATCAAGTCTTAATGGAGCAAAAGCAATTATGGAACAAAGCTCGTTCAGCAGGAGATCTGGTACGCAATGTATTGTAGAAAGGGCAATCTATTTCAGAGCTACTAAATGCTATGATTGTACCTGATATAACTAAAGAAGTGAGAATTGTGGCATGGAAATATGATGAGATTTCGACGCATTTTTATCAAAAGAGTAAATGCAACTATGACGTTTATCATTTTTTCTCAAGTATTATTAAACTTCCTGTTTCAAGATCTCAAGGAGTTGAACAAACTGCCATTGATTAATCCATCTAAAGCTAAGCGTGGAGAAAACTTTGTGCAATTGTTGAATAGAGGAATAGCTCGGATGAGTTCATTTTACAAACGAGGTGTGATCACGAGGATAAGGAATACTTTCAATCATTGAAGAAGAAGAGAAAAGGCGTTGAGAAAGATATTGGAGAAGAAAAGTTCTTAGAGAGTGATAAATACTTTGAAAAAGTAACAAATCCGGGACTCAAAGTCATTGATGGAACACAACAATCAAAGCCAATCTTGAGGTGGTTTTATAATGCCGATACATTTGAGCTGAAGTTAGTTAGAGATTTGGATGATTGGGATGGCGATATGATTTCTTTATTTGGTGTTTTTGAGTTGAAACTTTTGCATCCCAGTTACATCTCATTCTTGTCTATATAGAAATTTGAAAAAGTTGCTCCAGAAACGGTTGAAAATGATATGAAGTATTTTGTGTGTATTATTAAAGTAATGAATGCGGTGATGAAAAGGATATCTCTAAGGAAAGCCTTGGCGTATGCTAACATTATGAAAAAGGATATTAAAGAGAAAGAGTTCATGAGGATATCTAGCAAAAGGGTTTTAGAAATTCATTGTAAAGATAACCCAGACCCAATAGAATTTTATGCTAACATGGATATTGCGGGTCTATCAAAGGAAACTTTGGAAGTAATGAATAGAATGGAGATAAAGACGAATGAAGCTAAACCGGAGCAAGGCATCTTAGCTAGCAAGTTCAAGTCGGCTATTACTAAAGCTCTGAGGGAACAAGAACTTTATAAAGAGAAGCCAGCATTCAAGATTAAAGAAGAGCCTGAAGACTTCTTTGATTTATGAAGACTGAAGACAAAGAAAAAGCATGGAGACTGAAGATAAAGACAAAGAATGAAGATTGAATAAGATCAAAGATTGAAGATAGAAGATATGAAGACAAAAGATTGATGATTTTGAAGACTGAAGACAATGTCAATCTTAGGAGGAGTATTGTAGATGCTTCTTGAAGATTAACATTTAGTCTTTATTAGTCTTTGTATAGTTTTGTCATAGTTTTGGGACCTATTTGTAAATATATGTTCCTTATTTTGTTTTCTTTGATAGTATAAATAGCATAGATAAGGTATTGTGTAGGTAGACTTTAGAGACTGATAGAGACAATTAGTTAGAACGAATTGTAACTGTTTCTCTCTACACTTGTACTTTCTATGCATTCTATTAATGAAAAACTATGAATTTTCTGATTTGTTTGCATTGAATTGATTACTTGTATTTGTTTTGATTGAATTGTATCACAATATCATCACAGATCGATCCATTTTGATCCTATCATAGTTACAGATCTCTTTGCGTGAAAAGTTGTTGTGAATAGTTCAGGTGAAAAGTTTTTGAAGCCTATTCGAGCGAGAACTTCAGTTTGCTAGGATTTTTGAAAAGTTTAACCCCCCGAGTTTCAACAATGCAAATCTAAAAAACATTACTGCTACACTAAACCTTGACAATGAGATTGGCACAAGCACCAAACCTCCAAGACTTCTCTCTAAAGATAACTATTCAGATTGGGTTTACAGGTTCTAGAAACATGTCATATACACCGAACGAATGATGTTGTGGCCAATCAATTAAAGACCGTCTATTCCTGTGTATACCAATGAAAAAGGAGAGTTGGTTCCTAAACCTAAACATCAATAGGATGAAGAGGACATAAAAAAGCTTGAACTTGATGACAACGCTTATACTGCAATAACTATGGCACTCACCACTAAGATATCACAAAAATTCAAAGAGTTCAGAGGAGCTAAAGTTTTATGGGACGCTATGGTGGAACAGATAATAGGAAACAAAGACATGAGGGAAAGTGAAAAAGACACATTGAAACAAGAGTTCAACATGTTCAACCATGTGCTGGAATAACATTGGAAGCTCAAATGTCAAGATTTGTTAAACTGGTCACTAAGATGAAGAGTGTAGGAATAACATTGGAGAATATAGCCATCAACAAGAAGCTACTGAATTCATTACCTTGTAGTTGGAACAACAACTTCACTACAATCAAGAGAACCAAAGATCTGTTTACCTTGTCTCTTAGTGACTGATCTCTATAACAAAATCACATAAGATGGATGACAAACAAAGAGCTGCTAATCATTTAAACCCAATGAGTGCGGAAGCCTTTGTATTGTATGCCAAGATGGTAAGTAATCCTAATTACTATATCAGCTACTCAAAATGTTTCAGCAACAGCAATTAGCAAAGCCTGTCATTCCTACTGGCAAAGAGACATTTGTTCCTCAGTTCCAAGTTCCTAATCCAAATTAGTTTTCTCCAATGCAATCTCAATCACAAACTCACTATTGTCAACACATTCAACCCTCATAACCCACTCAACAAGCTTTTGTTGTGAGCTCCAACCCATCAAAGCAAACGATCCAAATTGCTAAAGATCATCGGTTCTATTCACAAATAGCTATGAAGATTTCATGCCTCGAAGCCTGAGCACACTAAACATCTTAGTTGATGACTTGCAGCAAGTCAATCTTAGTGATGTTAAAGAGAATGACATTGAATACCAAATGGCAATGGTAATGTATAGGGCTAAAAACCTTACTAGGAGAACGGGGAGAAAATTGTTTAGAGTAAACAACTAAAGCAAGATTGGGTTGACAAAATAAATCTAAGTTGCTACAACTATGATAAACCGGGTCACTTTGCCTAAGAATAGGCAAAGACAAATCAAACTGATAGTGGCAAGAAAATGGTGACAGTCAAGGTTGAAGCAAAAGGAGATAAGGCAAGTTCTTCAAACAACAAAGCATTAGTCTCTTAGACTAATGGATAGTATGATTGGTCAGACCAAATGTAGATCTCAGATATCAAGTTATCTATAGCCTTGTTGGTAGAGATTAAGGATGGCGAAGAAAGTGTTGAAGAAACCTTGTTTGCTGAGTTTGTATCTGAAGATTTACTTGTTGGTGTTTTTGCTGAATAAGAGATTAAGAATGATGAGAAAGTGCTTAATGTATATCCTATTGAGACTACACCAGCACAAGCAATAAAAACTAAAGAAAGTAAAGATGGAAGCATAGAAGAAGTTGTTGAGACTACTCCAACTATAAATGAATAGAAAGTTATTGCTATTGAGGAGACTCCAACACCTACTCATACTGATGTTATTAATGCTGTCGAGATCACTCCAGCAAATGAAGCAGAGAAAGGAAATTTTCTAAAGGCATTCATGGTAAAAGAGATGCCAGGAAAATCTACAAAGACTGAAGAAATGAATGAGGTATACATCAATCTTTATATTAATGCATGTGTTGTAAGGCCCTGTTCCCGGAAACCTCACAGTTGGTCAACCAGAGCATTATTTACATAAAATTATGTACATTTAATTAAAACATCACAGTGGATTAGATTACCAAAAACCATTCATTGTATTAATATTTAATGTTGTCAAATAATACATCAATGTATAATAGGAGTTACAAAAGAAACGTTTAGTTGCAATACGAAACAACATAATTATCATGCACGAATGGATGCCAGTCTTGCCCGCCAAGTAGCTTTCCCCCGCGTGCCATCCTCAGCGATGAGTTACCTGCCAACTGAAAATACATAAAAGTCAGCGTTGCTGAGTGAGTTCTAGTTTTTAGAATTTAAAATCTCTGGTTTAGATATATAAAATATCATTTTCTTAAAATACTTCCTTTTCATAAATCTGTTACTTCCGTACGTGATCACACATCATACATACAACAAGATAATATTCATTATCATCTTTCATCATTCTTCTCATTCATTTCATACTTGTATCATCATTTTCACTTTCTACCAGACCAATGTGCAATACCCCGAACATTGTGCATGAAGCTGGTACTGGGGCAAGCAACAAGGGTCCCATCAATCTCAAAGATTAACCCTGCATGCATCCTCATGGGTAGCTAACCCGCACACCATTGAGCTTACAACCCGTGGCTGTGAACCTCCTTTCATTTTGCTTGCAAGGCTTTCATTCATTCGTTATGTTCCACTTTTCATTAACATTAATCTTTCACTTCATTTATGATAATACTTTACGTATATGAGCATAAACACATCACATAAAATCACGTAATAATACATAATATGGAACATAAGAACAGGCCATAATCATGCATAACATCAACGAACATAACTACCAAAACATCCCAGGGCTAAACCCTAAAATTTCTATTTCACAAAAATTTCAAAAATTTTCTAAGGCATTTAGGCTGATAAGCACTATGTAGGCGCACTAACACTTAGGTGCATGGACACACTTAGAAGCCTGAACTAACATTTAGGCGTATGAGCAATTTTTTGGGCGCATGGATACTATTCGGGCTCATGAGGTACACTTAGGCATTTGGGCAGTGGGCGCATGGGCACTATTGGGGCGCATGGGGTGGAACTCAGTCTTTTTGGCTAAGTATCAAGCGCATGAGCCTACCACTTAGGCGCATGTGAAAAAATCCAGGTGCATGAACAACACTTAGACTACTAGGCAAAGTTTCTAGGCGCATGAGGTACTGTTTGGGCGCATAAGAAAGGACTTAGGCGTCTGAGCTAAATTTCAGGCGCATGAGCCCTATTTGGGTGCATGGGCAGCAGACATACGTGTTTATAAATTATTTCCAATCCCAAACATCATTCTAACATGCTCATAACTTAAATCTATCATTCTAAGCACCTAAAACAAGCATAAAACCAAGAAATACAACCAACCAAACACAACATACATACGGTTATCATACATACAAGTTGTAAAATATTTTTACATGCATTTTCAGCCCCAAAGAGTTTTAAAAACACAAAACCGGGGATCTAGAACTCACCAATTGCAGCCTTCAAGCAAAACTCCACCGAACTTGAGGGCACAAAGAGTTCAAATAACCTAAGCACACCAAAAACACATAACCAAGCACAAAAACACATAAGAATCCGTCCACAAGCAGAAAATTCAGCTGAAAACTAACCAAACATGCAAGAAAATACCTACCTTCGAAAATCAGCTTCTTTCTCTCTTTAGAACCGAGAGAACTTCTGTTCTTCTTCTTCTTTCTTGTTTCTAGTCGAAAAGAAGAGAGTAGAGAGGAATGTATGGGCGGACATACCCCTTTTAATCATAAAATAATAGTGTTTTGTACTTTGTACACTTTACCCCCTCCACTTGTGTCCAATATCTTTTCTTTCAATATACTTTTCTTTTGTTTTCTTTTTATTAATATTTTCGAGTCTTACGAGTCCACCCCCCTTATAGAGGTTTCATCCCCGAAACCAGTTATTCTTCAAACAGTTGTGGGTAATGCCGTCTCATCTCTTCCTCAGTCTCCCACGTAGACTCCGATCCCTTCCTATGCTTCCACTGCACTCGCACCAGTGGAACCACTTTATTTCGTAACCTCTTATCTTTTCGGTCAATGATTGCCACTTGTTGCTCTACATAGTTAAGTCATTCATCAACTTCAATGTCTTCCATTGGTACAATCATGTCTTCATCAGCTAGGCATTTTCTCATATGAGATACATGGAATGTTGGATGAATTCCACTTAACTCATTAGGTAGCTCCAATCGATAGGCCACATATCCTACTCGTGCAACAATTCGAAAAGGTCCTATGTACCTTGGGTTGAGCTTACCATGCCTTCCAAATCGGATGATTCCCTTCCAGGGTGAGACCTTCAACATGACCCTATCGCCCACATTGAATTCAATCAGTCTGCGTCTCTTGTCGGTATACGACTTTTGCCGCCTTCATGAAGGCATTGATCTTCTCCAATTTCTCAGTCATAGCCTCAATCACTTCAATACTGCCTAGCTCTTTCTGCCTGATGTCTCCCAAACATACGAGCGTTCTACACCTCCTACCGTATGGCATCTCATATGGTGGCATACCAATGCTGGCATGATAATTGTTGTTTTATGAGAATTCAGCTAACGGTAAGTGTTCATCCCAACTTCCTCCAAAGTCGATCACGCATGCATGGAGCATATCCTCAAGTGTTTGGATCGTCCTCTCAGACTGACCCTCTGTCTAGGGATGGTAAGCTGTACTGATATGCAACCTCGTGCCCATTGCATCATGAAACCTCTTCCAAAACTTGGATGTAAACCAAGTATCCCGGTTGGACACGATAGACACCAGTACACCATGACGAGCTACAATCTCCTTAATGAATAGATCCACCAACCTCTCAGATGAATACATCTCACAGATCGGCAGAAAATGAGCACTCTTCGTCAAACGGTGTACTATCACCCATATGGCATCATACCCTCTTGCCGTACACGGTACCTTCGTAATGATGTCCATGGTGATGTGCTCCCATTTCCACTCAGGTATATCCAAAGGTTGGATCTTCCCGTATGGCTTCTGATGCTCTGCCTTCACCTGCAAGCAAGTAAGACACTTGCCCACATACACCGCTACATCATGCTTCATACCCGGCCACCAGTAATCCTTCTTCATGTCATGATACATCTTGGTAGCATTGGGGTGAATGGAGTATCGTGTCTTATGAGCTTCGTCCATGATCCGCCCCCGTAGGTCTCCATAACGAGGGATCCATATCCACCCAAAGCAGGTTATAACTCCATGAATATTTTCACCCGACTCTGTGACCAGACCTCTCATCCTTTCAGAGTTAAGGTGATCTTCTTTCAATGCCTCATCTTGGAACTCTCTGACCTGTGTCATCATATCGAAGGTCATAATCAACTGGTAAGCTTTCACCCGGATTGGCTCAGGTCTCTCTTTTCGGCTAAGGGTATCTACCACTACGTTGGCCTTGCCCGGATGATAGTGGATCTCACAGTCATAATCCTTGATCAATTCCAGCCAGCTCCTTTGCCTTATATTGAGGTCCTTCTGCTCAAAGAAATACTTCAAGCTCTTGTGGTTCGTGAAGATGGTGCACTTCGCCCCGTACAGGTAATGCCACCAAATCTTCAACGTGAAGACCACAACCGCTAGCTCCAAGTCATGAGTGGGGTAATTAGCCTTGTGGATTTTCAACTGTCAGGACGTGTAGGCTATTACTCTTCCCCTCTGCATTAGCACGCAACCTAATCCCGAATATGAAGCATCTGAATAGAACACTAAGTCTTTGTTCCCTTCAGGCAATGTCAAGACAGGAGCTTGAGTCAATCTCATCTTTAACTCCTCAAAAGCATCCTCCTATTTCAGACCCCATACAAACCTTACGTCCTTACGGGTCAACTTGGTCAATGGTGAGGCTATCTTGGAAAAGTCTTGGATAAATCTTCTGTAGTAGCCCGCCAAACCCAAGAAACTGCGAATCTCGGATGGCAACTTTGGAGGCTTCCATTGCATCACTGCCTCAACCTTTGCCGGGTCTACCATGATCCCTTCAGAATTTACCACATGGGCCAAAAATTGAATTTCGCGCAACCAGAAAGCGCACTTAGAGAATTTAGCATACAGCCTCTCTCTTCTAAGCGTCTCCAATACTTCACGTATATGGTCGGCATATTCTTCTTTGCTCTTCAAATAAATCAGAATATCATCAATAAACACAATCACTGATTTATCAAACATCGGCCGACACACCCGATTTATCAAATCCATGAAAGCAGCTGGCGCGTTAGTTAAACCAAAGGACATAACGTGAAACTCGTAATGTCCATAACGCGTGCGAAAAGCTGTTTTGGGGATATCCTGCTCCTTCACCATCAATTAATAATAACCAGATCGGAGATCTATTCTCGAGAACCAACTGGCATCTTGGAGTTGGTCAGACAAGTCATCTATTCTGGGTAGCAGATATCAATTCTTCAACGTTATGTTGTTTAACTCACGGTAGTCAATGCACATCCTCATACTACCGTCTTTCTTTTTTACAAAAAAGACCGAAGCACCCCAGGGAGAGATGCTTAGTCGGATCAAACCCTTGTCCATCAACCCTTGTAACTGAACCATCAGTTCCTTCTTCACAGATGGAGCCAATCCGTACAGTGCTTTGGCAATAGGTTGAGCATTAGGTATCAAATCGATCTGGAACTCGATCTTGCGGTCCGGTGGCACACCTGGTAAATCTTCTGGGAACACGTTTGGAAAGTCACACACAACGGTACATCAGACAATTTGGGTACTGATGCATCCATGTCCTTCACGTAAGCTAGGTAGGCACTAGATCCCCGTTTCATGCACTTTTTGGCCACCACCATCAAAATCACCTTCGGGATCGTAGTCACTCGATCACCGTAGACCGTCACCAAACTTCCGTCGGGCGTAGTTAATCGGATCAACTTCTTGCGACACACAATATTTGCCTCATAGGTTGCTCACCATTCCCTCTCTAGAACTACATCAAATCTGCCTAGGGGCATCACAAATAGTTTAGCATAGAACCTATGGCCTTCTAGTTCTATGTCACGATCCTCTATCATTTCAAAAATTCTGGTAGACTTACCAATAGCAGTTTCTACATCAAAGGGCTTATCAATACTTCTACTACTAACATGCAACTTAGCACAGAAAGCAGCAGAAATAAAACTCCTCTAGCACCAGAATCAAATAATACAAAGGCACAAGTTTTGTTTTCTAGAAACATACCTGACACGACATCAGGGTCCACCCTGGCCTCCTCCCGGGTCATCGTGAATGCTCTAGCGCTTGTCCTCTGTCCTTCATTCTCGGTCTTCTTTTTCGCCCCAGAATTCTCCGCCCTCGGCTTCTTGCAATCCCTACTCACATGACCTTCTTCACCACAGTTATAGCATCTCACACCCTATAATCCCTTGCCAAATGACTAGGCTTCCCACACTTGAAGCATACATTCGATCCCCACTTGCACTCCCCAGTATGCTCCTTTCCACATTTGCCACACTTCTTCATCCCCGAGCTTGATGACACCACCCTTCGGTCATCCACCCTCGTCCTCTTGTTGTTTGGAGTGAAACCACCACACCCAAACCGCTTTCCATTCCAGTTCCTATCACCACCACCCTTTTTATTCTCATTCATTACCGCCACCTCTTTCCTTTCATCATACAGCCTCCCTGCCAGATCTACCACCGACCTACAATACTCGGCCGGGCGGCGATCATGTGCCTATGGATATCCGCCGGCAATCCCTGAATATACCTCTTGATCTTTCTCGACACCGACAATACCTGATCTGGCACCAACCTCCCTATCTCGTTGAACTTGGTGGTGTATTACTAATGGGTCATGGTCCCTGCCTCTAGCTGTAGGAACTCCCTCCCTATCTTGTTGAGCTCTCAGTGAGGACAGAATTCCTCAATCACCATCTTCTTCAGTTCTTCCCACCTCATCTTTTCGATGGCCCTGCTGCCCTCAGCTTGGACAATATTGTCCCACCAACATAAAGCGAAGTCTACAAACGAGTGAGTGGCGAACCTCACCTTTTGGTCCTCCCTACACTCACTAATCTCTAGCACCGCCTCCATTTCTCTCACCCAGCGATGAGCAGCAGCAGCATTACCATTGCCATCAAAAGTTGGGGGTTTGCATCGCTGGAATGCCCCGTAGCTGCACCCCTTCGCGGTCTCCCTCAATACCACCTCCTACTCATCACTGGAGGCTGCCATCTCAATGTTTAGTTTCTCCCTCTTACCATGATCCCTATCATCCCCTCTTCTCCCAGTAGTTTTCCTTCGCTCCTCCTCCCTTTCCTTCTTGTCATCCTCCCTCACAGCACGGATGGACTCGGTCTCCACAGACAGTAGAATTGTCTGCATGACCTGATGTACTTCCTCCACAACTGCCTACTTTATTAAGGCTCTCAAGTTAGCACTCTCATCGCCGCCCTCCTGGTGATAAAGCTCGGGCTCAGCAGGAGCCATCTCAGCAGTCTTTGTCTTGTTCCTCATGCACGTGGTCCAGCACCGCGGCCACCCCGTGCTCTACCTCGGGAAGATTTCGACGATCTACCACCAGCCATCCTCTAAACACTATAAGATTCAAACACCAACACGGTCATTTAAGGTAATAGCTCAGTTTATGTCATGTATAGTAAGTCCCTAATTAGAGTGGCCAGTTGTGATTAGCCACTTACTTTACTCTTCATCCCCCGAGCATTTCCTATCCTAACTACATTAGTATCCAAATCTACTAAGAGCACATAAATCAGATAGCACACACACATAGTACCGGTTAATATTTAAGAAAAGAAATACATGATGGCACGTAGCTACTTGGGCCGGCATCCTTCCATTCGGTCCCATTCTCAGTTTAAGTTTAGGTTTTGAAAATATTTACCAAATTCTCTTAATCTTTGGCTCTGATACCAACTTGTAAGGCCCCGTTCCCGGAAACCTCACAGTTGGTCAACCACAACATTATTTACATAAAATTACGTACATTTAATTAAAACATCGCAGCGGATTAGATTACCAAAAACCATTCATTGCATTAATATTTTATGTTGCCAAATAATACATCAATGTATAATAGGAGTTACAAAAGAAACATTTAGTTGCATTATGAAACAACATAATTATCATGCACGAATAGATGCCAGTCTTGCCCGCCAAGTAGCTTTCCCCTGTGTGCCATCCTCAGCAATGAGGTACCTGCCAACTGAAAATGCATAAAAGTCAGCGTTGCTGAGTGAGTTCTAGTTTTTAGAATTTAAAATCTCTTGTTTAGATATATAAAAATTTCATTTTCTTAAAATACTTCCTTTTTATAAATCTGTTACTTTCGTACGTGATCACACATCATACGTACAACAAGATAATATTCATTATTATCTTTCATCATTCTTCTCATTCATTTCGTACTTTTATCATTAACTTTCACTTTCTACCAGACCAATGTGCAATACCCGTAACATTGTGCACGAAGCTGGTACTGGGCCTGAGGTCTATAAATAGACCCCAAACATTATGCACGAAGCTGACTCCAGTACCTGGGGCAAGCAACAAGGGTCCCGTCAATCTCAAAGATTGACCCTGCATGCATCCTCATGGGGTAGCTAACCCGCACACAGTTGAGCTGACAACCCGTGGCTGTGAACCTCCTTTCATATTGCTTGCAAGGCTTTCATTCATTCGTTATGTTCCACTTTTCATTAACATTAATCTTTCACTTCATTTATGATAATACTTTACGTATACGAGCATAAACATACCACGTAAAGTCATGTAATAATATGTAATATGGAACATAGGAACAGGCCTCAATCATGCATAACATCAACAAACATAACCACCAAAACATCCCAGGGCTAAACCCTAAAATTTCTATTTCCCAAAAATCTCAAAAATTTTCCAAGGCATTTAGGCGCATGAGCACTATGCAGGCGCACCAACACTTAGGCGCATGGAAATACTTAGGCTCCTGAACTAACACTTAGGCATATGAGCAATTTTCTGGGCGCATGGATACTATTCGGGCTCATGAGGTACACTTAGGCATTTGGGCAGTGAATGCATGGGCACTGTTAGGGCGCATGGGGTGGAACTCAGTCTTTTTGGCTAAGTATCAGGCGCATGAGCCTAACACTTAGGTGCAAGGGCAAAAATCCATGCGCATGAACAACACTTGGACTACTGGGCAAAGTTTCTAGGCGCATGAGGTACTAATTGGGCGCATAAGAAAGGACTTAGGCGTCTGATCTAAATTTCAGGCGCATGAGCCCTATTTGGGTGCATGGGTAGCAGACATACATGTTTCTAAATTATTTCCAGTCCCAAACATCATTCTAACATGCTCATAACTTAAATCTATCATTCTAAGCACCTAAAACAAGCATAAAACCAAGAAATACAACCAACCAAACACAACAAACATACGGTTATCATACATACAAGTTGTAAAATATTTTTACATGCATTTTCAGCCCCAAAGAAGTTTAAAAACACAAAACCGGGGATCTAGAACTCACCAATTGCAGCCTTCAAGCAAAATTCCACCGAACTTGAGGGCACAAAGAGTTCAAACAACCTAAGCAAACCAAAAACACATAACCAAGCACAAAAATACATAAGAATCGGCCCACAAGCTGAAAATTCAGGTGAAACCGAACCAAAAACGCAAGAAAATACCTACCTTCAAAAACCAGCTTCTTTCTCTCTCTAGAACCGAGAGAACTTTTGTTCTTCTTCTTCTTTCTTGTTTCCAGTCGAAAAGCAGAGAGTAGAGAGGAATGTATGGGCGGCCATACCCCTTTTAATCTAAAGTAATAGTGTTTTGTACTTTTTACACTTTAGCCCCTCAACTTGTTCCATTATCTTTTCTTTCAAGTTAATTTCTTTTCCTTTCTTTTTATTAAAATTTTCGGGTGTTACATGTGTTGAAAAGATTATAAAATATAGAGTTCACAACGAGCACTAAATTTTAGAAGTTGAAAAACTTCAACATCAAGCTCGTTAACATAATAAGGATGAAAAGATTTTTAAAGAAAAACTAGATGGTTTAAACAAATCAATTTATCAATTAAAATTAAATCTTCATGATAAAGATTGTAAAATCAATGATTTGACTTCCCGTAATAATGATCTACCTTTGAAAATCAACAAACGTAACAGTGAACTCTTATCTACGAAACTAAAGGTTGAAAAGTTTGAGTTATCATCAATCATGGTTGAAGGTATAATCAAGTCACAAATGACTCAAAAGATTAATGGTGGTAATAGTGGAGTTGGATGTAACATCTCGTGTTTCCACGTTAATATCCGTACGTTAATAAAATGTCCTAAACTAATTTAATGTGTAATAAAACATAATTTTCTGATAATTAATCTCATCTAAGGTCTAGCAAATCCCCTTTATGCATAAATTTTATAATTGGTAATTTTGAGAATTACAGGGTCATGTTGCGATAAAAACTTTTAACGAGAGTTGGTGACAATTTGGTTAATTATATATAGTCAATATATTTTTATTATTATAAGTTTATTCATTATAAGTGAAAATATTTTTAGTCATAAAGAATAATAATTATTATAATTGTTAGCATTGATCGCGTAAAATTAAGACTTTCTAAATATTGCCTTGATGCAATATACAGTCAGTTGCATGCTGTGTTAGACTATGTAAAAATTATTATTTTGGCAATTCATCATTATTATTAATGCTATGAACCATTGGAAAGCGTTTAATTAATATTTTAATTTTATAGAAAATCTCTACTTAAAATCCCGAACGTTTAAATTTTTTACAAAAAAAATTAATGAGACCGACATCCGCCTTATACCTGGTGGCATCCCACTTGGGGACCCACTAGCCAATTAATTAGCTAAATTAAACTCACTTAATCATTTCTATATTAACCAACACCACACTCCACCTTTACCACTCATCCATTTCACCTACACTCACCTTTTCTGTAGGACTCAACAAATGCATTAAAAGGATAATTCTTGCCATAATCAAACATAATATGTTCTAACATTCAAACAATCATTAACTAACACATTATTATCATTAACATTCATAACATACACTAATTTAGTTTAAATTTCTTTTTTCAGGTTTGTAGATAAAAGGAATTTTTGGTGTTCGCAGCGAATGAAGAATGTCTACAGCGGATGACTATCTGTGAGCAGTGGATGAAGAATGAAGTCCCAAGTGTAGATAGCAGATGAACGAGCACACACAGCGGATGACCAATGTCCACAGCTGATGAACAGTCCACAGCGGATGTTCATCCACAACAGATGAACACTCCACAGCGGACAACTAACAAGTCAAACATTCAAACAAGTGTTCATAGCGGACAACATCCAAGGCATAACGGATAGCTCATTTACCATCCACAGCGGATAGCATGTCATCCACAGCGGACGATCAACATTCACAGCGGATAAGTTATAGACTTAGGATTATATACATAATTTTGTTTTACAGAAAGGTATTTTAGTAACTGTACATAGCTTTTTGTATAGGCTATAAATAGCAGTATACCATAATCCTTTGTAAGCTTTTTTAACAATCAATACAATCAAGAATTTTGATATTCTTCTGAGCATTCAATCATTACAATCACACAATCATACACACACACGCTGACACAGATATCATATCTTTAATCATGGGTTTTTGCACCATGATTATTGATTGTTGAATACATTATAACAATCTGTTGTTATATTTGATGAGAGATTTGAAAAGATCCTTTGGGGAATCCTTCTGTTTATGTTCTTGTTCATAAGTTCATAATCAGCTTATTTATTAGGATTTCATCACTTTCTCTCTCTACTCTCACTCTCTCCTCTCCCTCCACCACCTACGGTTGAACACCATCACCAACACCCCCATCCCTTTGATTTTTGATCATCCAATGCTTGATTCTAGCATCAAATAAAAGATTTCAAGGATCCCTTATGAGTTTGGTGCAAGATTTTGCAAAAATCCAACTCAAAGGAGAATAAATCATCAAGAAATCATTCATATTTCTTGAAGTTGATCATCCTAGGATAAGAATGTTTTCATTATAAACCTCCTGCAACATGACAAAAGAATGATTGTTGCAAGCTTTTTTCACCAAAAACTAGATTTTCTTGAAATCCAAGGTTCCAACAATGGTTTTTAATCAAGTAAAATGAGTTGTTAAAAGAATGTATATGTGTGTGTGAACCGTGAATATGTGTGTGTGTGTGTGTGTGTTTGATGTTGATGAGTTTTGGAATTTCCTTTACATTTTGTTTGATTTTGACATGCAAGATGATCAACTTATGATCTTGGCTTTTGAACATCATAAGAAACCCATTTATCAAATAAAATCTATTAAAAAGATGATGAAAATGGGTGATACATGTATGTATGTATGGATGATGTTCTTGAGCTCATCTTGCTTTTGGATTTCAAAAATGATTGAAATGATCCGTGATGTATGGTGATCATGATCTGAAATCTTTTGGGTTTCAAATATATTTTGATGAAATGAAAAACTAAGAATTCAAGTTGTCAATAAAAGTTGGTTATTTGGGTAAATATGTATGTACGTATCGTATATATGTATGTATGTATGTATGAATAGTGTTTTTGATCTTGATGTGTTCTTGATTTATGAGTTTTGAGATGATTGAGACGATCCATATATATGGTGATCATGATTTGAAAGTTTTGGGATTTTTAAGTAATTTTTGACATAAATAAAAAGGTAAAAACAAAGTTAAAAATAATGGTAATTAAGTGTTGATTGGACATAACCACTAGTAATGATTTTACAAGATTTATTCTCAAATCTAGAATCAAAACATGTTAATAATAAGTTAAAAATAAATAATCTTACTGAAAATATGATTGGGTTTAATCACATAAACGTTTTACTTTTAAAAACACGTTACAACGGTGTTTTCAGGTCAAAAATGAGTGTTTTTGCACAAGTACGGTTTTGAGCATAAAACAATATTATATTTTAAGTTAAAAACTCATGTTTTTAAGTATGTAACAAATCCATAACTGTTGATTTTATACGCGCGGAAAAACCGAAAACCGACAATTTCTTGTTGAAAATTTGGGATTGTTTTGAAACTGATTTTTAACAGAATATTTCTTAAATTTTTAAGTATTAAAGAGTTATTTTAAAACATTTATAATGATCTTGAGGTATATACCGGTTTATGTACGTTTTTTGCATCTAAAACCGTGCGATTTCGGGTTAAAAATCACCGTATACTGGTGAAATTTAGGTTAAACATAAAAGAACATATTTTTAGAATAAAACTTGTCTTTAAATGGTTTAATATATGTTTTATTACTGACACATAAGTTATTTGTTAAAAATATTAATTATTGTGATTAATAATAAATAAAGTAGTATTTTATAAAAAGGTAATAAAAAATAGTTTTCTTAAAAAGAAAAAGACTATGAATATATTTTTATAACTAATCATAGATAAGATTTTATTTTTATGAAGAAGTATATTTTTCCTTTTATTAATGAATAATTTAGTAATTTTTATGGGCATATTTTCATATGATTTTATGTGTTTATTTTTGGTGTGTGTAATACGTAGTTATTATTTAAGTGTTAAATAGTTTATCTAGTAAATAAATATTTGTCACTTATAATATAAATAATTTAGGCAAACCAAAATTTACAAATGGGTCATTTAAGAAAGGATTTCAAGATAAGTCTAGTAAGTTGAGTGAACAACTTGCACGATAGACATATTATTTGACAATTAATAGGTCTTTTATGTTTAGGGCGTTAATTGGTCGTTTGTATGCCCGGGCTTGATTTTGCTAGATCGTCTTTGTCGCTTTAAGGTGAATTTCACAGCCCCTATTTTTAAATAACGTATTTATTTAACAATTTTGGGGGAAAACTTGCTATAATATTTTTATGTATGATATGATTTAATTATGGAATAACTACCTGATCTTTATGATGGCCTTGAGTTGTTTGTTATTTGCACATGATGGCCCTCGGCCATAATCATTAACCCCGGGAGGGCCACATGATATATTGGTAGATCTATTGGGTTTGACAACCACTCCTCATGATCGATCGCGGCGGTCGGTCTATACGGAGGGAATATATGTTGAAAGGAACTTGAGGAACATTGTGTCTTGGTTTGATTATGGGACTCTTGGTTGCGAGCATGGTCAGTGGACCTAGCTAGTCCTCAACGATCCAGAGTTGATTCCGGGATAATCATATCTTTTTAGAAAAATAAAACTTTAATGATCTTTTGGGCATGTTTTTCAGGTAAATAGGAATGCATGGGAATGAAAAGAGTTTTAACGGAAAACTTATCAAATTTGGATACACTTTTGGGACCAAATTTCCGCTGCTAATTAAAATCTCTTATTATTGATTTAAACAATGATATGTTATTACTATTTTAGTTTTCAATTGAAGACCTCCAGTCGTAACATTGTAATAACATTTTATATTAATATATTATTTTGATATCCATGATTTATTTGCTTGATAACTGTTGGAACAATCCAACTTCCGTTATATTCGTCACACGCATGCATTTCAGGTGCACCTTTCGGGTTGTGAAAGAAGTTGGTATCAGAGCCAACGGTTATACCGAACTAGAAAAATATTTTTGGAAAATCTAGACTATAACCAAAAATGTTTTTGAGTTAAAACATTTTAATTCACAAAGTATTTTATATCATGCATGCAATAAATTGGTTATTATTTTACATATGCTTATTCATGTAAGATAAGTATAGATGCCTGTAGATAGATATTTAGTATGGACATTCTTGTGTTAACAGATGTCTTCTCGGACCTTGTTCATTCTGATCCATGACTCCAATAGTGATTACGAGGATCCTATGTTGACTCTTCCCCCCCCCCCCCCCCCCCCGTTTGCGCCTAGATGGGAGCCTACTTCCAAGTACGAAAATGACTGGATTTGGGCATCTGATGATGAGAGTCCTCCTACCCTTGGTGAGCCTAGTCAAACAGCACCTATTAGTGATGAGCCTGTTCCTGACATTCCTGAGCATGTTCTTGTGGTTTGCTTTGTCTACTCGAGGAGGAAGAAGAGGAAGCCGGAGATGGTTGCTAGTGAGACTGCTAGAAAGACACCGGAAGTGATTGAGCCCAAGAGGGCTAGAGTGTGAGACGGATAGTGGGACCGGTTGTTCAGATGTTTACAAGAGTGGGCTGATGAGGGTGGTGTCCCTTCTACATTTGAGGTTAATGACTTCTCCTCAGCCCGTCGAGACCTACCATAGTTACTCTAGCTACCCGATGCATTCACTATGAGAACCAAATTTCATCCTTACAGGGTAAGGTGGGAGTGATGTTGAGATGTTGTAGGCTATGGATGGAAGGATGATGTCATTTGATGAGGATAAGGTGATTAAGAATGATATCCTGAACCAGATGTGTTTTAGGATTTTTAATCTGTAGAGACAAAGAAGAAGCTGGAGGTGGCAAAGATGAAGGTAAAGGTTGCAGAGGCTAGGGTGGTAGCAGCGCAAAAGTAGGTGACTACTCTTGAGGAGCGTGTGAAGGCTGCATTAGGGTTGGCGACAGTTTGCATGATGATAGCTTCTATGGTGGTGCGTGCCGATGTGATGGCACGGTTCTCTCGTTAGATTTTTAGGATCTTTGATATATTAGTATTTGAATATTGAAACAACTATTTTATAATGATGTTGATGCTACTGTAACATCTATTTTGTGTTGTTTCCTTGACTTATATTTTGTATTGATTATCTCTCTCATTAAATCATTATGATGATTTTAATGAATGTTTTGATTATTAAAATGTTGTGATTGTATATATTACCGTTATGCATTTTGATATTATTTTGTGTATGTCGTTCATTCTCTTTTGTTTAATCAATAACAGAAGTTAATCCATGGCACCTAACACGCGAAATACAGCTAGTGCTAGAGGTACTGGTTTACCTACCACGGCCGAAGAGTTAACACAATTGATATCCAACATGTCAACTCTGCACTCGAGCAACATGACGCAAATGTTGGGCGTGGTAGAGGACGTGGCACCATGGGTGGTTCCAGTGGATGTACTTCCATTGGTAATCCCTCTGGGATTCAGGCTCCGGGTTGTACTTATAAGACATTCCAAGCTTGTAATCCACGAATCTTTATGGGAGCTGAAGGTCTTCTTGACATCATCAGATGGATAGAGAAAATGGAATCCGTGATGGGAATCAGCAACTATTCTGCTGATCAGTGTGTGAAGTATGCCACATGTTCATTCTAAGATGAAGCTTTAAGCTGGTGGAATTTGCAAGTTCAGAATCTATGAGAAGATGCTACGTTTGGTTTCTCCTGGAACCAGCTAAAGGAGATGTTGCTTAGGGAGTATTTTGAATGCAATGAGCTTCAGAAGATTGAAACCAAGTTTTGGAACCTGACTATGGAAGGTGTAGAAGTTAGAGCCTATACTTCTAGGTTTAATCATCTAGCAAGATTTGTACCCTAGACATGAGGCATGGTCACCAAATCAAACCCCACTACAATGCAGAGCGTAGTGGCTTTAGCTAATTCATTGACTGATGATGCTATACGAAGAGATGTGTTGGTTAAGAATACTGGAAAGAAGCCCACAGAGAACGTAAGGAAGGTTATGGAGTGTGATAACAGGTATGTGGAGAACAAGAGGAAGTGGACTGAAAATTTCAAGAACCGAGCTAGGATTCAGAAGAATCAAAGGTTTAGGTAAGGAAAGATGTATGCTACTAACTTGTCAGAGGAAAGGAGTCAACTTGGCACGCAACTAAGGTGTAGCAAGTGCAATCTTCATGATGGCGGTAACTACATTGAAAATGTGTGTTCATGGTGTAACAAGTATGGACATCAAGCTCAGACTTGTTGAGTAAGATTGATTAAGAAGGCTGGGAGAACTGGGCGAGGGTGTTTTGAATGTGGTGTTGAAGGTCATTACAAGAGGGATTGCCCCAAGCTTAAAGGATTAGGTGCACGAGGCAAGGCGATTGAGATGAATGCCAAGGAGGCAAGAATTGAACCATCCGTCGTTACTGGTATGTTCCTTGTTACCAACCATTTTGCATCTATATTATTTGATGCTGGAGCCGATATGAGTTTTGTGTCAAAGAAGGTTGAACTATTACTTGGCCCTAGATCTAGAAAATTAGATAAGAAATACATTATTGAGCTAGCCAATGGAAAGATAATAGAAGCATGTGATGTATGTAGTTAGAGAGTGCACTATGCAATTAGAAGGTCATTCCTTTAGCATCGACCTCTTACTCATTGTGTTTGGTAGTTTTGATATTGTCATCGGCATGGATTGGTTATAGAAGCAACATGCTGAGGTGGTGTGCTATGAGAAGATTATTCGTCACCCTAGTCCAAGCGGCAGAACCTTAACTATCCAAGGTGATAAAGGGAAGCCTACCCTGAATATTTTAAATGTAATAAAGGATTGCAAGTATCTACGTGAAGGATATCTAGCATTTCTTGCCAAGGCTGTGAATACTAAGTATGAGGAATGCTTGAAGATATACTGAGAGTGCGAGACTATCCAGATGTTTTCACTGATGATCTACCTGGATTACCCCGTCTAGACAAATTGAATTCCAAATCAATTTGGTACCAGGGGCTGCTCCTATTGCCCGATCACCATATTGATTAGATCCTTTGAGGATTCAAGAATTGTCCAATCAATTAGAAGAATTGTTGGATAATGGATTTATAAGACCGAGCTTCTCACCATGGGGAACACCTGTCTTATTCGTCAAAAAGAAAGATGGGTTATTCAGAATATACATCAATTACTCGGAGTTAAATAAACTTACTATCAAGAATCGATACCCATTACCAAGAATTTATGATCTGTTTGATAGCTGCAAGGATCCAGTTTCTACTCGAAGATTGATCTCTGGTCGGGTTATCATCAGCTATTGATAGCAGAGGAAGATGTTCCAAAAACAATATTAGAACATGTTACTACCATTTCAAGTTTCTGGTTATGCTATTTGGTCTGAAAAATGCGCCTGCCGTGTTCATGGATCTTATGAATTGTATTCATTGATGATATACTAGTATATTCAAGAACCAAGGAAGATCATGAACAACATCTGAAGATCATTCTAGAAACATTGAGGAAAGAGAAGTTGTATGCAAAGTTCTCTAAGTGTGAGTTTTATATTCGAGAGGTTCATTTTCTCAGACATGTCGTCAATGAGAAAGGCATACATGTAGATCTAGTAAAGATAGAAGCAATCAAGAACTGGGAGGCACCCAAGTCTCTGACCGAGGTGCATCTGTTACTTGGATTAGCTGGCTATTATCAAAGATTCATTAAGAATTTCTCAAAGATAGCACAACCGTTGACGCTATTGACTCAGAGGATAGGAAGTATGACTGGACTGATAAGCAGGAGACAGCTTTCTAGTTGCTGAAGCAGAAATTATGTAGTGCTCCTATTCTATCTCTTCCTGAAGGAACAGATGGGTTTGTTATGTACTGTGATGCGCCTCGTTTAGGTCTTGGTTTGTGTGTTGATGTAGAAAGATAAGGTCATAGCCTATGCATCCCAACAATTGAAGGTGCATGAAAAGAACTACACCACTCATGACTTAGAGTTAGGAGCAATCATTTTTTCACTCAAGATTTAGAGGCATTACCTATACGGCATGAAGTGTACTATTTACACGGATCAGAGTCTTCATCATATCTTTGATCATAAGGAGCTTAACATGAGGTAACGCCGATGGGTAGAGTTGCTTAATGATTATGATTGTGAAATCCGCTATCATTCGGGCAAGGCTAACTTTATGACCAACACATTGAGCAGGAAGGAGAATGATAAGCCTAAGCGTGTTCTTGCTTTGGAGCTGACTATTCATTTGGGTCTTGATACTAAAATATGAGATGCTCAAGTCGAAGTCCTGAAAAAGGAGAATTCGAAGAATGAAGGTTTGAAAGGCATGGTCAAGGAGTTAGTGCATAAATCCAACACTGTGATGTACTTCATGGACCGAATTTGGGTTCCATGTTTTGGAAACCTACGTGAATTGATTTTGGATAAAGCTCATAAATCCAAGAATTCGATTCACCCTAGTTTGGATAAGATGTACAAGGATGTGAAGGAACGTGGTGGCCCAACATGAAAGGTGAGATAGCTACCTATGTGGCACATGTTTGACCTGAGTGAAGGTTGAATATCAAAAGCCATCGGGACTTCTTCAACAACCAATATTCCTTAATGGAAACGGGAGCGGATAGCAATGGACTTTGTCACGAAGTTACCCCAAACATCTAGTGGTCACGACACTATTTGGGTAATCGTCATCCGATTGAGTAAGTCTGCTCATTTCCTAGCCGTTAAGAAAACGAATCAGGTAGAAATACTAACCAAAATATACCTCAAGGAGGTGGTATCTTGTCATGGAGTACCAATCCAGATAATCTCTACCAGAAACAGTCGATTTACCTCAAGGTTTTGGCAATCCTTAAACAATGCTTTGGGTACTCGTTTGGACATGAGTACTACCTACCGTCCGTAAACAGATGGTCAAAGTGAGAGGACTATTCAAACGTTGGAAGATCTGCTGCGAGCTTGTGTGGTTGACTTTGGAGGAAATTGGAAGTTCTACTATGATAACCGTTGAGTTTTCCTACAACAACAGCTGTCATAGTAGTATCAAAGCTGCTCCATTTAAAGCTTTGTATGGAAGAAAGTGTTGCTGTAATGCCCCGAAAGTCGAAGCGAATAATTTAATAATAATGGGCTTAGTTAAGGGTCATTTAATATAAATAAGAGGAAAAATAGATTATGGGACAAATTAACCTTATGGGTTTAAGGGCCCATTAAACAAACCTAATCAACCATCTTTCTCCTCATTTGCAACCTAAACCTAGCATTTCTAGAGAGAGAGTAGAGAGAGAAAGTGAAAGAATCAAAGGTTGGAAGCTTTGTTGGTTGGAGGATTGAAGATCTGGTTGTTTGTGCTTTGAAACAAGGTAAGAGTGAGAAGTCCAGGTAAGAATCTGATGGAAATGATCTACCCAAAATACATATTGAATTGATGTGGCTAGTATGTCATGATCCAAGTTGGGTCATACCCAATAACGAGCTAGACAAACACCAAAGATATTTGTTTTATGATATGATCATATAAATAAATATTAACACTTAGAATATTTGGAAATTGGGTTTCCAAACATTTACACTTGTGTTGTATATAAATTATATGGATAATTTATTTCAAAGAGAGAGGAATATTAATTCATCCGCATTCGTTTTACTCAGCCGCATTTGATGTGGTTGAACAAATGCGGATGATGTTTACTCACCCGCATTCGTTTTACTTAGCCGCATTTGATGTGGTTGAACAAATGCGGATGATGTTTACTCACCCGCATTCGTTTAACACTGCCGCATTTGATGTGGTTGAACAAATGCGGATGATGTTTACTCATCCGCATTTACAAATGCGGGTGAACAAACCCTGTCCGCATTTGTTTTGGAACAAATACGGATGAGCATTTCTGGAAATGCTGATGGAAACATACATCCGCATTAGCTAATGCGGATGACCATTTGCAAATGCGGACGAATTATTTCACCCGCATTTACAAATGCGGGAGAACAACTTCATCCGCATTAACTAATGCGGATGTTGTTCTGAGAAATGCGGATGGGTTAAGGGGCTGGGCCCCACCCACTTTTCTCTCTCCTGAACTTTATGTTTCCAAGGACATGCAATATAAGATGGCTTGCAGATCTCTCTAAACTTACGACATAAGAACACAAAAAGTGTAAGAACTCTTTTTCTCTTGATCGGTCTAGAGAAAATAAAAGGGAGTTGTATAAGTGAAAATCCTAGCAACCGGTGTTCTTGTTGGTGGCTCGTGGGTAGACCAGCTTGAGGCTTCTTGCTTTAGGAGCTGCCATCATCGTTCACCTCATGCCGACCTCATTGTTGAAGGTAGTTCTTCGTACCTTCTATGGTTGTTTGTAAGCATGATTTTATATGTCGATCCATATGGGTTTTGACTGATTTTATATAAAAATATTTTATATATAAATTAGCTCACTATAACAAGTTTAAAATCTTATATATAATATATATATATATATATATATATATATATATATATATTCCGTTGCTTTCTTCTATTTTATAAGGATAAAATAGATCTGTTTAACTTGTGAAAACCCATCAATGGCATCAAGAGCCGGTTATATGGATACATGCTTCATTTGGACTGAAAATTCGGTTTTTGGTGATGATTCACCAAAAGCCGAGAGGCTTCAGCCCTAGTATTCCATATTTTTCAAGATCTATTTAGACATGCATATAGGAATCTTGGAAAATTTATATCATTTGGATGATTTTGTTTTGGAAACAAAACCATGGTTCTTGGCTGTTTATGCTTCAGCCGAGAATCTATGGTTCAAGGGGATGCTTTGGGATTTTGCTTACATATGTGGATATGTATTTTATTTGTTCATAACCAAAGTCGAGACCTATGGATGAATGTGTTGTGATTTGTTTTAATTATTCAAATGGTTTGTAATAATTAAACATGTTTATTCTTCCTATTGGGTATGTAATTTATTTATTTTTCATTTGATATGTAAATAAATAGGCTAGTTGCACTTCAGTTTTAACAGAAAAATTGTATTTAGAATATGTTTTGTAAAAGAAGATGCAACAAGACTATCTTTCTCGGTTTTAACCGAAAGGAGAAGATGAAGGCCCAAAGGAGTTTGGTGCTGAAGTCAAAGCCTAAATGGAGACCCAAATGGATTGGAAGAGTCACAACACAAGGTGGACACTTGAAGCATTTGGATGCGGGATCAAGTGGGAATTCACTGGCACAAATGTTGTGTCATTTTCACCCTTAGAAACGACTTTATTAACTCACTTGTTTCGGTCAACAAATGATGTTAAGCTTAGATGGCTATGATTATGGACTCATGTGATGCTTGTGTGGTTGTTTTATTATTGTTTTGTGATATATGGATATGCATGTTTGAATAATTTAAAATCAACAACAAGCATAAAATGGTTCTTATAAAACATTAACATGGGTAATAAAAGGGTTTATTAAAAATTAATGTGTTCACAATAAAATTGGTTTTATTGAAAGAACCTTGAATATTGTTTCACACTGGTACCACACATTTGAATGCATACAAATGTTAGGTGCAAAATAGTTTTCAAAACTAGAATTAATGAAAACTAAAATCCATTTTAAAACAAGTTTAACACCATCCTTTTACACAACACTCGAATCACTTGGGAACGATTTGTGGGATAAAGGTCACCTAACCACTCTTAGGGAACTTGTGTGTTTGAGGTGGGGTTAACATATTTGTGGAATAAAGGTCACCTAACCACTTGTATGTGTAAACTCACACGTGTGTGTATGTAGCACAACTTGAGTTGGAAACCATGTGAATAGGGTCATCGAAGCATGGTGTACAATGGTGTTGATGGGATTAACATGCCAACTAAACATAAAGATGTTTAACCGATCCCATAAAACTAGAAGTTGCAAAGGGTTGCAATTGTCAAGTGTTGACTACCTTGTTAATTTAAATGATGGGATAAAGGTCACCTAACCATTATTTAAATGTAACGTTGGATTCTAGATTTTAATTATTAATTGTCTATGAGACGTGAAAGGGGTATTAATAATTAAAGTTTTATTTTCACTGAAAATGAACTTTGTTTGTAGAAATGGCCGCCAACAACAACGCTCCCACCCCGACCATCCATAACCTATCACTAAGAACTATATTAGAAAGGGATCGTCTTAACCATAATAATTTTATGGATTGGTTTCGTAACTTGAGAATCGTTCCCAAGCAAGAAAAGAAATCTTACGTACTAGACGATCCCATTCTCGACGAACCCGACGTTAATGATGTTGAGGCTTATAACGATTGGATTAAGCACACTGAGGATTCTATGCAGGTTTCTTGCCTCATGTTGGGAACTATGATTCCCGAGCTCCAAAAGGATTTAGAGCATCATGGGGCATACGACATGATTACCCAGTTGAAGGAAATGTTCCTTCAACAAGCAAGGGTAGAACGCTTCGAAACAGTTCGAACGTTTCATGCATGTCGCATGGAAGAAACTAATTCGGTTTCATCTTATGTACTTAAGATGAAGAGCCATATTGATTGCCTTGAAAGGCTAAATTGTCTCGTCTCAAAAGAGTTGGCCACAGATTTGATCCTTAATGGCCTAACTAAAAGGTTTGAGACGTTCATCATGAATTATAACATGAACGGGTAGGACAAGAGCATTGGTGAGCTTCACGCAATGCTCAAAACGGTTGAGGCGGGGATGGGTAAAAGGGTTTTACCCGTCCTCATGATCAATGAGGGAGGCAACAAGAAAAGGCAACACCCTGATCCCAAGGCAAATATTGCTAAAGGAAAGGGATACATCAAAGGAAAGGGTAAGGGAAAGGCAAGAACTGAACCTCCAAAACCAAAGCTTATGAAGCCTAAGGTAACGGAGAACGATCCATGCTTTGAGTGTGGTGAGATAGGACATTGGAAGAGGAATTGTCCAACCTATCTCAAAGAGTTGAGAAACAAGAGGGATGCTGGGCAGACCTCAGGTACAGCTTTCATGATTCCTATTGAATTGAATGTTATTTCTTCAAACACATGGGTATTGGATACCGGATATGGAACTCATATTTGCCATTTGTTGCAGGGGTTCAAAAGAAATAAGCATTTCAAGAAGGGAGACACAAGTCTCTACATGGGCAACGGAGCAAAAGTTTATGTTGAAGCCCAAGGAGACTATGTTTTGAAGCTTCCAAATGGTTTGGAAGTTGTCTTGAAAAACATCTTGTATGCTCCTAGTTTGACCAGGAACATAATTTCTGTTTCCCTTTTAAAACAATATGGTTATGTATTAAAGTTTGTAAACAATGGTATTTGTGTTTTTATGGATGATGTATTTTATTTTGAGGCTATGCCTTATAATGGTATCTATGAATTGGTTCCTGATAACTCATCTTTTAATAACTCGTTATACCAAACTAGCACCAAGAAACTTAAAATGGGTTTAAGTGATTTATATCTTTGGCATTATCGACTTGGGTATATAAACAAGAATCGGATTCAAACACTTCAAAAGAATGGTCTTTTGGAAACAAATGAAAATGGTTCATTTAATAAGTGTGAATCTTGTTTACAAGGAAAGATGACCAAGTTGCCCTTTAGTGGTACTAACGAAAGGGCAAAGGATTTATTAGGAATCATACATTCGGATGTATGTGGTCCTTTTAAGACAATGACAAGGAATGGTGAGAGATACTTCATTACCTTTATCGACGATTATAGTCGTTATGGTTATGTGTACTTGTTGACACACAAACATAAAGCTTTTGAAATGTTCAAAATCTTTAAGAATGAAGTAGAAAATCAACTCAATAAAATAATCAAAGTTCTTTGTTCAGATAGAGGAGGTGAATACCTCAGTGATGCTTTTCAAGATCATCTTATGAGTTGTGGGATTGTCTCACAACTTACTCCACCCGGAACACCGCAACATAATGGTGTGTCTGAAAGGAGAAACCAAACCTTATTGGATATGGTTCGATCTATGATGGCTAGAAGCTCACTACCTCTATCATTTTGGGGTTTCGCATTGCTCTCCGCGGCTCGTATTTTGAATATGGCCCTAACCAAGAAAGTGGATACGACACCTTTTGAAATATGGCATGGAAGAGTTCCATCACTATCATATTTAAAGGTATGGGGTTGTGAATCTTATGTGAAGCAGAACACCCAAAACAAGTTAGAAAGTCGATCCACTAAGTGTATATTTGTTGGATATCCCAAAGACTGTATGGGATATTACTTCTTTAATCCAACCGAGCAAAAGGTATTTATTGCTAGAAAGGCTGAGTTCTTGGAAACTAAGTTTCTTATGGAAAAAACGACGTATAGAACAGTGGATATTGATAAAGATCAAGAACCACAAGCCAATACACGTTTGGTTGAAATTAACGGTCAACAAGAGGTTGTTGATAATGATCAAATGGTTGATCAATACACACAAAATGTTCATACATCTGGTAGAATTAGCATTCCACCTGAAAGATATGGATTTTTCATGAATGGATGCTATGTGGTTGACTCGGATGAACCAACTACATACCATGATGCAATTTCCAATTCGGATTGTGACAAATAGCAAGAAGCCATGAACGTTGAGATGCAATCCATGTATGACAACCAAGTATGGGAATTGGTTGAACCACCACTTAACTCTAAACTGGTTGGATGTAAGTGGGTTTTCTAAAGGAAAACCGATATGCATGGAAACTTAGATACTTATAAAGCAAGACTTGTAGCAAAAGGTTTCACTCAAACTCAAGGGGTTGATTATGATGAAACATTCTCGCATATGGCAATGCTAAAGTCAATTAGGATATTATTTGCCATAGCTGCATATTATGACTATGAGATTTGGCAAATGGATGTCAAAACCGCTTTCCTTAATGGACATCTCGAAGAGACTGTCTATATGGTTCAGCCTAATGGTTTTGTCTATCCAAAACATCCTAATAAAGTATGCAAGTTAAAGAAATCAATCTACGGATTGAAACAAGCATCAAGAAGTTGGAATCAATGTTTTGATGAAGAGATCAAGAAATTTGGATTCATCAAGAATGCTGATGAAGCTTGTGTGTATAAAAAGGCTAGTGGGAGCATTATCACATTCTTAGTATTGTATGTTGATGACATACTACTAGTGGGATTCATCAACCATGGAAGGTGTTAAAGCCTGTCTTGGAAGTTGCTTTTCCATAAAAGATCTTGGTGAAGCCGCCTATATTTCAGGAATAAAGATCTATAGGGATGGATCAAGAAGGTTGATAGGTTTAAACCAAAGTGCATACATTGATAAAATCTTGAAAAGGTTTAAGATGGAAAACTCTAAGAAAGGTATGGTACCTATTCAAAGAGGGACAATACTGAGTACATCTCAATGTCCAAACTCAAAGGATGAGCAAGAAAGAATGAAAGAAATCCCATATGCATCTACTATAGGATCCATCATGTATGCAATGATATGCACTAGACCGGACGTGTCATGCGCATTAAGAATGACAAGTAGATATCAACAGAATCTTGGTAATAGCCATTGGATGGCTGTTAAAAGTATATTGAAATACCTTAGGAGGACTAAGGATATGTTTCTAATATATGGATCTGGTGAGGAGGAGCTCGTTGTAAAAGGTTACACGGATGCGAGCTTCCAGACTGATCAAGATGATTCTTGATCACAATCGGGGTATGTCTTCATTATGAATGGAGGGGCAGTGTCCTGGAAGAGCTCGAAGCAGGACGTGGTAGCATTGTCCACTACAGAATCCGAATACATCGCCGCTTCATTGGCAGCTCAAGAGGCTGCATGGTTAAAGAAATTTATTGCCGATCTAGGGGTAGTCTTTACCATTCAAGACCCCCTGTAGATCTTTTATGATAACGAGGGTGCCATTGCTCAAATCAAGGAACCCCATGCACATCAAAAGAAAAGGCACATTGAGCGGAGATTCAACTACATAAGGGATGAAGTTGAAAAGGGAAACATATGTATTCGCAAAGTTCACACAGATCAAAATATTGTGGATCCACTCACGAAGCTCCTTGAAAGGGCAAAGCATCAGAGTTATACTTCTGCCTTAGGACTTCGATATTCTAGTGGTTGGATTTGATCTGTTTTGTATTTTAACTTTGGAACGAATGTAATACTAACTCTTTGTATAAATTATGACATTTTGAGTTATGTTCCATTTTAGCATGTTTACATCCATGTATATGTTTATTATTCTAAATGTTCGTAGTCGGTTATATTTGTGGGAACAAATATGAATGTAAGACTATTATGAACATGGATTGGTAGATATTCATAAGGTATGAATATAGAGCAAAAGGTTGCTACCAAGGTTCATAGATATTTGTGGGATACAAATATTAGACTGACCCACTCTCAAATGTTACTGCATGGAATTTTATAATTGATCATAAGTAAATTTAAGTAAAGGCGAATTTCATAGTGTCCTCTAACCTGAGATACATATTGGGTTTTGATATTCACCAAGTATTATACCTTGATCTAGTTCTTCACTATTCTGAAATAATGGACAATACACAAGGCTGTGTTCAGGTGTGATATAAGGTGATTGTGATAAACGTATGTAGTTAAGATGGGATTTGTTCCTCTTATTCATTGAGAGTATGATGTCTAAGGCCTGATAAAGTTAAATCAGCAGGGAATGATTATTCTGTGTCCTTGGATTGAACATGACATCTGAAACAAAAGGATATATGATTGGATTCACCTAAATCAGTTCAAGTAAGGGACTTGAAAGGAATGATGTTATTGAATGGCACTTAGTCATGCATATTAGGGGTTTTAAACCATTGTTAGGCGGTATTTGCTACATGCATCAATCCTCTATGTATCTTGTGCAAGTGGGAGATTGATGGAAATGATCTGCCCAAAATACATATTGAATTGATGTGGCTAGTATGTCATGATCCAAGTCGGGTCATACCCAATAACGAGCTAGACAAACACCAAAGATATTTGTTTTATGATATGATCATATAAATAAATATTAACACTTAGAATATTTGGAAATTGGGTTTCCAAACATTTACACTTGTGTTGTATATAAATTATATGGATAATTTATTTCAAAGAGAGAGGAATATTAATTCATCCGCATTCGTTTTACTCAGCAGCATTTGATGTGGTTGAACAAATGTGGATGATGTTTACTCACCCGCATTCGTTTTACTCAGCCGCATTTGATGTGGTTGAACAAATGCGGATGATGTTTACTCACCCGCATTCGTTTAACACAGCCGCATTTGATGTGGTTGAACAAATGCGGATGATGTTTACTCATCCTAATTTACAAATGCGGGTGAACAAACTCTGTCCGCATTTGTTTTGGAACAAATACGGATGAGCATTTCTGGAAATGCTGATGGAAACATACATCCGCATTAGCTAATGCGGATGACCATTTGCAAATGCGGACGAATTACTTCACCCGCATTTACAAATGCGGGAGAACAACTTCATCCGCATTAACTAATGCAGATGTTGTTCTGAGAAATGCGGATGGGTTAAGGGGCTGGGCCCCACCCACTTTTCTCTCTCCTAAACTTTATGTTTCCAAGGACATGCAATATAAGATGGCTTGCAGATCTCTCTAAACTTACGACATAAGAACACGAAAAGTGTAAGAACCCTTTTTCTCTCGATCGGTCTAGAGAAATATAAAAGGGAGTTGTATAAGTGAAAATCCTAGCAACCGGTGTTCTTGTTGGTGGCTCGTGGGTAGACCAGCTTGAGGCTTCTTGCTTTAGGAGCTGCCATCCTCGTTCACCTCCTGCCGACCTCATTGTTGAAGGTAGTTCTTCGTACCTTCTATGGTTGTTTGTAAGCATGATTTCATATATCGATCCATATGGGTTTTGACTGATTTTATATAAAAATGTTTTATATATAAATTAGCTCACTGTAACAAGTTTAAAATCATATATATATATATATATTCCGCTGCGTTCTTCTATTTTATAAGGATAAAATAGATCTGTTTAACTTATGAAAACCCATCAGAATCATCATACAAACATGTCTTTAGATCAGATCCGGATTCTAGGGTTTTGGGTTTTGAAAAGTTGCAAGAATCACATAAAGGTCACATTTTTACGTATGACATCATGTAAAAAGCTTAGATATAGTTTCATGGATGAAAAACTAAGGGTTTGGACGTAAAAAGTTGAGATTTTGGGCTAAAAATGAGCTGTTCGTCATTTTTATACGTCCAGCGAAACTGTTAGTTCTTCCTGCGAAACCGAGAGTTCATCCTATGAAACTAAGGCAATCTCCTTCCTGCGAAACTATAGATTTAGCGAGTGCCTAGGTAGGTCTGTAGATTTAGCGAATCTAGGAAATTCCAACGACAGTTGGGTGATTTTGGCAGCTAAATTGCCATGCGAAACTAGTAGCGAAACTATGTACAAAACTGCTGCCGAAACTATGTTGAAAATGAACTTTTTGTGTGTTAACTTATATGCAAACCATGTACTGTGATCATAGCTTAGGTAACTTAGACGTTAAGTTACTTACTGACCAGGTGAGTTTTCCCCTTTATTTACACGTTTTCAATGATTTGGGGGCGATATGCATACTAAGGCAATCTCCTTCTTATGAAACTAAGACCTTACTTATGTCCACTGGTTCATAGTTAAACTCTTCCGAGGCCATTTATATTTCAAAAGAATCAACTTCTTCTGAATTTCTGCAAGTATTCAGGACTTTATTCTTTGGAAGCATTTGTCTTTGGATATCTAAGTTGCATACTTCGGAAGAATAAGAACTTAGTCTCGAAAGCCTAAGTTCTTCATTCGGAAGTTCTTCACACTTGAGCTTCGGAAGATCTTTGACTTAGCTTCAGAAGAGCAGCTTGTTCCTTCGGAAGACCATTTGTTTAGCGCATCAATATATATCTAAGTGTGGTTTTGGTTGCAACAGCCTCATTAAAACAATACAGAGTTCAAAATGAACGATTGATTTTAGAAGTTGAAAAACTTCAATATCAAGCTCGTAAATATAAAAATGATGAGAAAATTTTTACAAAAAATGTAGAAGGGATAAACAAATTGATTTATCAATTAAAATTGAATCTTCACGATAAAGATTGTAACATAAAGGATTTGACAACACGTAACAATAAACTATCTTTAGAAATCAATATACTTAATAGTGAACTCTTATCTGTAAAATTGACTGTTGAAAAATTTGAGTTGTCCTTAAATATCATTGAAGGTATAATCAAGTCTCAAATGACTCAAAAAATTAATGGTGGTAAAAGTAGAGTTGGATATTCTAACATAGCACCACTAATTAATCATGATTATACATTTTTACCAACTACAACTTCAAATGAAGAGACCTATGGATTAGGTTTTCAACCAAAGTTAGACTTAATACCACCAGTCAATGTTTCACTGATTGTTGACCCTGTAATAAAAACTAAAATTAAATTTAATCATGACAATTCTTTTGAAGAAAGTGTGAAGAAAGAAGGGTTGGTTGAAGATTAAAAAGTGATGATGATATAGATTTTAAGGAAAATAAAAGTTGTAATGAAAAATCTTCGTGTAACTCATGATTAGTTATCAATGAACTTTCAGATGTTTTTATTTCTACAAATGTTTGTTCAAAAATATCTAGCAAACAAAAGAAACTAAAATCAAAAATAGTTTATAAGGACTATGAAAGAAAACGAGTCACAATATCTGCATTTGACATGAAAACTGATTTCAAGAACAAATTTGTTTCAAAAGGCAACATTGATAAGGAAGATCATATTTTTAGAGAAACAAATGCCAGTTTCTTTAAAAATAAGTCTCCTATTACTGCTAACTCTCTGAAACAAGATGTTTGTAAATCAGGTATCAAAGACACCAGTCCCATTCCAGTACCTTCGGCTCAAAAGGTTAAAGCAACAGTTCATGCCTCATTGGCTTCAGATATGAATCAAAAAGTTAGGAAAGATATCTTAGTTCTTCCAGAATCATCTAGAATAATTCTTAATGAAAGAGAGAAAAGAGAGACTATTAAAGAATCAAAAGGCGAAGGAAATACTAAATCCAGATTCTATGATGACTGTGTAAGTTATTATAAACAGTTTGTGCGAAATACACTAGAATCAAATACATGTCATAGAATGTGTTGTTGTGTATGTGGCAAGCCAAATCATAGGGCTAGAAATTATCATCATCAATATCCATTGTCAAGCAAACAAAGATTTCACAATTTAATTTCAAATAATAGAAAATAATTCTTTTTAAATGCCGAATTCAAAAGGAATACTAATCAGTAAAATTCTTTTGTCGATAAAAGAAATGGTCAAATCAAAACAGCTTTGAATAAAGAAATTTTAAACAAGAAATCATTACATGTTGATGATAGCAATTCTACTCTAATTCACACCACTTTAAGGAAAACGGTTACACATCTGATCAAACCAATTCAAAAGCAGAAAAAAAAGAAAAACAATCTGAGCCTGATATTGTTAAAGATTCTATTTTCAATAATAAAAGAGATATGATATTAAAGTCTATATCATATTTGGATGAAAACAATGTGCTCAAGTCAACAATGGCTTGAGTTCCTAAACATGAATAAATTCATTCATATGTGCAGGAATAACCAAACAGTTTTTGGCATATTGACAGTGGTTGTTTAAGGCACATGACCGGTAATATATCTCTATTAAACAACATACAACCTTACAACGGAGGATATGTTATGTTTGTAGGTGATAAAGGTGGTAAAATTACAAAGAAAGGTACAGTGTCTAATGGTGTGTTAAATTTTGAAGATGTCAATTTTGTTGAGGAACTTAAACATAATTTGCTAAGCATCTCTCAAATTTGTGACAAAAGGTATTCAAGGCATTTCACTGATAAAGAATGTCTCATTCTAAAACCTGGATTTGTAATTCTTGATGAATGGATTTTGTTGAGAACACCAAGAGACAAAGACACATACCTACTTGACATGAATGGTTCACATTTAATTGTAACTGCGTCTTGATTGTTATCTAAAGCCTCGAAAAGTGATTCAATGTTATGGCATCGTCGTCAAAATATGAACAAGTTGGTTAGAGGAAATCATGTTGTCGGCCCACCATTGAAAGAATTTCAACTTCCTGAACATTATCTGTCATGTTCAAAAGGCAAACAACATAAACTTCCTCATAAACCAACTGCTCATACCAAAATTGTATCCATCCTTCAACTATTACATATGGATTTATTTGGTCCAGTTAGTGTTTTGAGTTTAGGAGGTCGTGCATACTTCTTAGTTATTACTGATGATTTCTCCAGATTTACATGGGTTTTCTTTTTAGTAACCAAAGATGAGACACCTCATTTATTGATAAAGTTCATGACCCTAGTGGAGAATCAGATAGACAAAACCATCAAGTGTATTCAAAGTGATAATGGAACAAAATTTTACAATCATACTCTGAATGAATTTTGTGATTCAAAAGGGACAGCTAGACAATTTAGTTTTGCGGGAACTCCATGAAAAAATGGAGTTGCTAAAAGATGAAACATAACTTTTATTGAAGCTGCAAGAACAATGTTATAAGCAGCCAAATTACCGTCATTCGTTTGGGTTGAAGCTATTAACACTACATGTAATATTCAAAATCGTGTGTTAATCAACAAACAACAAAATATGACTCCTTATGAAATCTTTTTCAAACATTAACCCAAAGTCAAATTTTTTAAAACATTTGGATGTTGTTGTACTTTGTTAAACACATCTGATTCTAAATCAAACTTTGATGAAAAAGCTGATGAATGTTATTTGGTTGAATATTCAGCCAACAAAATTGCGTACCTGGTTTATAATAAAAGGTTTAAACAAATAATTGAGTCGGTTAATATAGATTGGAATGAATCTAACAAAAGAGATGCAGGTTCTGCTCCTTCATGGATATACGATTATGCTTCAAGATTTTAAATTCTTAATCGATCTTCTGTTGTTTCTATAGCTAATCCACCTCTGTCTTCATCAATTCATGATATTTTTCTGATGTTATTGGATCAATGTCATCTTCAGCTATAGGAAGATCTTTAGACATATCTTCTTCTTCAAATGTCATTGCTGTTCCAGATTATGTTTCTAACTCTGAATTGCCTCATTCTGATCCAGTTGTTGAACAAGCTCCATAGGTTTATGATCAAAGTTCTTCTTCTACTAAAAATGATCCGATTGATACAATTCAAGTTTCATTTGAAGATTTATCAGTTGATAATGATATTCATTAAGAGGAAGATATTATGAATCAACCTGAAGGATGGAACAATGTTAAAGAACGAGTTGGTCATATTCTAATTTAGATGAAGTTATTTTTGAAGTTCTCACTCCATAGCTGAGAATTCATAAAGACCATCCAACTGAAGCAATCATTGGTTGGTTATCACAAGGTGTCCAAACTCGAAGTCAATCTGGTGATATAAATAAATGCTTGTACTCATGCTTCATTTCTCAAATTGAGCAAAGAACATTGAGATGGCATTAAAGAAAAATAGTTAGGTTAAGGCTATGCAAGACGAGCTGATGTAATTCAAGAAGCTAAATGTGTGGCATTTGTGTGAACTTCCAAAGGGTAAGTTGCTGATTGGTACAAAATGGATATTCAAAAACAAAACCGATAAGAAAGATGTGATTGTTCGCAACATGGTCAAACTTGTTGTTCAAGGATTCTATCAGGTTGAAGAACTTGATTATGATGAAGTATATGCTCCAGTCACATGACTAGAAGCTATACATACTTTTCTGGCTTATGCTTCACACAAGAACTTCACTGTATATCAAATGGATGTCAAAATGGCATTCTTGTATGGCGAGATGAAATAAGAAACCTTTGTTTGTCAACCACCTAGTTTTGAAGATCCAGATCATCCTGGCTATGTTTATAAGTTAGACAAAGCACTCTATGGCTTACCTCAAGCACCTTATGCTTGGTATGGCACCTTCACTAAACATTTTCTTGTAAATGGTTATACACGGGGTGCTATTGATCAAACTTTATTCTTATGGAAGAATGGTGATGATCTCATTCTTTTTCAAGTATATGTCGATGACATTATCTTTAGATCTACAAATGATGATTTGTGCAAGGAATTTGAAGTTGTGATGAAAAAAATTTGAGATGAGTTCTCTTGGGGAAATGTCATTTTTCTTGGGTATACAAGTTAAACAATATAATAAGGGTTTACTGATACATCAAGAAAAATATGTTCATAGTATCCTAGAAAAATATAAATTTCAGGACTCCCAGATTGCTCCCACTCCAATGACTTCTAGTCCTAGTTTAACTCGTGATCTCATTGATGAAGATGTTGATCAATGTTTGTATCGATCAATGATTGGATTTCTGGTGTATCTTACTGCCAGCAGACCTGACATCGTGCCTGTTAGTGTGCACAATATCAAAGTAATCCAAGGAATCTCATATGAAAGCTGTCAAGCGGATTTTCAAATATCTCAAGGGTCAACCATACTCGGCCTTTGGTATCCTAAGACTTTCGATTTCAATTTATATGCTTATACTGACAGTGATTATGCAGGATGTAACTTGGATAGAAAATCAACAACTGGTGGCTGTCAATTTCTTGGAAATAGGTTGATTTCTTGGCAATGCAAGAAGCAGCAGACGGTATCCACATCCACTGCAGAGGTTGAATATGTGGCTTCATCAAGTTTTTGTTCTCAGATTATTTGAATTCAACAATAACTTCTTGATTATGGTCTTAATATCTATAACACCAATATTTGGTGTGACAACACTACAGTGTTAAACACTATGAAGAATCAGATCCAACATTCAAAAGCAAAACACATCGAAATTTGAATTCACTTTTTCCGTAACTGTTTTGATCGAAAGCTTATCCATCTGGACTCAACCTCATCAGATGACAACATTGCTGATTTGTTTACTAAGGCGTTTGATAATTACCGATTTGACTTTTTAGTCTAATATCTGGGAATGATTAACTTTGGTTAATGACTATCCATAAACCCTTTCAAAATATATTTTTTTATTCATTATAGTTAAAATTGTTATGTTTTTGTAGGTAGTCACAATTTTATGGGGAGAAAATATTAAAATGTCTCGAAAAAGATTTTGTCCTTAGGGGGAGTAAATTTTTTTAAGAAAATTTACAAAAAGATTTTGTTTTACACATTGAAAAAATTAAAATTTTCAAGGATTTATAGGAAATGATAGTACATTTCTTGATTTTGATACATTACATCATAAGGCTTAAAAGTAACTGACTTGGATCATGTTTGATATGTTGATAGGCTTGACTTTCAAGACTAAAAAAGCTCTATGATCTGTGATACACTGAAAGTAAACTCTTAATGACTGAAGTAGGTTAGTCATCAAGGTTTTATGGTAACACTAATTCCAAGCTAAAACAGACTGAGAGTTATAGTTTAGTCATACTCAAGTCAGCAACTGTCTGATTCAGTGTTTTTCAAAAGAAATATGTATATATAAATATCAAAAGATGAAAAAGATATGAAAATCAAAGACAAAAGGGAAAAATAAACAAAAACAAAAAGAGCAAAAAGATGCCAAAAGGCCATATAGGAATAAAAGATACCAATAAGCATAATAATAAAAGATATGTCATAGATATACATATTATATGATATTATTTTTCCTTTTGAGAATATGTTTTGACACGGGAGGCAAAATTAAAAGATGGGGCATGTAAGTTCGACTTGGCATGTAAGTCTTAAACGTCTTACGAGGGTAAAATATAAGTCCGACTAGCAGTTAATTAGTCCTAAAACTTGTTAAGATTATGTGTTCCGAAATGTTTCTCAGGCTAGTTATGCTCTAAATAGATATTATAATAGAGAAAAATAATTTTGAAAAAGCTGATCAGAGGTAAAACATTTAAGTCAAATTGGGATGACTTGAAATCTCAAAAGTCTCTTGAAGTTGGATAAGGGTTGTACATAATTTTTGATTGTGGGATCAACAGATTTCATACAAATTAAACTAAACATTATAAATATCACAAAATATGTGTCCAAGTAATAGTTGAAGTCTAAGTTTAAAGTGGACACAACATATTGACAATCAACATGACCAATCTTATTTTTTGATAAAGCTAGATGATGTTAATGATTGGTTTCATAGAAATATGATCATATACATGAAAACCAAAAATGTTTAAGTTATAAGTATAAGTTCTATGTCAATTTGTTTTCTGTTAACTTTTGTGTTTGTTACATGTTGTTTTTGTTTTACAAGATTTTAAAAAAATTGAGGGTTCTTGGATAATTGTAAACACTTAGCTAAACATATCATTACTCATAACAAATCATAAGTTCAGATAAAATGAATAAAAATTGAAAAAGTTAAATTTTTTTACAAAATAAACTGTACTTCTCGCATGCGAGAAGTTCATGCGGTGCGACATGTTGTTATGATGCGATTACAGACTTCTCGCGTGAGAAGTTAGAGAATTATGAAAGTGCACCCTGTGTGACTAGTTGACTACTCGCACAACACCCCTCTGATTTCACTTTCTCAAAATTTTTCTAATTGTTAAACCTGTACCTTGGTATACTTGTTCATTATGTAGGTTACTAGTTTTAGATTGGTTTTATGTGTGTTTGATTCATGACCAAATGTTTAAGGATAAATACACCTAAAATTGAACAAGCCTAAACATATGAAACGTTAATAATGGCCTAACCAGCACTTAATGAACATGTACTAATGGTTAAAACACCATGAAAATGCTTAATTAGAAATCTGAAAAATTGGACATGTCGCGTGGGAAAAGTGATCAGAATATTAACAAACACGAAAACTTTTGAAGTACCACAGAACTACTCGCATGAAAACTTTGACTTGTCGCGCGAAAAGTTGACTTTTTGTAAAATTCAATTTCATGTGAATACATAAGTTGTTACGTGAGAAGTGCTTGAAACTGAACTATTTGAATGCGACTAGTTAGTTTTCACGCGAGAAGTTTAACTTTTTAAAATTTTTAAAATTTCTTTCTATGTCTGAAAATTTTAAGTGTGTGTCAATAATGAACGTTTGTTTAATTTTTAGATGGCAAGACAAATGGTTTTTAACAAAAACCATAACGCCATTGCATTTCTTGGAGATATTTCGGATGACAAGGCGTTATTCAGATCATTGATTGACGGCCTAAATACCTCTCGTATACATCATGCTATTACAGCTAATCCAACGATTTACACTAATGGTATCGATCAGTTCCGGCTGACGGCAGCCAATGAGAGAGACGATCAGGGAGAACCATGTATATCAGCTACAGTCAAAGGAAAGAGGATAGTTATTACTACGGAGGTGATCCATAGTGTTTTACTGTTGGAGGATCTGCCAAATGAACAAGTAAAGATTGATGATGACGTGGCTAGAGACTGTTTGAAGAGGATGGGTTATGATCACCGTTAACCGTTAGTGGGGAAGAAGTACTTACCTCCGTGCTGGAAGTACTTATTTCATGTGGTGATTCACTGCCTAAGTAATCTAAAGGCTAGGATGGATAGCCTAAGTGCAGTATTTGGATCCTTGTTGATATCACTTGTTGACGATCTACCATACAACATATCCAAGGCTATCTTTTCAGAGATGCAGAAGAATTTTATAGCTTCAGTGGGAAAGAAGTTCATCATGTGTCCCAGATCCATACACTTGATTGTGAATGCTGCTCACCCTGAGTTAGCAATATTTGATTCTTCCACCTATGCTATTATGGTGATGAAGAAAGATATTGTCACACCCCAACCTTAACGGCGGAAACGTCGAGATGTGAGAGTTAAGATTGTTCACAGCCACATAACACTACCATAAATTGTAAATATAATTATTCATAAGTTGAAATAAACATTACAACCAAATGTCTTAATGAAATAAAGTAAACAAAGTTCAACTTCCAAGTTTCAAGATATTTTATTTATTTTTCCTAGGTCCAAATCCTAAGTGTAGGCATGCTTCTAAAGATAATCATCAACCTTGTGCATTTCCTGAAACATGTTAAAAATAAAGGTCAACTTCGAAAGTTGGTGAGTTTCCATGGGTTAAGCATACATATATATATAAAAGTTTACAAGTAGCAATTCATGTCAATGGTTACAAGTAAAGCAAGTTTATAGATAACATATAGCTACAATCAAACCTTGACCAAGAATATCATTTACAAGTTATAACGATTAGCTAAGTGGACTTGGTTCCCATGACGAACAAGCAAATGTCATCAGGAGCCGGCAATAACCTCGACTTTAGCACCAAATAGGCTTGTCAGGCCCATAGATCTATGACGTCGCTAGGCTAGCAATAGTTAATGATTGTCAATATATAATGTCCATCATATAGGACTCACCATATTACAAATAACCATGACAAAAAAGTAAAGATGAATTGCATGTGCATTTACAAGTACCAAGATGTTTACAAGTGCAAGTTTATAAAGTTAACATGTTTCACCCCAAAAGGTGTGAAATAAAGTATAAGAGGGGCATGAAAACTCACTTGGTATAATAAGGATGTCAAATAAGAAGGTCTTGTATATATGCCGAGGATTCGCTAACGTTCAACCTAATTGAACGTCGTATTAAATTAATCATGATTTTTATAATGTTAACGGTACTCGGGAATTTACGGTTAAAAATTTAGGATTTTTGGATAGCAATGTAATGTTATAACGATGTTATTTATAAATCATTTAGGCCACGATTTTGAATTATAAGATAGATACATTTTATTATTATTTTAATATTTAAATGGTTAAATAAGAATTTTTGGGATAAAATCCATTAATAAGAAGTTAAACTTTTATTGACAAAGAATTATTATTTACTATTTAATACAATAGTAAATTTGTAATTTTTAAATGATTAAGATAGATGCACATTTTAAATATGTACATATACACATTTATTTTCTTTTCAAATCTAAAATTCGAACTTGTAAGTATATTTTATAAAAATGAAGAATTTATTGAATTTGAAGTTCTTGGGAATTAAAGAAGATTAGTTTCTTTACGATTTCAAAGTTAATAGTAAATTAAATTTTATAACAATTTATATAATTTCCAAAAAACATATATTTATTAATTAAATTTCTAGGAAATTTAAGAGGAAATAATTTTATTTGGTTTTTGATTGAAAATGATTTTTATATAATTAATAATAATAATTAAAATGTTTTTCTGAATTTTAAAAGCCAAGAATTACATTTAAAAAAAATAATTGTTGGGACTCGGGTTCGAACCCGGGTCCCCTGCCTCCCACTCTTAAGCCTTAACCAACGGGCCAAAACCCTGTTTTATGTTATAAAACACAAATCAATCAATACAACATTTTTCCAAATAAATCCTCCAATTTCCCACAACCCTAGTTTTTTATTCGATTCCAATTGAACCAGGAAACGATTTTGAAAGTGAAGTTAGCATTAGGGCTTTTATTCCCCACATGGAATCGAGGGTTTAAGTGTGATCAATTACCTGTAAGTAGATGGAACTGCTGATGGTTAGAAGAATTAAAAATCCCGACGGTGGTAACTTCGATTTATGAAGGTAATGGTGTTTATAATCAAATTTGATGCACCAGACGCTTCTAAGGTTGCAAATAATCAAAGCCCTCTTCCAATTTTGTATTAGGATGCATCGAAGTTGGGATTCGGTTGAGTTGCAGGTTCGAATGTTCTTGGAATGGTTAATTCGGTGGAAGAGTTAATTTCAGATAAAATTGAGAGTGTTTGAAGCTTTGCAACGTTCATATGATGAATAACCCTTATTTTAAACACATGATTAGTTCCGTTTCATGTTGATTAATGTTGTTGTTCTTAATGGTTTTCGGTTTCAATTGAACGGATTGAAAATCGATGATTAATATCAAATAAAATCAAATTAATGTTGTTGTAGTGTTCGAAACGGTTGCGCGATTGTAATGGGGTGGTTTAATTGAGTTAAATTCGGGTATATCGGCCGATTTGGGGGTGGCCGGAGCTCGGCCGGAGCCCCGCCGGGAATTGGCTGGAAAAACGGGGGGGAAAAGATTTGGGTTTTAAAATTTACACATTTGGTCCCTGAATTTTTTTGAATCTGTCAAGTAAACTCCAAAATTTTAAAACTTAGTTTACAAAATTTCAGTTTGGTCCCTGAGGTTTTTAAATGTTATTATTTTATGCCAAACTTTACTTATATTGTTTTTATTTATTACTAATTATTATAATTACTTCATATTATTAGTATTATTATGATATTGTTATTATTATTACTATTATTAATTATTTAAATATTTAATGATAATCAATTATAATAATTCCAAGAATTTACAAATAAGTCCTCGTACTTGCATTAATAACAAATCACATCCTTAACGATGATTAGCAACCATCTAAATAAAAATTACGAGAGGTCACAGTCTCCCCAACTTTAAGGAATTTCGTCCCGAAATTAAAGACAAAACTAAACAAAAAGAAAGGGGTATTTCTTCTTCATGTGATCCTCGCGTTCCCAAGTGAACTCAGCTCTACGTTTGTTTTCCCAACGGACTTTGACGATCGGTGTGGTAGATGTACGGGTCTTCTTCAACGTTCTATCCATAATCTCGACAGGCTTCTCAATGAAATGCAACGACTCGTCAATTTGGATTTCCTCCAAAGGAACATCCAAACTTTCATCGGCTAGGCATTTCCTCAGGTTTGAGACATGGACGACAGGATGAACCTCGCTAAGTTCAGAAGGTAGTTCTAGTTTGTAAGCCACTTTCCCAATTCTTTTCAGAATTTTGAAAGGTCCTACAAAGCGTGGGGCTAACTTGCCCTTCTTCCCAAAGCGAACAACACCCTTCCATGGAGAAACCTTGAGAAGAACCATATCGTTAACTTGGAACTCCAACAGTTTGCGTCTTTTATCGGCATAACTCTTTTGATGACTTCTAGCCACTTCAAGGTTATTTTGGATTTTGGAGACTTTGTCGGTCGTTTCTTGAATAAGTTCTGGTCCAGTAATGAAATTCTCACCAATGTCAGTCCAGCAGATCGGAGAACAACATTTACGACCATATAAAGTTTCAAATGGTGCCATCTTGATACTCGAGTGATAACTATTGTTATACGAAAATTCCGCTAACAGCAGATGCATATCCCAGTCACTACCAAACTCAAGGACACAAAGACATGGCAAGTCCTCAAGGGTTTGAATTGTTCGCTCGGTTTGACCATCCGTTTGAGGATGGTAAGCCGTGCTTAAATCCAGTTAAGTACCCAAAAGTTCTTGCATAGAAGACCAGAAATGTGAAGTGAAACAAGCATCACAATCGGAAATAATATGCAACGACACGCCATGACGACTCACAATTTCATCTATGTAGATGCGAGCCAATCTTGAAACCTTGTAAGTGTCTCGTATTGGTATGAAATGTGCCGTTTTGGTCAAACGGTCAACAATCACCCATATACTATCATGGCCACGAGAGGTTCGTGGTAACTTGGTTATGAAATCCGTAGATATATGTTCCCATTTCGACATAGGGATTTCGGGTTGTTCAAGTAAACCACTAGGCCGTTGATGTTCAGCTTAACCCTTAAGCACGTGAGACACTTGGAGACATAAGATGCAATATCCCTCTTCATTCCTGGCCACCAATATTGACCACGCAGATCCATATACATCTTATCGGAACAAGGATGAATTGAGTAACGAGTTTGATGAGCTTCATTCATGATGAAGGTACGAAGATTATCACAGCTTGGAACCCAAATTCTAATCAAGAAATACATCAACCCATTGGGTTTCGTTTCCAGTTGAGCTCGAAGATTGTACTCCAATTCCTCTCCCATTTTACCTTCCTCTTGAACCACTTGTTGAGCCTCCATGATACAAGTCTCGATGTCATTCTCAATCTTCAAATTTTGCAGCAGCACCGTAGTCTCGTTAACATCCAGATGAATGTCAGTATCAAATTCTCCCAAGGTATCAAACCATTGTCGTTGATCACGAATTTCTTGAAACGAGAACATCTTGTTATGAATCTTACCACTTAGTGCATCGGCTACGACATTTGCCTTTCCAGGGTGGTAACGAATGTCACAGTCATAATCACTAATCAACTCGACCCAAGGACGTTGTCTCATATTGAGATCCTTTTGATTGAAAAACGTGTTGTAGGCTTTTGTGATCGGTGTAGACTATACATTGCGTGCCATAAAGGTAATGTCTCCAAATCTTTAGGACAAAAACCACAGCACCAAGTTCAAGATCATGTGTCGTGTAATTCACCTCATGGACCTTCAATTGCCTTGATGCATATGCTATGACCTTTCCTCATTGCATGAGAACATAACCAAGGCCTTGTTTAGATGCATCACAATACACGGTGAAATCATCGTTTCCATCGGGAAGGGTCAAGATAGGAGCATTACACAACTTGTACTTTAATGCTTCAAAGGCTTCCTCGTGTTCAGACCCCCACTCGAATGGTTTATTCTTTTGAGTCAAGGAAGTAAGCGGCTTCACGATTCTAGAGAAGTTGGCAATGAAACGTCGATAATAGCCAGCAAGACCAAGGAAAGAACGAACTTTGGTTGGAGTTGTAGGAACACACCAATTTTTCACAGCTTCCACCTTTGCAGGGTCAATGTGAATTCCTTCGCTATTCACCATGTGTCCTAGAAATTGGACCTCCTCAAGCCAGAATTCGCACTTTGAGAACTTTGCGTACAGTTGTTCTTTCTTTAATAGCTCAAGAACTTGTCGCAAGTAAAGTTCGTGATCGGTTTTGGACTTGGAATAGATAAGTATGTCGTCAATAAAGACAATCACAAACTTGTCTAGATATGGCTTGCATACTCGATTCATGAGATCCATAAAGACAGCAGGAGCATTTGTTAAACCAAAGGGCATAACCATGATCTCATAGTGTCCATATCAAGTACGGAACGCATTTTTTGGGATATCATCATCATGAACTCGTAATTGATGATAGCCAGAACGTAAGTCAATCTTTGAGAAAATAGCAGCTTCTTGAAGTTGGTAAAAAAGATCATCGATATGAGGAAGAGGGTAGCGGTTCTTGATGGTAAGTTTGTTAACCTCACGATAATCGATGCACATACGAAACGATCCATCTTTCTTCTTTACGAACAGAACAGGTGCGCCCCAAGGCGATGAGCTAGGACGGATAAAGCCCTTGTCGGACAGTTCTTGAAGTTGACTAGCTAGCTCTTGCATTTCCGACGATGCAAGTCGATATGGTGACTTAGCCACTTGGTTCGCTCCTGGAATTAAATCGATCTTAAACTCGACTTCACGCACAGGAGGTAAACCACTAAGGTCATCGGGAAATACTTCAGGAAAGTCTCGTATAATCGGGACATCCTTAAGGTCCTTCCCTTTGTCTTTCCTGTTGACCACGTAAGCCAAGAAAGCCATGTAATTCTTGTTTAGACATTTTCGGGCTTGAGTACACGACATGAGTTTGAGTCCTTTGGAGGATTTTTCGCTGAATAATTTCAATGTATCCCCCGAAGGCAAAGGAATTCGAATGCACTTCTCGAAAAAAATAATTTCGGCATGATGTTTGGCTAGCCAATCCATGCCAATGATAACGTCAAAGCTTCCAAGTTTCATAGGAATAAGGTCGATAAAGAAATCATGCTCGTTTAGGCTCAAAATGCAATCACGAATAATGACATCAACGGTGATGGGTTCTCCATCGGCGACTTCGACAGTATGAGGTCTTTCTAATTTCGTATGTGGCTTAGCAAGTATAGGCTCAAATTCTAATGAGACAAAACTCTTATCGGCTCCAGAGTCAAACAGAACGTATGAATAAGAATTATTAATAAGAAACATACCTGTTCAGTTTTAAAGACGTTTAATGATACAGGTAAAGCAACAAAAGAACTTAGATCATAAAGTTGGGGTTGGATTTGACATACCGTTCACCACATCGTTGTTTGCTTGTGCTTGGTTTGCATTGATATTGAAGGCACGTCCTCGGGCTTGTGGTACATTACCCGCAAGACGAGGGCATTGTGGGTGAAAATGACCAGGTTCCCCACAGTTGTAGCAAGCACAATTAGCAACTAATGTGGCATTGTTTGGTGCACGGTGACAAGCAGCCACCAAGTGTCCATACTTACCGCACAGTGTACAGATGCGGCACGGGGTATTACCCACATGATGATACCTATAGACATTGCACAAGGGTAGAGGACCAGCATAGGCCCTAGCAACAGGTGCTTGTGCCACAGGAACGGGTTGTCTTTGAGGTACCTTGGGTGTAGCCACAGCGAAATTACGAGCCGGTGGGAACTTGAGTTTCTTGTTGTTGTAAGACGGTTCATTCTTACTCTCCTTAGCTGCTTCAAGGACCGCCTTTTTAGTCTTTTTAGCACCTTTGACAGACAAGGTTCCCGCTTGAATATGGTTTTCAGTAAGTTGAGTGGTGATGGTAATGGCATCTTCCAAAGTTATGGGTCTACTTCCCACCACGACATCTTGGATTTGAGGTGGCACCCGCTTGATAAACTTCTCAATGTTTCTAGGAACAGTGTCAACCATGTGAGGCAATAAGATGCCCAACTCGTGATGCCTAGTTGAATAGGCCAAATGATCTCCACCATCTTGCTTGAGATTCCAAAACTCCTCCTCCAACTTTTGCAGCTCACTTCTCGGGTAGAACTTTTGGATGGCAATATTCTTGAATTCATCCCAAGTTAGTGCCAACACAGCATCAGCACCACGGTTCCTCTTCTCACTATTCCACCACGTAGGTGCTCTTTGTTGAAGGACACTTGTGGCATAACGGACTTTGAGTGCCTCGGGACACTCGCAGTTGATAAAGGTGTTCTCCATGCTTTCAAACCACTCGAGAAGTCCAGTGGCTCCTTCCTTCCCACTAAAGCTAGTGGGTTTGCACGAGTTGAAGTGCTTAAACATGCAGGTTTGGTTGTTTCTTCCTTGATTTGCACTATTCTCTCCTTCCCCATTGCCATTAGTGTTGTTACTAGCGTTGGCCATCAATGTGCTACTCAGTTCGGCAACCATGGTCGGAATGACAGTAGCCATTTGACGGGCAATCATGGAGGCTAATTTGCGGTCGGAACTACCACGCTTTCCATGATGACGAGACATGCTGGATACAAAGTAAGTTAGTCACAGAAATTTGGAGGTAGAAGATAATAATTCAAACAAAGATTATTCAAGACTTGTAAAACACACATGGAATGATTCCATTTGGTAACGTATTACCATTTGGAAACGTTGACACGTCAAGGTGAGTTAACTCCTATTGCCTTAGAAACTTGTGTATACTGACCATAGTTTATCACTCATCCCAAAAATCCCTAGGTAAGCATAACTAGTCCCACGGGATTTTTTCGAAATGCTTACCTTAGCCCGAAGGCTTTTTGCCAGGAAATCTAGAATACAGGTGTCTACGTGTCACACAATATTTTTTTAGGTTCATGGAATTAAAACCTTGATGAGATTTTCATAGATTAGACATTATGTCTAAAGATTTGAACCTTTCGATATAAAGCGTACGTTCCCACGTGTCGTCGAGAATAAGTTTAAGAGATCTTATCGTCGAGAGAATAAAGGATTAAGAATAAGTTTTAGGGGAGACAAGGCAACCAAGTTTCTCAATTACTAGGTAGTCCTAACTAAAGGCATCATGTTGCACATAAAAAGGCCTTCCTCAACAGGTAGCATTATTTAGCATGCAACAAATAGATTTACTAGATCATAGGTCCAAATCCTAAGTGTAGGCATGCTTCAAAAGATAATCATCAACCTTGTGCATTTTCTGAAACATGTTAAAAATAAAGGTCAACTTTGAAAGTTGGTGAGTTTCCATGGGTTAAGCATACATATATATATAAAAGTTTACAAGTAGCAATTCATGTCAATGGTTACAAGAAAATCAAGTTTATAGATAACATATAGCTACAATCAAACCTTGACTAAGAATATCATTTACAAGTTATAACGATTAGCTAAGTGTACTTGGTTCCTATGATGAACAAGCATACGTCATCAGGAGCCGGCAATAACCTCGGCTTTAGCACCAAATAGGCTTGTCAGGCCCATAGATCTATGACGTCGCCAGGCTAGCAATAGTTAATGATTGTCAACATATAATGTCCATCATATAGGACTCACAATATTACAAATAACCATGACAAAAAGTAAAGATGAATTGCATATGCATTTATAAGTACCAAGATGTTTACATGTGCAAGTTTATAAAGTTAACATGTTTCACCCCAAAAGGTGTGAAATAAAGTAAAAAAGCGGCATGAAAACTCACTTGGTATAATAAGGATGTCAAATAAGAAGGTCTTGTATATATGCCGAGGATTCGCTAACGTTCAACCTAATTGAACGTCGTATTAAATTAATCATGATTTTTATAATGTTAACGGTACTCGGGAATTTACGGTTAAAAATTTGGGATTTTTGGATAGCAATGTAATGTTATAACGATGTTAATTATAAATCATTTAGGTCACGATTTTAAATTATAAGATAGATACATTTTATTATTATTTTAATATTTAAATGGTTAAATAAGAATTTTTGGGATAAAATCCATTAATAAGAAGTTAAACTTTTATTCACAAAGAATTACTGTTTACTATTTAATACAATAGTAAATTTGTAATTTTTAAATGATTAAGATAGATGCACATTTTAAATATGTACATATACACATTTATTTTCTTTTCAAATCTAAAATTCCAACAGGTAAGTATATTTTATAAAATAAAGAATTTATTGAATTTGAAGTTCTTAGGAATTAAAGAAGATTAGTTTCTTTACGATTTCAAAGTTAATAGTAAATTAGATTTTATAACAATTTATATAATTTCCAAAAAAAATATATTTATTAATTAAATTTCTAGGAAATTTAAGAGAAAATAATTTTATTTGGTTTTTGATTGAAAATGATTTTTATATAATTAATAATAATTATTAAATTTTTTTTCTAAATTTTAAAAGCCAAGAATTACATTTAAAAAAAATAATTGCAGGGACTCGGGTTCGAACCCAGGTCCCCTACCTCCCACTCTTAAGCCTTAACCAACGGGCCAAAACCCTATTTTTATGTTATAAAACACAAATCAATTAATACAACATTTTTCCAAATAAATCCCCCAATTTCCCACAACCCTAGTTTTTGATTCGATTCCAATTGAACCAGGAAACGATTTTGAAAGTGAAGTTAGCATTAGGGCTTTTATTCCCCACATGGAATCGACGGTTTAAGTGTGATCAATTACCTGTAAGTAGGTGGAACTTCTGATGGTTAGAAGAATTAAAAATCCCGATGGTGGTAACTTCGATTTACAAAGGTAATGGTGTTTATAATCAAATTTGATGCACCAGACGCTTCAAGGGTGCAAATAATCGAAAGCCCTCTTCCAATTTTGTATTAGGATGCATCGAAGTTGGGATTCGGTTGAGTTGCAGGTTCGAATGTTCTTGGAATGGTTAATTCGGTGGAAGAGTTAATTTCAGATAAAATTGAGAGTGTTTGAAGCTTTGCAACGTTCATATGATGAATAACCCTTATTTTAAACACATGATTAGTTCCGTTTCATGTTGATTAATGTTATTGTTCTTAATGGTTTTCGGTTTCAATCGAACGGATTGAAAATCGATGATTAATATCAAATCAAATCAAATTAATGTTGTTGTAGTGTTCGAAACGGTTGCGCGATTGTAATGGGGTGGTTTAATTGAGTTAAATTCGGGTATATCGGCCGATTTGGGGGTGGCCGGAGCTCGGCCGGAGCTCAGTCGGAGCCCCGCCGGGAATTGGCCGGAAAAACGGGGGGGGGGGGGGGGAAAGATTTGTGTTTTAAAATTTACACATTTGGTCCCTGAATTTTTTTGAATCTGTCAAGTAAATTTCCAAAATTTTAAAACTTAGTTTATAAAATTTCAGTTTGGTCCCTGAGGTTTTTAAATGTTATTATTTTATGCCAAAATTTACTTATATTGTTTTTATTTTTTACTAATATTATAATTACTTAATATTATTAGTATTATTTTGATATTATAATTATTATTACTATTATTAATTATTTAAATATTTAATTATAATCAATTATAATAATTCCAAGAATTTACAAATAAGTCCTCGTACTTGCATTAATAACAAATCACATCCTTAACGATGATTAACAACCATCTAAATAAAAATTATGAGAGTTCACAGATATATTCACATACTTGTTGGGAGCATTGGGTAATGACTAGGATGGTTCATATTTTGCCAAACTTGGCAGATTTATTGAGGGTTATCAGGAAAAAGCTCAACATCCAAAGAATATGTCCCCTTAAGCTGATCAAGCTGGTCCATCTACTAGAGTTCCTAATGATGCTCCAGGAAGCTCTCAACCAGCTGACATGTCAGTAGATGATAAGAATGATTCTACTTTAGTTCAGGAAGTGAGACTGACATTGATCAGATAAGGAACGTGTGACACCTCGCATTTTTTGAACACTTTCCGATCAACGCGAACCTGGTTTTTCTGATAATACATTCATGCATTTAATGTTGTTTACTTAAATGTGTCATTTATTGCACAAACATTCGCGAACCTTTCACGTAACGTTAATTCGGTGAATTGCTGGATCGCACACGCGTCTGTCCCCGAACGTTGGTGATTTGCCAAAATAGTTTTCAAACAATCATAATTGGTGTGAAATTATGTGTTATGTGTTTATGCGGTTAAATATGTAGCTTGGTTGTGAAAATTGGGAATTTTCTATCATTTATGCGTTTTCGCGCATTTTCGGCTTTTAACGTCTAATTATTATAAATATGCCTTTAAACCAGAAAAATGAATATTATTTAATTTTATTAATGTTCATTTTATATTATGTAAGTGTCACACCCTCAAAATCCACGTGCGGGGTTTTACCGTGAGGCGTGTGACAAACCAGGATCTCAGTCATTAGTTACTCAGAATGACTCTATATGAAACATTCAAGCAAAATCAGAGTTTAAAACTTTAAAACAGTGCAAAAGCGTTCAGTAAAAAAGACAAACCAAAGTAATGTAATGTAATGTAAAATCCCCAAACATACGCCAACCGTTGTTTAAAACAAAATACACAATAATCCAATAGCAAAACCAACAAATGTTCCCAACAATGCTGACCCACAAATGCTGACCCGTGAGTGCTCCTAGGCTTTTCATTAACCACGACCTGAGAATAGCATACTAAAAGAGTCAACACAATGGTTGGTGAGTTCAAGAGTTTACGTTAGTCATAAATCAGTACAGTTGGAAAACATAAGGAATGCATTGAAATAGATAGCTAGTCTATATTCACAAGTTACAACCATAGTGATTTCACGATCAAAGCTGACTGTGTTTCGTTTGTTGCCTCCCGTCACGACTTACCAGGTCATGACGATGTTTGTGTTAGGACAAAATTGCATCCGTTTAACCTCGAGTCGCATAGGTGGGGCTCCTCAGACCCAGTAGTACTACCAAAGATTTCCCGCTAGTTACCAATATTAACGATCCGAAAGTGTGAGGACTTCCATGGTATATCACACTATGTTATACTATACACAACTTACAATAGTAAAGCGTTTGTAAACGAGTATGCTATCTCCCCCAAAAGAGAGTGTATAAGAAAATGGGGCATGAACTCACTTGGTGTGCACACGAATGATATTAAAGCTAACTTGAGAGAGAGAGAGGAAAGACAACCTTCAGAGGTTACCTAGAACACACAAGTACATGAGTACGTGTACACAGAATCATTAACAACCCTAAGTGCTCAATAAACACATTGACGTAAGGTTTTGGAAAAACAAGACACATTTGACGAAGTTGACCCATTTGACCCGTTGGTGACATTATTGTTGAAATCCCATTTAATCAAGCATAGCAACTCATCATACACAGTTATCATACAAGTTGTTCACGTATTTCACTTCATCAACCACTTGTTCTACCAAGATCATCATACAACTTAGATTATCATACAACTCATGCGAATCTCAAGTAGTCAGCATGCTCAACACAATTATAATTACATCACAACTAGTACATCATACATAAAGTCTAATCATGCACAACATGCCATGTGAAGCCACTCACGAATCCATACCCTAAACCCTACCAATGCTACTAAGTAGAGGCCTCAGATTCTCACGCGTGTATGACGATCATCATCATGTATAATCCATAAAAGTCCAAATTTCCCAATTGACCAATCAAGTATCAATGCAACCCAATTAACATAAACCACCACAGTAGACACCATCAATAAACATTCTAACATGACCCTAACATCATAATTATACTCAATTCACCATATCCAAAGTTCTACATAAATAAAGTTTCCCTTTTGAGAAAGTAACATCCCAAAATCAATCTAACGCTCAATTCAATCATGAATTCATCAACACAATACATATTCAAGCTCACAACTATCATTTAAACATGTTCAATATCATCAAATCATCATAATTCAGCAATCTCATATCCAAAAGTTTCTACTTTTAGCAAGGTATGAACTACATGATCAATTCTTGGATTTCTAGCATAGTTATCATAATTCCAACATTCATACAACATCATTAGCATCATAACATCATCAATTCATCATCAAATCATCAAGTTCATGCAATAAAGTTACTATTATTAGTAAGTTATGATCCACGCATCAAAATCATGAATTTCTTGTATAATACACGTAAACTATCATCAATACTATCTAACTAACATCATACCATCAACAAACAATCAAAAATTTGACATTTTATGTAAGGTTCGAACTAGGATTCGGCCACCATTCAAAAACCATGAAAAACTCATAAAAATCTAACCTTTAATCGCGTAGTGGCTAAGAATTGATGTTGTTAACGTGTTGTAATCCTTGAAACTAACCAAAATCGATGATGAATGCTTGTTCTTGGTTCAAAAGTGGCAATGTGTGTGTGTGTGTGTGGATGCTTGTCGCGGCCGAAGGGTGGGGAGGGGGGATTAGGGTTTTGTGTTAGGTAATATTATGTTTAGAATAATTACATTTTAACCCTTATCGTTTAAACTTTTATAAAAACTAATCTTTTAAACACTTTTTAAATTGTTTTTAACTACTAAACACCAATATTATTAATCATGAATAATAATCATGCATAACTTCCATTAGTCACCAAACACACGAAATAGATATAATACGTTGCCACGTTACAAAGTAAAATTCACAAATAATATTTAAATCACGTAAGCACATAAGCACAACTTAATAATCATATTTTTAGTTAAGTTATTATCTATTTATCATAGATAATTGTTATTAAGTCACCAACGTACAACGACAACTAGTGTGTGCTCACGACATGTGTATGCAAGACATAACGGAACTAACGGAGTTTGGTAACGGAAAATTACCGGATGTCACAGTGAGCATTTGGTGGTTTTGTTTTAGAAAAAGTGCAATCGCGTAGCAATAAAATGTTTTTATGAAACGACGGGGGCCTTTCTTGTAAAAATAAATTGTAAAACCCAACCCCCAACCCTCATCCCCTCATTTCAGCCGTCCACTTCCCTTTTCCCCTCCCCTTTTTCGAAAATATACTCACAAGAACACACACACACACACACGTTTTGCTTTGATTCTTGTATCTAGAGTTGGAATTCGGACGTTTCTTGCATCAAAACACTTGTAGCACGTGATTCCTTGCATCAACAAGTAAGTTTTATGTTTGATTTCATGTTCTTTGATTATCATGATGAACATGAACCCTAGAAATCCAAACTCGAGTCAAAACTTGAAATTGATAGAAATTGATGATTGATTATGTGTTAGTATTAAATATAATGATGTTTGTACGGATTGGTTTTGTGAAATTATGTTGTTTTGATCAAAAACCAAGACTTACTTATAATGGAAACTTTAATTTGGGGCTTTTGTTGAAATTGTATGAATTAGATGAATTTGGATTGAATTGATGGTTCTATGATGTTAGTTAATGCTATTAGAAGAAAAGTCATGTTTTGAACTTTTGATTTTGGCTTGGTTTTCGAGTACTTTTCATTAAAGGACACTTTTTAGGTAAGTTGGTTTATAAATGATGATTTATACATGATTGATGATATGTGATGATTGTTATATGATGTTTAGAGCAAAAGAAATGATTGGGAATATCCAAATGGTGAAAAACGCATCGTATGAACATGCTTGCTATTTATGGAAACTTATGTGATATGATGTGATGAATGTTGTATATGATCTGTGTATAACATGATATGATGGTGTGATTGATGTTTGTTATGATGTTCTTTATATTCTTGAAATGGATTACTCATGTGTAACGATGTCATACTTTCCAAAAATAGAAACTTTCCAAAAATATATTTCCGACATGAAACTTTATATGAGTCATTATTTGAGCTATTTGAGAATGACTAAACATGTTTTGGTTTATTTAAGTCACCAATAGGTCGTTGGGTCAGTCCAATCAACATGTTTTGGTTTTACAAAATTTTAAAAAAATTAAGGGTTCTTGGATAATTGTAAACACTTAGCTAAACGTATCTTTACTCATAACAAATCATAAGTTCATATAAAATGAATAAAAATTGAAAAAGTTAATTTTTTTTACAAAATAAACTGTACTTCTCGCATGCGAGAAGTTCATGTGGTGCGACATGTTGTTATGATGTGATTACAGACTTCTCACGCGAGAAGCCAGAGAATTATGAAAGTGCACCCTGTGCGACTAGTTGACTACTCGCACAACACCCCTCTGATTTCACTTTCTCAAAATTTTTCTAATTGTTAAACCTGTACCTTGATATTCTTGTTCATTATGGTCGTCTATTGATTCTTTAGTGTTTATTAAGGTAAGTTACTAGTTTTAAATTGGTTTTATGTGTGTTTGATTCATAACCATTAGTACATCTTCATTATGTGATGATTCTTTAGTGTTTATTAACGCATATAATGTCGTTTGACATAACTGTGTCTAAGATCCTGGTTTGTCACGCGCCTCGCGGTAGAACCCTGCCGGTGGAATTTGAGGGTGTGATAGTTCCATAGAGACAGACCCAGAGTGCAAGAAACTCCTACTAAACGCACTGCTAAGGAAAGAAATGCATATTTTATTCCTAAGGATTCTCCATCTACTCAGAGGAGAAAGAAGAGGATGGCAAGGAAAAGTACAGATAGTCCACGTGGGAGGGGAAAAGGATGAGATATGTTAGGTAAGCGTCGGACCCCGATAACCACCGTGATGACAAGTTGTGATATTCCTGTGTTTGAGACTCCAGTCATAGCTAGTAAGGCTATTCCACAAGAGACACCAGTGATTGTTACAGAGTCAACAACTATAACATCATCTGCTATGCCCACTGCTAATGATGCGTTGAACACACCACCAAGGGATCAAGGCCCTAATGACAGGTTTGGCATGGAAGACTTCATAAATACTACTCTGAAGCCAAGGCTGTAGGCCGAGACTTCTTCTGATTCACCCACATGGGTATCTCTTGAGCAGAGAGTTAGAAATTAGAGAAAGAGATGATGGAGAAGACTCAAATCATTGATTATCTGTACCAACTGACTCCTAGGTCTAGCTCCAAAGCCTAAATGTAATTTGAGACTTGTTTCTTTTTCAAGATTTCATTCGTTTGATGTACCCTCTTCTTTGTGATTGATTAATTTTGTAATTTAATCTTACCTGTATGATTCTTGCATGACTTGCCTAAGTCTTTATACTAATTCATAAGGATAGAAAAGACTTGCTACCCTAATAACAACACCAAAATATTAAAATTTAAAGTCTTCATCCGCATTTCTTAGTCTTCATCCATATTTCTTAGTCTTCATCAGCATTTCTTAGTCTTCATCCGCATTTCTTTGGTTGTTCACCCGCATTTCATTGATTTCCGTCCGCATTTCTTTGATTTTTCACTTAGGCGCATAACAACTGTTCAGGCGCATTTGGTAGTTAGGCGCATCACCACTATTTAGACGCATGACAACTGTTCAGGCGTCTTGAAAGTAGGCGTATGAGCACTGTTCGGGCATTTTTACAACACTTAGCATTTTTTTAAAATGTCCGAACCCTTCTAGAAGCATTTGACCTGGTCTGCGCACCTCCAAACTGACCAATGCATCGGCTGTTGCCATGCATTCGGCCACCCCTCCAGCCAACCCTCTTCACCTCGGTTCTCCCTAACCCGAACCCACACTCCATCTCTTCCCTTCATAAACCGATGTTCCTGCTCCCTTTCACCCTATTAAACACTCTCAAACTCTCTACACTCGATCTCTCTCTCTCTCTCTTTCTCTCTCTCTCGGCAATTGTCATAAACGAACCCGAGAACTTCTTCAGTCTTCAACCGAGCAAGAACAAGAACTTCAAGCCTCAAGACTTTCGAATCAACCACTCTTGCACTTTCTGAATCACTCTAAACACGGGCTAACTTGTGGGTAAGCTTTCTTGTACCCGAACAAAACTTTCATTGTTGTTTTTCTCTACTTTCCTCTCCTTTGAATCTTATTTCCTTGTTCCAAGGGCAGAAAACCCACAACCCAGTCATTATATTAGTGTGACTTACAGCTTCTCAAAAGGTACACACTTCATCATACTCATTTACCCTATGTTATTGCCATGATATCTACCCGAAAACCCCTTTTTCGTGGGTTTTCAGGACCATTCCACCCACTGTCCCGAATATAACCTCCATTCTGATACTTAAAAACCAGTTTAAAATATCCTATAAACATTTCTATGACCTGGACTTATCGATTTCAGAATGAAAATGGGTGTTTAAACCCGAGATCTCATGTTACATATGTGTAAATAAGTGATTATCTACCCCAACCTTGACCTTGTTATTTTATTCTGTTATATCCATGGGGTTGACCTAAAATTTCAGAATGTTTGATGATGCTAAACTGATATCATATTGGGATGAATGTTTTGGTAATGGCGTTAAGGACTTTAGAAACATGATTAGAGACCCAAATAGGTGATAAGAGTACCTTAAATGGCCAAAATTCTTGACAACTTGTTAGAAACAATATTTTCAGGCCCTATGACTAATAAATCAGTGGCTAAAACTGGATTTGGTGAAATTTTTGGGTTAACATGTAAATCTTTATGAATTTATTTAACTAAAACATGTCTTACCGGGGGATTTTTGGATGAGATTCTAAGAATACTATAATGAGCCTAAAAACCAAGGAAACCATAATATTTCAGTAAGTTAGAGGACCTCAAACTCGTATTTTGATGAAAAGATTTGAAGAGAATAAATTAAAATGTCAATTTCGGATAAAAACGGGTTTTAACGGGTTAAACGTTGGAAACAAGATTTTTGTGCAAAGGACCCCAAAACTCTTTTTTTTTAAACTGGTCTAAAAGTGATATAAGGAACCCTAGAAACTATTAAGGGCCATAGTGTGTCAAGAAATGGAAAGAACTAACTTCGGGGTAAAAATTGTAATTTTGGAAACTTGTTGGACTAAAGTGTGAATTCTGAAAATACGACCATATTTCAGTAAAATTTATGACCAGAAACTATTGTTATACTTACTTTCATGTAAGAGTCTGTGGGAAACCAAAAACGGGTCGTATTACGCCAAAACCCCAACTTTCCTAAAAAGGAAACTTTTAGACACAAATTTTCTAAGGGATGTGGTCATATGTATTTTTAAACATATCTTACCTTTGCTCACCCTCCCAATAGTCTAAGAACCTATAGCTTATGCATATATCTTGCTCATAGGGTGCTAGGACTTGAATCTATCTGTGTGAAGAATATTTGATCTGTCCAAGGTGAGTTTCTAGTGTTCCTTTTTTACTATTGTTTTGGGATGAAGCATGCTCTGTTTGAACCAAACTTATTTGAGTACTATTATGCGATGCTATTGTATGTTGTGGCTATAGTTAGAACCTACATCTTTGTATCACAATCATTAATTCTATATGAACCGCTTGATTATATGGGTAGATCTACTTGGGGAATCCCCCACGCACAGTGCCTTCCGATGAGAAGGGTACCACACTGAGATCCTGCGGGGTCGTTGTGGCATGTAACAGGTTTTTATATGATACTATGGTGTACCACCTGGCAGGTATGGTATACTGTTCTGAGGCTTAGTTTCCCCTATGGGATATACCGGCAACACAAGTTTAGAAGAGGCTAGCCGGGGCTGAGTGCAGGGTTGATTGTGATCCCACAACTGTGATACTATGTTTTTAAACTTAACTTTGGATTCAATGAGTCCTTTTGTTTTTAAACTTTAAGCACTTGAACACACCAACTTTTTAGTTGACACAAAGTGTTTTTGAGCATGTTTCAGGTAATCCTTGATGGGCTTGGATTTTGTGGAGACTCTAAAGATGGCTTAGCACCGTGACTACCCCCTGGTAGTACTAGGACTTTTAAAACATTTGAGACATTTGAAATTGTTGGGACAATTTTGGATACTTATGTAATGGGTCATTTTACGTTTGGGTTTGACTGTGTTAACCCGGATAAAATTTACGTAATGTAATGCCATTGTGATTTCTCTCCTTGTGTGCTCTTGTGTGGTTTGTTTCTGCTGCCATGTATGTTGCTAATCTGCGATGTCCCACCCTCTTCTGGGCCCGGGGTGTGATAGATTGGTATCAGAGCCATAGGTTGTAGAGAAATCGGGAATACCTTAGTAGACCCTAGGCTACAACCCTGATACCCTAGGACTGTCCTTGTTTTGGAATGTGTTGGGATGAATGGGTTGGGTAAATTGATGATTACACTTGATCAACATAATCATGAATTTACAAAACGCGTTAATTCTAGCACGATCCCCTATTTGGTGTTAGAATCTTTCTTTGCATAGAAAATGTTTTGTGTGAGTCTAAACTTTGTTTTGTCCCTGCGAAAACCTGTGCTTTCACTATTACGGATACTATTACCATGGTTACTGCTGTAACTATTATTATGATATACTATTATCACTATTGCCATGAGATATGAGAAACCAAATTACTCATGATGATTTTACAAGAACTCGAGATCAATGGCCAACAACGGAAAAGCACCCGCACTACCCGTGGATGTGACCGCTCCTGTAGGACGGCTGAGAAGGGCGACTTCTGCCTCCCAATATGAGGAGTACATCAGGCGGTGCAGCCACCCCGGATGGATATCTGTTACATCTGATGACATCGAGCCATCCGAAGTTTCATCTCCGACATCTCAGGCGAGGAGCCAGACTTGCTCCAACTCACTTCATGTTAGAGAACTAGACTAGGAGCTTCTGTTTCATTCAAAATGCCGCCTCCTCCACCTCCTCCTACATCAGCTCCTGCACCGGCGCCTTCTATGATGGGACCGCCTAGACGCCTACCTCAAGACGAGTTTTGGATACCTCCGAGGCGCAACATGTACGATGGCCCGAGCGTGTTAGCAGGGGATCACTACTCGCAGTCTAGCCGCCGTGCTAGTGACTTTGGTCCCTCCGACCTTATGTTGAGCGACATTCTGAGGACCATTAAGTGCCATGAACTCACACTTCAGCATGCCATGCGGACCTCGCAGTCCGCCTAATTTCAAGCACTTATGGCATCCCATGGTGTCCAGCGGTTGGGGCAAGAACAAAAAAAGAAGGGGTCAGGCTGGTTCGGGTGGTTAAAGAAGAAGTGGAAATAGTGATGGACTGATGTTGATTATTTGAATGATAATATCTATGACAAACTACTTATTTATTTCCGATACTATTATCTGGGGGTGATGGCACCTTCCAGCTTGTATTGCTACGAAACTACACACTCTGTTTGATGATTGTTATACTATTTTTTAATGAACTTCTTTTATGATTCCATCTTATCTATTGCTGGTTGCCTATTTGGGATATGAATTAGTATATTCTAAGGATTTAATTTGATTTCCTTTTTGGAATTGCTAATTGACTTTATGTATGCATGAGACTATGTATGACTTATTGTGTGTTATGAGAATCCTTGTGTGTTGTGGAGTGACCTTAGGGAGTCAATTGTTGTGTGGGATACTCGAAACAGATTATGAGACACTAAATGAGATTTATCTATGATTGACACCAGAATGCCGCCTAGAAGGGGAACTCGCGGAGGAAGAAATAAAGGTGCTGGACGCACCAGGGGTCAAGGTGGGAATCAACCACCCACTCCACCTAGGGCCGACAATGAGGAAAACACTAACCGCGAAAATGATGAAAGGATCGCCAACATGGTGGCCCAACACATTGCTAATGCTATCCCCACCATCATCCTGCAAATAAATGCTGATCGGGAAAACAAGACCAAGAATGATGGACCCGGAAACCACGCGGGAGATGCTGAGAATACCGAAGAGGTAAGAACGGGGTGTTCTTACAAAACATTCATGTCTTGTAAGCCAAAGGAATTCTTCGGCATTGAAGGAGCAATTGACACATACCGATGGCTAGATGAAATGGAAGCTGTACTCGACATATGTGAGTGCAAAAACGAACTTATGGTCAGGTTTGCCTCCCAATCCCTAAAGGGGCCAGCCTTAGAATGGTGGAAGTCTATCATTCAGCCAAGGGGTAGGGATGCTGCCGGCTGCATGATGTGGTCAGAATTTCGAGAACTGATGACCGGTAAATACTGTCCGATGAACCAGCTGGAGAAGCTTGAGGCGAAATTTCTGAGCCTGGAAATGAGGGGCTCAAATTACACCGAGTACATAAACCGATTCTCAGCTCTGTCCAGACTTGTGCCTCACTTGGTAACTCCCGAATCTAAAGGCGTAGCCCGATTTATCTAGGGACTGCATCCCAAAGTCCGTGGCATGGTCCGATATGCCAGGCCTACAACCCTCCAATCGGTTGTCGATCTTACTGGCAGCTTAATGGACGACCTGATCAGGGCTGGATGGACGGATCAGTGTTGGACCAAAAGAACCAATGAGCCATATTAGAAAAACCTTTAAGTCCCACAGACATTACAACAACTGAAGTAGTCTGAAACAGCTGAAGACATCAACTGATAACAAGGTCTAAAGACAAAGTCTGAAGTGAAAGAGCTGAAGACAAAGTCTGAAGACAAAAGCTGAAGACAAAGTCTGAAGACAAAAGCTGAAGACAAAGACTGAAGACCAAGTTTCAGATGTTGTCACAACAGCTGAAGAAGACCTCTTCAGTAGTTGTGATGGTTTCATTTTAGCAGTTTTATTTTTCTTGTATTCAGTACTTGTAGTTTCAGTAGTTTTAGTTTCATCTTGTACTTAGCATACTCTGAGATGTTCTCAGTTGTTGTGAACATTCTCAGTAGTTTGCTTACTTTCAGTTGTTTGTAATAATTCTGTTAGATGTCACTATCAAGTGACATCAGCAGACGTCACATTCCTTTATATAAGGAATGTTGACCTAATTGTAACGTGCGCAGCTTAGTGAAGCTTAGCGGCCGCTATACCGAAGCATTTGTGCATGAATGATATTATCCCTTTTGCAGAAAACCCTCTTTCTCTATAACCGTGTACTGTTCCATTGAATATCTATTGTGTTCTTGCTATATTTGTCTAATTCTTGTTCTAATTCCGCTGCGATTCAACTCTAATTGATCAAACTTAGATCACTGATCCTGTCAAATGGTATCAGAGCGGGTTAATCATTGATCGGTTTAACAATTGATCATTGAAACTGCTATTTCGATATCTAAAGTTTGATCGAATTAGCATATTTGCAAGAATTGGTTATAGAGATTGATCTTCTGCTGCTTCTGGTTAGTCAATTTGAGTTTCTTCTTGGTTCATATTGAGTTTGTTGTGTTTTTGTGCTAAATCTGTTGAAACTTGATTGAATTGGTTTGAATCTGAGAATGACTACTCCTTCTAATGACCCTCACAATACTGGCTCCTCAACCAAGCCTCCGATGCTGGTTAGGAGTGAGTATAACATATGGCAACGAAGAATGCTCCATCACCTGTCTGTTAACAGTTCAGGTTGTTGGACATCTGTGGTTCACGGTCCACACAAGCCTATGGTGAACAATCCGGAGACCAACCAAATGGTTCCGAAGAAGAAGGAGCAATACTCAGATGAAGATCGTAAACTGTTTGAGATTGATGCTAAAGCCCATGGAATTCTGGCCATGGCACTGCCTAATGAAATCTATTCTGGGCTTATGCATCATGAAACTGCTCATGACCTCTGGAATGCTTTGAAGGAACAATTCGGAGGAACTGATGAGGTCTTAGCAAACAACAGAGAAATCCTCGCCCAACAATATGAGACATTCTCTCATAGGAAGGGTGAGACACTGACTCAACAGTTTGAGCGTTTCTCCTGCTTGATCTCTGAGCTGAAAATGGTCAAGCATGAGTATACTAACAGCCAGATGAACAACAGATTCCTCAGATCACTGCCTGAGAGATGGGACACATACACCATTGTCCTACGCTCCAGTGCAAATCTGGATAGCCTATCTCTCACCCAACTCCATGGGAAACTGCTTACATTTGAAAGAGAGATAGAGCAGAAAAGGAAACTGGCATCATCAGGAAAGCTCACTGATGACTTTGTACCAGGGAACACTGCCTTGGTCGGTCATGAGTCAGAATATGCTGGATCAGAAAGCCATTATGATGAGCATATAGATTTCTCTTCAAACAGTTCTGATCATGCATTTGTTGGTGTTGACAGTCATTCTGGGTGTAATAGTGATAATTTATGCTTTATCATGGATGATTTGAAGGGTATTGCTGATGATGATTTAGAAGAGATGGATATTTTGAGCCAAATGGCCTTGATCAATATCAGATCTCAAAAGTTCTACAAGAGAACTGGTAGGAAATTTCCAGGACTCTCTGGCAAAACCAAAGTTGGTTTTGACAAGAGTAAGTTGAGGTGTCACAAATGCCACAGGCTTGGGCACTTTGCAAGAGAGTGTAGATCAACTGGATCTAACTCCTCTGCACCCTTTGTGACCTTTCCAAGCAATAGTTCACAAAACAAAGGGCAACATCCTGCTAGTTCTGGTCATCACTCACAACCTCAATCTCCTGCATATTTTGTCCCTCAGGGTCCAATGCCATATCCATATCCCTGCTATTACATGCCACAGCCAAATCCAGTTCAAGTTCCTATAGCACAACAACCTCAAGCCCTACCTGAGCCTCAACCATCTCCATCACAATCTCAACCTCATCACAGCTTCTTCACACCAGGAGTTGTTGACTGGAGCAGCTCACCAGATGATCTTTCTGGTTTCAATGAGCAATTATTTGCTGGTGCTGGTCAACATGGTGGTGAACATCCTTTTGGGAATCTTGCTCTCATGGCCCTGGAGTCTACTGAGGGTTCCTGCTCCAATGCATCATCTTCACAGGTAACCCAGGTATCTTCTGAGGCTAAAGCCAAGTTATGTTCTGAATCATGCATAGCTGCCTTTGTCTCTATTAGAGAGGCAAATGTAGCTTTAATCAATCAAAATCTTGAGCTTGAGAAAACTATTTCCAAAAGAAAAGCTGAGTATGAGTCTGCTCTTAATGACAAAGATGATGAGATTTACAAGCTTAAATGCCAACTTAATGATGAAAAGGCTAAGGTAGAGGTCATACTTGAGAACCACAGAAGTCTCAAAGAGACACTTGCAGCTACCCAAGTTGAGTGTGACCGCTGGGTAACATCCTGCAAGGGATTTGAAATGCTTCTCAGCAAGCAAACAGCTTCAAATGTGAAGTTTGGAATAGGTTACAATCATACTGCACCACCTACTGATTTTACTTCAAAATCAATAGTAAAATCTGAAGGTGAAAGTAATTTCCAAACCACATCATCATGTGATTCATCCTCAAATGATAATACAAAATTAGAGGATGAAGTCAGTGTTAAGATCTCAGCAAATCAATTGCCTGATGGTTTAAATGCTGATAAACACATGAAGCTGAGCAATTCAGATGTTGTCCCTCAAAGTACTCCAAGTACTGAAGGGCAAGTCACAACATCTGAAAAGCATTTCAAATCTGCTGAAATAAAAGGATTAACAACTGCTGAGGAATCTATCATACGGTCTTTCAGGACGGATAGAGAACAGCTGAAGAACAAGTCTTCAGTTGTTACCGATCCTTCAGTACTTAACACAAGTACTGAAAGGAGGAAAGTACTGAAGATCACACCTTCAGTAGTTTCCACTTCAGCAGTTGATCAATCCAAGATGAAGAATAAGCCATGTGAAATATGTGGTAAATTCAATCATCTATCTGATGAATGCTGGTACAAAAAGGGTTCCAAACTCAACAGAGATAAGCTCATTAAAGAAGAGATTAATAAAATGAAAAATGAGTTTGAGACCAAGTTTGTACCACAGTCATCTCAAACTGATAAACCCAAGGCCTCGCCAAAATCCAAAAAGAAGGATGGGGTTTATCAGAAAACAGCTGATAGTGTTCCTCATGATAAACATCAGACTAAGTCTGTGAATTTCAAGAAGGAGGAAATGGTGGGTCACAGGAACTCATCAAAAACAAGTACTGATGTGTCAAATGAGCTGAAGGCTTTAGCAACAAATCAGACACAACTTGTTATGATGGTTCAGCATTTGTTGGGGAGAGTTAACCAACTAGATGCACCTGTGATCAAACCACTGAAAAGGAAATCCAAGCCCAAATCTAAGAAATCCATTTCAGCACCATCTCCACCTTCATCAGCTGTTAATCATGAGAAACAAGTTATGGTTAAATCTGTTGATGAAAACAGACCCAAAACCAAAAAGGTTTGGGTCTCTAAAGCTAACTAGTTTCTTATGATAAATGCAGGGTTCTTCAGCATGCCAAAGAAGCATCTGGTATGTAGACAGTGGAGGATCTATGCATATGACTGGGAGCAGTTCTCTTCTTAATGACTACTCTCAAGGAAAGAAGGGATTTGTCTCATTTGGAAATGATGCTAAGGGTTACATCATCGGGAAAGGATTTGTGTCAAATGGAGAAATCAGATTTGATGATGTTAACCATGTGGAGAATCTCAAGTATAATCTACTGAGTGTCAGTCAGATGTGTGATAAAGGGCATGTTGCACTTTTCACAAGCCAGAACTGCCGGATTCTGTCTTCCAAAGTTCTGAGGCTGATTGACAAGGTATTGGATGAACATACTCTCCTGAAGGCCAACAGGATAGGAAGAGTATATGCCTTGGATTTGTCAAAGAAGATTGATTTAAAAGGTCATCCTTGCCTGTTCTCCAAGGCCTCTCCTCAGGAATCTAAACTGTGGCATAGAAGGCTGGGTCATGTTAATCTCAAAAACATGAATCAGCTGATCCACAATAGTTTAGTGAGAGGTCTACCAATAAAGGAGTTCCACTGTGATGAAACCTGCACTGCTTGTTTAAAAAAAACAACACAAAGTTTCATTCCCTCCTATAGAAGAACCAAAGTCCACTGCCTGCTTGCAATTACTGCACATGGATCTCTTTGGTCCTGTGAGAGTAATGAGCATGGCAAAGAAGAAATACTGTCTGGTAATTGTGGATGATTACTCCAGATTTGTATGGACCTTCTTCTTGCATTCAAAGGATGAGGCTGCTCAGACAATTATTAACTTTGTGTTGTATGTTGAGAAGCAGTATTCCCTATCAGTCAAGTGTATAAGAAGTGATAATGGAACTGAATTTAGAAACCATACACTTGATGATTTCTACCTTTCAAAAGGAATCAAGAGGCAGTATAGCATCCCAAGGACTCCAGAACAAAATGGAGTAGTGGAGAGAAAGAACAGGACCCTAATTGAAGCTGCAAGGTCCATGTTGGCTGACTCTGGTTTGCCACTGACCTTTTGGGCTGAAGCTGTCAACACAGCATGCTATGTGCAAAATAGAGCTTTAGTGAATCAGAGGTTGATGAAGACTCCTTATGAAGTTCTACATCATTTGGCTCCTCTAATTTCATTCTTCAGAGCATTTGGGTGTCCTTGTTACATTCTCAACACAAAGGATCAACTCCAAAAGTTTGATTCTAAGGTGGATGCAGGGTATTTTGTTGGGTATTCATCCACTTGCAAGGCTTACAGAGTGTTCAACTGCAGAACAAAGATGGTTGAAGAAACCTTGCATGTGAAGTTCAATGAATCCCCTAAGGACAAAATCCCACAAAACCCTGTGGAGTTGTTTGATCTGGACATACTGCAATATGTTCCTTATCAGCCTCCAGCTGTTGCAGATCATGTGAATTCATCACCTTCTGCAGCTAGTCATCCATCTGGTGGTACTGATGTTGATGATGATCCCAGTACTCACCTATTCAAGTTTAGTGATCAACTGCCTGAGTCTACTAAACTTGATGTTCCTGTAGCTTCAGTAGCACCATCCACAACAAATGCTGATGAGATTTCTGAATCCTCTACTTCATTTGACTTGCCATCTAATACTTGGTTTCAAGAATCTGGATCAACATCTGTTGCTGCTGAGCGTGCTACAAACACTTGCACAGATCTCATAGTGTACCAAGAGCTGAAGAATCACCCAATGTCTCAAATCATTGGTGATATCAATGCTGGTGTCTCAACTAGAAGTCAATTGTCCAACTTCTGCTTCTATGCTCTCTTCATCAGTCAGCAAGAGCCAAAGAACTATCATATTGCATTAAGAGACAATGGATGGGTTGATGCCATGCAGCTTGAGCTTCTTCAGTTCAAAAAGCAGCAAGTGTGGGAACTGGTTCCTCTACCCCCAGGTAAGTGTGCAATAGGCACTAAATGGGTGTTTAGGAATAAAACAGATGAAAATGGGCAAATTGTCAAGAACAAGGCCAGACTGGTTGTCCAGGGGTTTTCACAAGAAGAAGGTATTGATTATGATGAAACCTTTGCCCCTGTAGCCAGACTGGAGGCAATTAGATTGTTCTTAGCCTATGCTGCATTCCACAATCTTAAAGTTTTTCAAATGGATGTCAAAAGTGCATTTTTATATGGTAAAATAAAAGAAGAGGTTTATGTGTGTCAACCACCAGGTTTTGAGGATAATAAACATCCTGATTGGGTGTATAAACTTGATAAGGCTCTTTATGGGTTGAAACAAGCTCCTAGAGCCTGGTATGAAACACTGTCAAATTTTCTTCTTCAGAATAATTTCACTAGAGGCTCCATAGATAAAACTTTGTTCATTAAGAAAGTGGGTCAGCATAAGCTCCTTGTTCAAATTTATGTTGATGATATTATTTTTGCATCCTCTGATCCACAGTTGTGTGATGCATTTACAAAGTTGATGCAACAAAAATTCGAAATGAGTGCCATGGGAGAATTACAGTTCTTTCTAGGTTTGCAAATCAAACAAAAGGCTGATGGAACTTTCATTCATCAGTCAAAATACACAAAGAGTCTTTTGGAAAAGTTTGATTTACAAAACTGTAAGCCCTGTTCTACTCCCATGTGCAGCACCACACAACTGGATGCAGATCAGAAAGGTAAAGCTGTTGATGAAACACTTTACAGATGTATGATTGGGTCCTTGATGTACTTAACAGCTTCTAGACCAGATATTATGTTTGCAACTTGTGTTTGTGCTAGATTTCAGGCTGCTCCTAAAGAGTCTCATTTGATTGCAGTCAAGAGGATCTTTAGATATCTGCAAGGTACTCAATCTCTAGGTCTTTGGTATTCCACTGGGCACTCTTGCAAATTAGTTGCTTTTTCTGATAGTGACTATGCAGGGTGTAAATTAACTAGAAAATCAACTTCTGGTGGATGTCAATTCCTAGGCAACTGTTTGGTTTCTTGGCAGAGTAAGAAACAAACATCTGTTGCTACATCCACTGCTGAAGCCGAGTACATTGCTGCTGCAAGTTGTACATCTCAGGTACTCTGGCTTCAGAATCAATTATTGGATTATGGCATTACAGAGACTAAGACTCCATTACTAATGGATAGTGCTTCAGCTCTTTGTATTGTCAAGAATCCAGTCCAGCACTCTAGGACCAAACATATTGAGATCAGACACCATTTTATTAGGGATTGTTTTGAAAAAGGTCTGATTGATCCAAAGTTTGTTCCTAGTGCTGATGAGCTTGCAGACATATTTACTAAGCCTTTGGACAGTTCAACTTTCCAAAACCTAGTGTTAAGGCTTGGTATGCTGCAGCTAGAATAAGTGACAACTACTGATGATCTCAGTCAACAAGTACTGATGAGCATTCGTATACTATTGTCACAAATAAGTACTGATAAGTTCTTTTATCCTCAGTAGTTTTCATAACTACTGAAGACTAAATTACTTAAAAGTACTGAAGTACTCTATCTGTTGAAAAGAACTGATGTGGTTACAACTACTGATGTAGTTACAACTACTGATGTCAGTATAACAGATAAGTACTGATGACCAATGAAACGTCTGAAAATCAGACAAAAAGTCTGATAAGTGTTGAGGTCAGAATGAAACAGCTGATGAGCTAAGAATTGACGACAACAGCTGATGAGAAACTTTTCTCTTCAGTTGTTTCTACAACTGCTGTTTCACTTCATACAACTGAAGCCAAAACCATGTCTTCAGTAGTTTTACAACTACTGATGACTAACACCAAATCTTCAGTTGTTTACAACACCTGAAGCCAAAACCATGTCTTCAGTAGTTTCACAACTACTGATGACTAATACCAAGTCTTCAGTTGTTACAACTTCTGAAAGTTAAAACCAGGTCTTCAGTTGTTTTCAAACAACTGATGACAGCACCAACACTTTCAGTCGTTTTATATCAGCCTTTTCTTACCCTATAAATACCTAAACCTACTTTCAAACGTTTCATTAGCCGTTTTATGTCCTTCACTCTCTCAACAATGGCGACCATGAAACTCAAACCCAGACACAACTGTGTTGCCTACCTCTCGAAATCGGCCTTTTGGAACAAATTTGATAATGCCATCGATCTTATGGTAGATTCCCAGTACCGAACCGCTTTTCTTCTGAATCCTACCATATACCCCGATTCCCTAAGCCAATTCTGGACCAACGTCTCTGTGCAAACTGGTGAGAATGATCGCCAAATCACTCTCCAGTCGTTGGTTAACCAGAAACAGGTGGTCATCACTCCAGACATCATTCGACAAACCCTAAATCTACATGATGCCACCTGTGTCACAGAATACCCGAAAGGCACAACTGATATGTCTTTCATCAATAACGGGTATGAAGGAGACTTAAGTGCTACCACCATTCTGAAGAAGCACTTCCATGATGCTGAACGTCTTATATTCCACATGGTGAATGTCTGCCTTGCATCAAAAACCTCCTCATGGGATCAGATGTCCTCCCGATGGCAACAGGTATTATACTCTATCTTTGAACGACAAAATCTAAATTTTTCTGAGATAGTTTTCATGGAACTAAAGGATCTGGCTTTGAAACCTGTGGCAAACAGATGGATATTATATCCCAGGTTTCTCATGGCCATAATTTTAAATCAGCTAAAATCAGACGGCCTTGTTGGCCTTGGAGTCCCTGCTCCGGCTGTATTGCCTGAAGTATACTCCAGGCACAACTCTGACCCTACACTGAAAGGGGCTGCCCGGCTGCTAAAACCCAAGCAGCGGGAACCCACAGCCTCCACTTCCAGATCCAAAGTCCCCACCAAACCCAACACCAAAAAGCCCAAAAAGGCTACTCAGGGAGATGAGTCCCCTGAGGATGCCCCTGTACCACCAATACAGGAAACACTTACTGGTTCTAACCCCCCAGTAGTGTCAAAGACTCCACCAGCCCTAGCCGCTCAGGCATCCTCTCAACAGGATCCTGATGCAACCATAATTGGGGATACCACAATGCTGGAACCTATCTCAATTGAGAAGGTTACCATTGAAGAGCACCAGTCACCCCGGGTGCAATCTGCTTCAAACCTATCTCCAAATGCAACCGCCCCTCAAAGCCCAACCATTATAGTTGCACAAGTGCTGAGTCAGCTGCATTCCTCTCCTCCTCCCCAGAAACCAATTACAATGGGGAGAACCTCAACAGCTGAGGAAGAGGACCAAAATGCTGCTGATAACCCACAGCACAGGGGTTATAATGTTCAATCTCCCCGTGTAGAGGAGGAGGTTAGAACATCTGGTGAGGCTGCCACTTCTACTGATTCAGCAAATGAACAGGATGCAGTTGGTAACATCTCTAAGACCTCACCAGAGGCAACTGCCGATGAAGGACTCAGTCCTGAGGCAGGAAGTCCCCAGAACCAAGAACAAGGGGCACATGCTACAACTGATCTACACTCAGGGCATGTACATCCTGATTCAATCAGGAGGTCAGGTGATTCAGCAAAGACTGATGATGACCTGGGCTTTTTCTTCGATGTCTTAGCCCATAACACAATCCTTGAGGCTGAGGTGAGCAGACTCAAAGAACTGCTTGCCAAAATGTCTCAGGATCAAAGTCCATCTGCCCCAATAAACCCACAGATGGCACCTTCATCTGAAGGTTCACCAAACACTCAGCCACTACACTCAACTGAGCCACCAGCCACTGCTTTTGGCACCACCTCTCAGGGACAGAACCCCTCTGAGCAGATGGTTGCTACCTTTCAACATTCCTTACCTCTCATCACTCCCATCATCAATGAGATTGTGCATAAAGCCATTGATGAGAGGATCTCCTCAAATCTACAAACACTTGTTGATGATGCTGTGCAAAAGAAGCTTTCTGCCATTCAAACCCCTGAACCCAATGCACCCAAAAAGGGGGAGTCTAAGGCAGTGAAAGAAAGAAAGAGAAAAGAGTGGAAGATGAGAAACAACAAGAAAAGAAAAGGAGTTAGAAAAGGAAAAACAGCTGATCACATACAAGAGAAAGAAAAGTGCTGAAACTCAAAAGCCTGATGAAGAGAAATCATTGGAAGATCTGTTAAAGAAGCTGATGAAGCTCACAGCAGATCAATGGACAGAATAATAGACCAACTCTTCAGACAGGGCTTTGATACAGCTACATTAGACACTGAGATCAGAAGGCTGGAGATTAAAGAGATACAAGAGAGATGGGCCAGTTACAGTGTGATGGAAAGGGAGAGGTTGGAGATAATGATCAGGTTTATTGCAAAATACTTGGGAAGATCATTAATTGAGATTAAATCATGGACCAGAGACAGTATTCTGGCAATAACCACCAGAATCTGTGCTTCTGAAGCATTCAATAAGGGGTTGATTATCGAAGCCTTAGATGAAGCAGGTGCTGGGAAGAGAACTGATATGGCCAAGCTTTCCAAAGCCAAACTTACCACAAAAATGCTAGATCAGCCTTCCCAAACTCCCACTCAAAAACAACCAACCCCACAACTCTCCAAACCAATCCCTAAACCTAAACTTAAACCAACTCAACCCTCAAAACCAACTCCCTTACCCCAAAAACCACCTCAAACCACATCCAATGATGCACCCAGAAGGAGGAGAAGGGTGTTGAGGATGGAAGAAGAAGAAGAAGATGATGATGAAGAAGACAGTCTGCCAATCTCTGCTGTTCTAAAAATACCTGAGCCCAGAAGTCAACAAATGATCACACCAGACTTTCAGAGGCAAATGGTGAAAGTTAAGATTGAAGAAGAAGAACAGCAGAAACAGCACGATGAGCAACTTTTGAAGATGGTTGACAAAGAGTTTCCTCAGTCATCATCTATACAAGCCATGAAGAAACACGCTCAAAGGCTGTATGCTCTCAGGCATACCTTTCAATATCAAAAGGAGAGAGTAAGGATTTGGCCAGACCCCAGGGTTAGTTCTAGAATTCATAAGAAATCCATACCAAGTAGATACAATGGCCAAGTGAGAAAGACCATAGATGCTGTTATTATGTTGGCCATTGTAGTCTCACCCTGGGAGATACTTGAAGACTTCAAGAGAGCCTACAAGTCAAAGATGACCCCTCAAACTCTAATGGAGAACAAAATGGTCAAGAAGGGGTTGTTATACAAGAGGCTTGAAGAGATCAAGAAAAATGAACTCCAGTTGTTATTAGAAGGGACTCACCCAGATGAATTTGCTTACAGAGAGATAACAACTGTTGAGTTGAAAAATGGAAAGACGTAAAGTACCTATCAGAGTACTATGGCCCAGAGTTCTTCTTCGAAGGAGAAGCAGAAGAACTCACTAAGGAGGAACAAGTTGTTCTCCTTGAGGCCTACGTCAGAGAGTCTTATAGACTCATCAATGGGAAGTAGGTTTCATGGTTGGGATAACAGCTCTGTGTCCAGTTCCCCAAGACAGAGTTCCCTTCCATCCTTTGACATTCACATCTACTGAAACCTGTTCCCTGGCCTGTGCTTATCTGATATCTCTAAAGCTGATCAAGAGAGTATTTCTGCCAAGAATAAGTGGGACCTCAATAAGCTTAAAGGTTTTGGCTGCATTGGTTCAGGGGGAGTTTGTTGGACCAAAAGAACCAATGAGCCTGATCAGAAAAACCTTTAAGTCCCACAGACATTACAACAACTGAAGTAGTCTGAAACAGCTGAAGACATCAACTGATAACAAGGTCTGAAGACAAAGTCTGAAGTGAAAGAGCTAAAGACAAAGTCTGAAGACAAAAGCTGAAGACAAAGTCTGAAGACAAAAGCTGAAGACAAAGACTGAAGACCAAGTTTCAGATGTTGTCACAACAGCTGAAGAAGACCTCTTCAGTAGTTGTGATGGTTTCCTTTCAGTAGTTTTATGTTTCTTGTATTCAGTACTTGTAGTTTCAGTAGTTTTAGTTTCATCTTGTACTTAGCATACTCTGAGATGTTCTCAGTTGTTGTGAACATTCTCAGTAGTTTGCTTACTTTCAGTTGTTTGTAATAATTCTGTTAGATGTCACTATCAAGTGACATCAGCAGACGTCACATTCCTTTATATAAGGAATGTTGACCTAATTGTAACGTGCGCAGCTTAGTGAAGCTTAGCGGCCGCTATACCGAAGCATTTGTGCATGAATGATATTATCCCTTTTGCAGAAAACCCTCTTTCTCTATAACCGTGTACTGTTCCATTGAATATCTATTGTGTTCTTGCTATATTTGTCTAATTCTTGTTCTAATTCCGCTGCGATTCAACTCTAATTGATCAAACTTAGATCACCGATCCTGTCAATCAGGGAAGGAATGAAGATAAGAAGAGGTAATCGGGCGAGAATAGAAGGTGGATTGATGTTAGAAGGGCCAGTGGCAGTGGTAGTAGCTCAACTAGGAGGGCCGATGAAAGGGCAAGACGTGATGAACAAAGGGCAAGAGGCCAAAGGCTATATGTAGGTACCAACCCCTTATGCACCAAATGCAAACTGCACCACCAAGGGGAATGCAACCCGATGCCCTGTTTTTGGTGCAAATGAACTGGCCACCTGATAAAGGATTGTACCTTCAAGCCCGGGAAGCAATGCTACGAATGAGGGGATCCGGGACACATGCGAAACAAGTGTCCCAAACTGGCAAGAGACAAGGATGCTAGGCCTAACAAGCCTAAAGGGAGAGCATTCGTAATGGACCCCAATGGTGCCCGCAAAGATCCCGATGTGGTTAACGATACGTTCCTCATTAATAACCACCCTGCTACTGTTTTGCTTGATATTGGCGCAACTGGTAGTTTTGTTTCTACTACCTTTAGGCATTTAATTGATTCAGAAGTTTGTACTCTAACTGATGCTTACACGATAGAATTAGCCGATGGCAAGATAATAGAAACCAGTGAAATTATCAAGGATTGCATGATAGAATTAGAGGGTAACCCGTTTAAAATAGACTTGATGCCTATTACGCTAGGAGGATTTGATGCAGTCGTGGGAATGGATTGGTTAGCAAAATATAAGGCTGTAGTTGTATGTGGTGAACGTTTGCTTAGGATACCTTTAACTGATGGAAGCACACTAACGATCCACGGTGACAGAAACAACCCGCTATACCCTATGATTTCCCACTTGAAGGCTACCAAGAGCCTCCGGAAGGGATGCTCAGCCTTCATAGTCTACGTTATGAAAGCGAGAAAGGAAAAGAGGATCGAAGATATACCGGTGGTGGCTGAATACTCGGAAGTTTTTCCCGAGGACCTACCAGGAATACCTCCGACTAGATAGGTTGAATTCCAAATAGACTTAGTGCCTGGTGCCGCACCAGTGGCCAAGGCATCTTACCGACTCGCTCCGTCCGAGATGAAGGAACTAATGGTGCAAATCCAAGAATTGCTGGATAAGGGATTCATTCGGCCAAGTGTTTCTCCGTGGGGTGCACAGGTATTGTTCGTTAAGAAGAAGGACGGGAACCTATGAATGTGTATCGACTATCGCGATTTAAACAAGCTTACAATCAAGAATTGCTATCCCCTCCCAAGAATCGATGACTTGTTCGATCAATTACAGGGAGCCAGCTACTTCTCCAAAATAGACTTAAGATCGGGCTATCACCAACTAAAGGTGAGAGAAGAAGATGTACCTAAGACAACTTTTCGAACAAGGTATGGACACTATGAATACTTAGTCATGCCCTTCGGACTTACTAATGCACCCGCCGCGTTCATGGATCTTATGAATTGAATGTGTCGTCCATACCTAGACAAATTTGTCATTGTGTTTATCGATGACATCCTGATCTACTCTCGAAGCCGAGAAGAACATGTGAAGCACCTCAGACTGATTCTCGAACTACTCAAGAATGAACGGCTATATGCAAATATCTCCAAATGTGAGTTTTGGATGCGTGAAATCCAGTTTTTAGGGCATGTGGTGAACAAAGAGGGAATTTAGGTAGACCCGTCAAAAATTGAAGCCATTAAAAACTAGAAAATTCCTGAAACCCCTACAGAGATAAGGCAATTTCTTGGTTTAGCTGGATACTACCGAAGGTTTATTAAGGACTTCTCCCGAATTGTACAGCCACTAACCGCTTTAACCAAGAAGTATACAACCTTCACATGGGGTAAAGAATAGAATGACGCATACAAATTACTCAAGGAGAAGCTGTGTAGTGCACCTATCCTTTCCCTACCAGAAGGTATTGATGATTTTGTGGTCTATTGCGACACATCGCGTCAGGGGCTGGGATGTGTGTTGATGCAGTGAGATAAGGCAATTGCTTACGCGTCTAGATTATTGAATGAACATGAGAGAAACTATACTACCCACGATCTAGAACTGGGTGCCATGGTGTTTGCCCATAAAATATGGAGACACTACCTTTACGGTACAAAGTGCGTCATTTACATGGACCATAAAAGTTTGCAACACATTCTGGAACAAAAGATGCTAAATATACACCAGTGAAGGTGGGTAGAACTGCTGAGTGATTATGAATGCGAGATTCACTACCACCCAGGAAAGGCCAATGTGGTGACTGATGCCCTAAGTAGAAAGGAAAAGGAGAAACCCCTTCGTGTCCATGTTCTGAGAATGAGCGTGTTTACCAGTCTTACCGCTAGATTGATAGAAGCGCAAAAGGAAGCCCTGAGCAAGGACAGACTAGCGGAAAAAATGCTAACAGTAATGGATAAACGCCTGGAGTTGAGTAGTGACGGACTGTATAAGCACGAGGGAAGAACCTGGATACCGAAACATGGGGGAATTAGAGAGATAGTCCTGGATGAGGCGTACAAATCTAGATACTCAGTTCATCCAGGAAGTTACAAAATGTATAAGGACTTGAGGGTTCTTTTCTGGTGGCCTGGGTTAAAGAAATCCATTTCCACCTATGTGGGAAAATGCCTAACTTGTGCGATGGTAAAGGCCGAAAACCAAAAGCCATCAGGAACCTTACAACAGCCAGAAATCCCTGAGTGGAAATGGGATAACATTATGATGGACTTTGTTACAAAGTTGCCAACAACTTCTCATGTACATCGATGAGATAGTAACAAGACATGGAGTACCCCTATCAATTGTCTCAGACCGTGATAGTCATTTCACATCACGATTCTGGAAGTCTCTCTAACAAGCTTTGGGGACACGTCTTGACTTAAGCACCGCATACCACCCTCAAACTGATGGGCAAAGTGAAAGAACCATTCAAACATTGGAGGACATGTTGAGAGCTTGCGTGATTGATTTCGGGGGAAGTTGGGATAACCACCTTCCTCTAGTGGAATTCACCTATAATAATAGGTACCACGCAAGTTTAAAAGCAGCTCCCTATGAAACCCTATATGGCAGAAAGTGCCGGTCACCTTTGAGCTGGAATGAGATTGGTGATAGCCAAATAATAGGGCCTGATATTGTAATGAAGACCATGGATAAAGTATTCAAGATTAAGGAACGATTAAGAACAGCTTGGGATCGTCAAAAGAAGTACACCGATAGAAGGCGGAAGCCCTTAGAATTTCAAGTGGGTGATAGAGTGATCCTAAAAGTGGCGCCATGAAAAGGCACGATGAGATTTGGAAAGAAGGGCAAATTAGGTCCAAGATACATTGGACCATTTGAAATCTTATCGAGAGTTGGCTCGGTAGCATACCAATTAAAGCTACCCCAAGAGTTGAGCTACGTACATGACACTTTTCATGTGTTAAACTTGAAGAAGTGTTTCGTAGACAAGGCCTTGAAACTTCCATTGAAAGATGCCAAAATCACCAATGAGTTGAAGTTTGAGGAAGAGCCCATAGAGATTACTGACCGACTTGTCCAGAAACTTAGACGAAGTCGTATACCAAAGATCAAAGTAAGATGGAACTCTAGGCGAGGACCCGAATTCACATGGGAACGAGAAGATGTGATGAGGAAAGAGTATCCACACCTCTTTAAGCCCACTCTTCCAGAATCTAATCGAAGCTAAAATTTTAGGACGAAATTTCCTAAACGGTGGGTGAATGTAACAACTGACTCCTAGGTCCAGATCCAAAGCCTTAAATTTAATTTGAGACTTGTTTCTTTTTCAAGATTTCATTCGTTTGATGTACCCTCTTCTTTGTGATTGAATAATTTTGTAACTTAATCTTTCCTGTATGATTCTTGAATGACTTGCCTTAGTCTTTAAACTAATTCATAAGGATAGAAAGACTTGCTACCCTAATAACAACACCAAAATATTAAAATTTAAAGTCTTCATCAGCATTTCGTAGTCTTCATCCGCATTTCTTAGTCTTCATCCGTATTTCTTAGTCTTCATCCACATTTCTTAGTCTTCATCCGCATTTCATTGATTTCCATCCACATTTCTTTGATTTTTCACTTAGACGCATGACAACTGTTCAGGCGCATTTGGCAGTTAGGCGCATCACCACTGTTTAAGCGCATGACAACTGTTCAGGCGCCATGAAAGTGGGCGTATGAGCACTGTTCGGGCGTTTTAGCCACACTTAGCATTTTTTTAAAATGTCCGAACCCTTCTAGAAGCATTTGACCTAGTATGTGCACCTCCAAACAGACCAATGCATGGGCTGTTGCCATGCATTCGGCCACCCCTCCAGCCAACCCTCTTCACCTTGGTTCTCCCTTACCCGAACCCACACTCCATCTCTTCCCTTCACAAACTGATGTTCCTGCTCCCTTTCACCCTTTGACACACTCTTGAACTCTCTACACTCAATATCTCTCTCTCTCTCTCGGCAATTGTCATAAACGAACCCGAGAACTTCTTCAGTCTTCAACCGAGTAAGAACATGAACTTCAAGCCTTAAGACTTTCGAATCAACCACTCTTACACTTTCTGAATCACTCTAAACACGGGCTAACTTGTGGGTAAGCTTTCTTGTACCCGAACAAAACTTTCATTGTTGTTTTTCTCTACTTTTCTCTCCTTTGAATCATATTTTCTTGTTCCAAGGGCAGAAAACCTGCGACCCAGTCATTACATTAGTGTGACTTACAGCTTCTCGAAAGGTACACACTTCATCATACTCATTTACCTTGTGTTATTGCCATGGTATCTACCCGAAAACCCCTTTTTCGTGGGTTTTCAGGACCATTCCACCCACTTTCCCGAATATAACCTCCATTTTGATACTTAAAAACCTGTTTAAAATGTCCTATAAACATTTTTATGACCTGGACTTATGCATTTCAGAATGAAAATGGGTGTTTAAATCCGAGATCTCATGTTACATATGTGTAAATAAGTAATTATCTACCCCAACCTTGACCTTGTTATTTTATTCTGTTATATCTGTGGGGTTGACATGAAATTTCAGAATTTTTGATGATGCTAAACTGATATCATATTGGGATGAATGTTTTGGTAATGGTGTTAAGGACTTTAGAAACATGATTAGAGACCCGAATAGGTGATAAGAGTACCATAAATGGCCAAAATTCTTGAAAACTTGTTAGAAACAAAATTTTCAGGCCCTATGACTAATAAATCAGTGGCTAAAACTAGACTTGGTGAAATTTTTGGGTTAACATGTAAATCTTTATGAATTTATTTGGCTAAAACATGTCTAACCGGGGGATTTTTGGATGAGATTCTAAGAATAATGTAATGAGCCTAAAAACCAAGGAGACTATAATATTTCAGTAAGTTTGAGGACCTCAAACTTGTATTTTGATGAAATGATTTGAAGAGAATAAATTAAAATGTCGATTTCGGGTAAAAACTGGTTAAACGTTGGAAACAAGATTTTTTTGCAAAGGACCCCAAAACTCCTTTTTTTAAAACTAGTCTAAAAGTGATATAAGGACCCCTAGAAACTATTAAGGGCCATAGTGTGTCAAGAAATGGAAAGAACCATCGTCGGGGTAAAAATTGTAATTTTGGAAACTTGGGGGACTAAAGTGTGAATTCTGAAAATACGACCATATTTCAGTAGAATTTATGACCAAAAACTATTTTTATACTTACTTTCATGTAAGAGTCAGTGGGAAACCAAAAACGGGTCGTATTACGCCAAAAACCCCCAACTTTCCTAAAAAGGAAACTTTTCGACACAAATTTTCTAAGGGATGTGGTCATATGTATTTTTAAACATATCTTACCTTTGCTCACCCTCCCGATAGTCTAAGAACCTATAGCTTATGCATATATCTTGCTAATAGGGTGCTAGGACCTGAATCTATCTGTGTGAAGAATCTTTGATCTGTCCAAGGTGAGCATCTAGTGTTCCCTTTTTACTATTGATTTAGGATGAAGCATGCTCTGTTTGAACCAAACTTATTTGAGTACTATTATGTGATGCTATTGTATGTTGTGGCTATGGTTAGAACCTGCATCTTTGTATCACAATCATTAATTCTATGTGAACCGCTTGATTATATGGGTAGATCTACTTGGGGAATCCCCCACGCACAGTGCCTTCCGATGAGAAGGGTACCACACTGAGATCCTGCGGGGTCGTTATGGCATGTAACAAGTTTTTATAAGATAATATGATGTACCACCCGGCAGGTATGGTATACTGTTCTGAGTCTCAGTTTCCCCTATGGGATATACCGGCAACACAAGTTTAGAAGAGGCTAGTCGGGGCTGAGTACAGGTTTGATTGTGATCCCACAACTGTGATACTATGTTTTTAAACATAACTTTGGATTCAATGAGTCCTTTTGTTTTTAAACTTTAAGCACTTGAACTCACCAACTTTTTAGTTGACACAAAGTCTTTTTGAGCATGTTTCAGGTAATCCTTGATGGGCTTGGATTTTATGGAGACTCTAAAGATGGCTTAGCACCGTGACTACCCCCTGGCATTACTAGGACTTTTAAAACATTTGAGACATTTGAAATTGTTGGGACAATTTTGGATACTTATGTAATGGGTCATTTTACATTTGGGTTTGACTGTGTTAATCCGTATAAAATTTATGTAATGTAATGCCATTGTGATTTCTCTCCTTGTGTGCTCTTGTGCAGTTTGTTTCCACTGCCATGTATGTTGCTAATCTGCGACGTCCCACCCTCTTCTAGGCCTGGGGTGTGACATTATCTACATAGGCAGATGTTTGAGAATGATGAGCGGATAAAGAATCTTGAATATCAGCAACAGTTCATATTTAGTTGTGTTCAGATTCTTGAGCAGAATATTAGAGACCTCACTTCTCGTGTTCCTTTTTCGTTTACTCATCAACGAACCATTGAAGTTGGAGAGTCGAGTGAACAACACTTTGCTGATCCTGAAACTACTCAAGATCCTGCTGATGCTACAAAGCATGATGTTGATCCTGTTGTTACTGAAAGGATGACATAGACTATTATTGTTGATCAAGAGCCATCTACCATTGTTCCTACTATGGCTACTGAGGATCGACCTGTAGTTTTCACTGGCGAGAAATTTGTAGAGCCTGAGAATGATATACCATTTTCTGAACCTGCTAATGATGATAATGATTTAGAGATGGTGGATTTTAGTTGTGATGTGGAAGATGATGTTGATGATGATGATGATGATGATGGTGATGATGGTGATGGTGATGATAATAAGAAAGATGGAAAGGATGATAACAAGGATGAAGATGATGATCAGGGCGGTGATATAGGCTCAGCTGTTGGTCCTTCTGGTTCATTGGGTTCTGTTAATGTCTCCGAACCAAGTCCCAATGATACAGTAGACTATACTCCTTTAGATCCCGCTACTGAAGAATCATATGAGAAGAAGTTTTATACTTTCCAGTAACAGATTCCTGCTGAGGAATCGAATGAAGATTTTGGACCGTTTGATGATTTGGAGGAGACTATAGATTACATGAATGTGTTTGGGAATAGTCTTAAGGACTTATTTTCAGATATTTTGATTAAAGATGGAGAGATAGTTGGTCAATCAAGTGCTAAAGAAACAAATCACAAGACATTAATCTAACTGGTCAAAGTGTTATACGTCCGATCGGAAATCTTACTATTGATGCTCCTCCTCCGCCAGCTTATGTACACACGCCGAGACATTCCAAACCTTTCACAAGGTGCGAAAACTTAGAACTAATTATTAGTTGGGCGTACGATGTTGAAAAGAAGATGTATGTATCAAAAATATGATATGGAGACAGAGTAAGACCAACTTCAAGGACTTCAAAACTACCAAATCCAAAGTCATTGAAGATGAGACTCGTAAAGACCCACACACTAACAAGTCAATGAAGATAAGGGTTTATAAGCATCCTAGATATGCTAGGAAGATCCCTATACATGCTCCTGTGCTAGTTAACATCTTGTCAAAGCTCATGTGGTGGAGTTGTGAGAAGGAGACGGGACATGCGTTAATACACTACGTAGACAAAGATTACCGCATCATTGACCCTGTGGATCTGCTTAAGTTTGGAAGAGACGATTTGATGAGGTTGCAAGCTTATCCGATTGTAGTTGATGAATCTGTTCACTTTTGGCAGCAGAGTTTGGTTGGTTGATTACGAAGGCCCTGAACAACAAGATGTATGCTTATGGGGGTAGTTACAAGGTTGCAGACGTGGACTTCTAAGGAATTGATTCACCAAGCCTAGGGGAGATTGTAGGGATTGAACCTAGAGGCTTGGGAAATCAAATCAAGATAATGAAAATCAAGTCACGCGAGAACTTAAAGTTGCCGAGCGAGAGGTTCATCTCGCATGAGAACTATGCGAGAAGTTTATAGTTTAGTATAAATAGTCATTAGTTGATGTAACTAAGTGAGGTTTTGTCATTTTCCTGATTTCGCATAGGACTGTAATCATTCAAATCAGAGAGCAATATACATCAAATTTTATTTACCTTCGTGTTCATTTATTTCTTATTCAATCTTATTACCGTGATGATTATGTTCCGCATTTTTGTCATGAGATCGATATGATTGTTTAAGTATTGATCCTTACAAGTTTATCTGTTACTTGTACTGTTTGGTTGGTTGATCTTAAAGGCCCTGGATAACAGGATGTATGCTTATGGGGGTGGTTACAAGGTTGCAGACTTGGACTTTTGAAGAGTTGATTCATCGAGCCTAGGGGGAGATTGTAGGGATTGAACCTTGATGCTCGGGAAGTCAAATGAAGATAATGAAGATCAAGTCACACGAGAACTATAGAATCCGCACGAGAACTTAGTTCTTGCGCGATAACCATTTGTGTTTAGTATAAATTGTTTTCTTTTGATGTAATTAAGTAGATTTTCGAAATTTTATGATTTCATTCACACTTGTAAACATTTTGAATCAGAGAGCAATACAAATGAAGTTTACTTACATTTTGGTGCTTGAATTCTATTATTCTTGTCTTCTTCTCATTCAATCTTTACACCGTCACCGATTACATTCCGCGTTTTCCTTACGAGATCGATTTGCAGTGTTATTGTTGATCCTTACAAACTCCCCTTTACGCAAGAACTTCTTCTTCTTTCATTTCCATGGAAATTTCAAGGTGTTACAAGTCTAGCCCCCTTATTTAGCTTTCCTCCCCGAAACCTGTCAACCCTCGAATAACTACGGATAATGCCGCCTCATCTCCTCCTCACTCTCCAATGTAGACTCAGATCCCTTTCTATGCCTCCACTATACTTGTATAGGTGGAACCACTTTATTACTTAAATGCCTCTCTTTTCTATCGAGGATGGCCACCGGCTATTCCACGTAATTCAACCGTTCATCCACCTCGATATCTTCAAGTGGCATGACCACATCATCATCTGCCAAACACTTTCTCAAATGAGACATATGGAATATTGGATGTATTCCACTTAGCTCATCAGGTAGTTCTAACTGGTAGGGCACCTCTCCTATCCTTGTGATGATCCGAAACGGCCCTATATAGCTTGGGCTCAATTTCTCTCATTTTTGGAATTTGGTAATCCCTTTCTAGGGAGATATCTTCAGCATCACCTTGTCAACAATTTGGAACTCGATCAGCCTTCGTCTCTTATCAGCATAAGAATTATACCGATCCTTCATCACTTTCATGAAGGCTTTGATCTTATCCAACTTCTATATCATGACCTCGATCACCTCAATACTTCCTAGTTCTTCTTTCGAATGTCTCCTCAACATACGGGCATTCTACACTTTCCACCGTACATCATTTCATAACGAGGCATACCAATGCTAGCATGATAACTATTATTTTATGAAAACTATGCTAACGGAAAATGTTCATCCCAACTTCCTCCAAAATCGATAACACACACTCTGATTATGTCCTTCAGCGTCTGTATCATTCTATCTGACTGACCATCCATTTGAGGGTGGTAAGCCGTACTGATGTGTAACCTCATCCCATCACATCATGGAACTTCTGCAAGAACTTGGATGTAAACCGAGTGTCCCTATAAAAAAACAATGGACACTGGTACACCGTGATGAGTTACAACCTCCTTGTTGAACAGATCCGCCAACCTTTCCGAGGAGTACGTTTCTCGAATAAGAAAAAAGTGAGCGCTCTTCGTCAAGTGGTCCACAATAACCCAAATGGTATCACATCCCCTCGCCATTTGAGGCAACTTCGTAATAAAGTCAATTGTTATGTGTTACCACTTCCATTTGGGAATATCCAATGGCTGAATTTTGCCATATGGTTTTTGGTATCCGGCCTTCACTTGTAAACAATTTAGGCACTTACTCACATACTTCGCCACATCACGCTTCATCCCTGGCCACCAATAATCCTTCTTCAGGTCATGATAAATCTTTGTAGCATAGAGATGAATGGAATACCAAGTTTTGTGAGCTTCATCCATAATCCTTCCCCTTAGATTCCCATATCAAGGAATCCATATCCGCCCAGATCATGTTCTAACACCAAGCGTCTTCTCCTAAAAATCTAAAATCTATCCCTTCATTCACTTCGAGTTAATCTTGTCGTCTTTCAATGCCTTATCTTGGAACTCTCTGAATTGACTCATTCCATTGGTCATCATAATCAACTAATAATCCTTGACCCAAATTGGTTCAAGTCGTTCTTTTCGGATAAGGGCGTCAGTGACCAAGCAAGAACACCCGCAAGATCTTCATCTTTGTTAACTATCTTGTGATTCCATCTGGTATACACCGTGGGACTACTTTCATTGTTCTTTGACATTCTACAATGAGAATAAGAGGGAATATCTTAATACTAAGATTGGAAATTCTTGTCAATCGTGTTATTGGATATTTCGATAGGCATCTCCATCGTTTACGAGAAATATGGTTTGTTTATTATGTCAGTATGATACTTTTTCTAATATCCTACATATAAATATAACAAGGCACCTACCTACTTTTTCTTAGTAGGAAATATTTATAATGTTGGTTAAAGCCTACATACTATGGCAACTATCTAATTCGATAAAACCTGTGTCTCTAATACCAACTTGTCATACCCAGGTCTAAGGGCACCCCAAGAGTGCGATCAATTGGTATGCGTTATTTGTCTTGAAATACATTTATGTAGCGGAACAATGTTTTACATTCATCTTATAACATAAAATAATTCTGAGGATTTATAAAACAAACTTTCATACATTTGTTAGGATTAAATACCCAATACAAATATTTTTCGTAACATTGTGCCAAGCAATGTTTAGAAAATCTTCTTTCAACAAATAGATATTCAAAACTTGCCACAAGGTCTATGCTTAGGAAACTTAGTCGTTCCAACACTATTCTTGCTAATATGTTTATCATAGGGTTTCCATGCCTAGGATTCATAGTCCATCCAACACTAACAGCTGACTAAACATATTTAATCTTATTTACTTGAAAATATTTGAAAATAATACATCTGCGAAAAGCTGGTGAATACATTTAATTTGACAAAAAAATATTTATGTATTAATAATGATAAATAGTTAATCATAAATTAATGCTAAACCACACATTCAGCAATCTATTTCAACTGGAAGTCCCCCTCCATATTTACGAGTATTGGTGCTTAAGTAGCACTACGGGACTCTTCAGATCTACACTGAGTTTGAACCAGCCCTAGTATGGGATTTTAACCCACCCAGGGATATAGTTTGATCAAACATACATATACTCTCGGTCTAAATATTTTAGTGGAATACCTCTATGCATTAATATGGTTAACGTACTAATGCCATCTTCGTAAAATAAAATCATTTGATTGTTTTGAAATTATTAAATGTGTTAACCTGATAAGTTGAACAGAGCCTCTAAAGTTGATAAGCTTTTGTTTATGAACCTCGAAGTAACTTAAGGATTAAGTTACGAGCCTCTAACTCCTTGATAATATTAGATCAAAACTTCTATACTTGTTGTCTAGAGCATCTACACCTATTTTATAATCTTGGGTTATCTTTGTGTTGTTTAAAAGGTAGTAGAGAGATTCATATGTGAAAGTAGGGAAGAGGATCAAAAGGTTATGTAATGAAATGAAGCAGGAGCAGCTATTTATATATGGATATTTGTTACTCATTAAGTATTTTTTACTTAATAAGTTTTATCAAACTTAACTATTAAGTTCAAAACTTTGCAATTAAGTTTTTTTATTTTATCCAAGACTTAGCTATTAACATGTATCCAAAACTTAGTCATTATGTTTTATATAGTTTTTATCTAAAACTTAGGCATTAAATTTTATCGAATACTTAATTCTTAAGTTTTATCCATAGCTTAACTATTAAGTTGTATTTGAATCATAGACCTTAAGTTTTATCTAAAACTTAGTCATGAAGTCTAGCTTGAATCATAACCACAATTATTTTATTGACAAAAATAATATTAAAATTTCATAGGTGTTACATCATGCATGCCAATTAAAGTTGTGATGGATTATGTTTTGGTTGGAAAACACAAGAGTGGTTTATGCGGATGGATTTATGCGGATGAAGTATGAAGAAGTGCGGATACAGGAAAGGCTAAGTGTTTGTGCAGCCACATTAGCTTCTGCGGATAAACAAAGTGTGACATCAGGTAATTTTCCGTTACCAAACTCCGTTAGTTCCGTTAAGTCTTGCATACACGTGTCGTGAGCACACACTAGTTGTCGCTGAACGTTGGTGACTTAATAATAATTAATAATGTTTAAATGATAATAATTTAGTTGGTGTTATGATTATTAAGTGGTGTTTATATGTTTACGTGATTTAAATATTAATTGTGAATTTTATCGCGTAAAGTGGAAACGTGTTATAATTATTTCGTGTGTTTTGCGGCAAATGGAAATTATGCATGATTATTATTTGTGACTAATAATAACTGTGTTTAGTAGTTAAAAACTATTTAAAAACTATTTAAAAGCCTAATCTTTATAAAATACAAATTATAAGGGTTAAAAGGGTAATTATGGTTATTAAATAAAACAAAATCAAAACCCAACCCTAATAATCCCCCTACATCCGCGATCGACCTCCCCACACCCACAAACCAGCGATTTTCCCCAAGAACAAACAAGGAACCCTCATTTTGGTCGATTGCAAGCCATACAACGCGTTAGAATCTTCAATTGCAAGTCATTACACGTTTAAAGGTTAGATTTTTACATGTTTTTTTCATGGTTTTCACTTTGGCCGAAACCCTAGTTTGAATTGGGTGTTGTGGATGTCAATTTTGTGTTGGTTGATGATGTTATGATGTTAGTTAGGTTAGATTGATGCTAGTTAACATCGATTATGCAAGAAAGCTATGATTTTGATGCATTGGTCATAGGTTACTAATAATAGTAACTTTATTTGCATGAATATGATGATTTGATGATGAATTGAGGTTGTTAATGTGTTTATGATGATAATTGGGTGTTAGATTGATGATATGAATGCTAGAAATTCAAGAATGAATGTTGTAGTTCATGTCTTACTAAAGATAGTAACTTTTGGCTATGAAGGTTGATGAATTGTGGTTATTGGATGTTGTTGATCTTGTCTAGATGTTAACATGAGCTTGAATTGGTATATTAGTAATGAATTCATGAATGTATTGGGTGTTTGATGAATTTTGGGATGTGCTTTCCCAAAAGGGAAACTTTATTTGCACAAATTCTTGGATATGAGGATTTGAGCATGTTTGGGACATTAGGATCATGTTAGCATGTTCATGGATGATTTCTAAGGTGGTAGAATGTATTATTTGGGTTGTATGAATGTTTAGTTGGCTAGTTATCTGATTTGGCATGTTTATGGGAATTCATGGTAATAGGTCATATGGGTATGTTGGGACTATTGTTGGTTTGTGGTTGATCATGATTGAACATTTTGGATGATATGATTTCTATTAATTGGTATGTTGATGATCATCATACACGCGTGTGAATCTGAGGCCCCTACTTAGTTGGATTGGCAGGGTTTAGGGTGTGAGGTTGTGAGTGGCTTCATATGGCATGCTGTGCATGATTTGATTCTATGTATGGTGCATTGGTTGTGTTGTAGCTATGTTGAGCATGATAATTGTTTGAGATTCGCATGACTTGTATGCGAAATCTGGTTGTATGATGATCTAGTTAGTACATGTGATTAATGTAGTGTCATATGTGATCAGTTTGTATGTAAATCATGTGTGATGAATTGGTATGTTTGTTTGAATGGAATTTCACCTATAATGTCACCAACGGGTCAAACGGGTCAACTGGGTCAAATGTGTCTTGTTTTTCTAAAACCTTGAGTTCTTGGTTTATAGAGCACGTAGGGTTTCATTATGATTCTCTTTACACGTACTTATGTACTCATGTGTTCTAGGTGACCTCTGAGGGTTGTCTATACACTCCTTCTTGTCAAGTTAAGCATTTAGTAATTTCTTACGCGCATCAGGCGAGTTCATGCCCCACACCTTTTACATACTCTCTTTTGGGGGAGGTAGCATACTGTTTTTACAAACGCTTATTTATATGAGTTGTGTATAGTATAATATAGTGCTGATTACCATTGAAAGTCCTCACACTTTCGGAATGTTAATAATGATATTAACGGGAAATTTTGGGTAGTCCTACTGGGTCTGACGAGCCCCACCTGTGCGACTCGAGGTCAAACGGGTGCAATTTTGTCCTAACGAACATTGTCACGACCTGGTAAGTCGTGGCAGGAGGCAACAAACGTAACACAGTCAGCTTCAATCACGAAATCACTATGATTATTACTAATTGTTTATAGACTAGCTATCTATTACAATACACTTCTTATATTTTGCAACTGTTACTGTTTTATGATTAACGCAAACTCTTGAACTCACCAACCGTTGTGTTGACTCTTTAGTATGCTATTCACAGGTTGTGGTTATCATTGCCTAGGAGCACATTACACGGGTCAGCATCATGGTGTTGTCAGCATGTTATGAAACAATGTTTTCGGGATTATGTTTGTTTAAACTTTATGCTTTGGTTTTGCATAATGCTTGGGCGCATTTGTTTGCGCATTTTAAATCAAGTTACATTGTTTTGGGGTTTTTTTGTTTTATTTAACGCTTCCGCAATATTTTAAAGTCAAACTCTGATTTTGAATGTTTGTTCATATAGAGTCGTTCTGAGTAACTAATGGCTGAGATCCTGGTATGTCACACGCCTTGCGGTAAAACCCCGCACGTGGATTTTGAGGGTGTGACAGATTGGTATCAGAGCCATTGGTTATAGGGAGCTAGGTTGCATACACACTAGACTATAACCGGACAATTGTTAGTTACTTGTCGTTTACTCTCCTTACTGTATACTCATTGGCATACGCATCACGTACCTCGCAGCATGGCATCGTCGTCGAGTGACATGTGTAAGAGATCCACGAGATCTTAGTCACCTCCTTACTTACCCGTACCGGACAGTGGATCGGACTGGCCACAACACTAGTATCCATCTAAAGAGGTTGATTGGGATCAACCGTTCGCGATACCTGAACGTGATCCTCCGCGAGATTGGGATTACTATCCTACCTGCATACGGCATATGATATATCGGGAGCGAGTACCACCGATATCCTCTACCCGACCACGAACGAGGTCGTCGACAGCTACCCCATCTCTCACACTCCCTACCCTGGATATTCCTCAAGAGCAAGCCTTTGCTACACTAGTGGCTGCACTGGACACCGAGCAGCAACATTTCAGGATACTCACTAGTGAGAATTTTACCCTAAGACACCAGGTGCGAGAACTGCGACAACAAGCGAATACGCTCAAGGAGTAACATGGGAAAATCCTTAATTGATGTTATGTGATGGCTGATGGCGTGGTGCGCTTACGGGACGCCTGGCAGCACTCCAGATTGCTATAGCGCCTGCACCTACCGAAGACCCCGAGGAGGAGGACCCCGAGGAAGCCCCAGAGGAGGAGGAACCGGAGGAAACGGATGACGACAGCGATGGGTCGGATGTTGTGGATTGACATCCTCATTGCATAACTTAGACTATGTAGTGTTTCTTTTCTTTGAAACCTATATGGGAAGGGTTGTTTCCCACCCAACTGACAAACTTAAATTTTGACATTGATGGAATACTTTGTGACTCATTTGCAATTTATTTATCTTTGGATATTATTTTTGTTATAAATGTTGTGGTTGTGGTGAATCCATTATTTCTTATTGTTTACTGTACTTCGATGAGATTAATGTGTTGGATGTTACTCATTATTGTATTTGTGAATTGTAAAGTGAAAAATGGACGCACGCGGAAGAGGACGTGGACGTGGTCGTGGACGTGGCGCCGGAGGCCGTGGTGCCGGAGCCATAAACATGACGCCTGCGCAATTGGCTGCTTTAATCAACGAACATGTTCAGGCGGCAGTGGCTGCTGCCCAACCTGGACAACCAGCAGGTAAATGATAACAAGAGGTTAAATTAATTATCCTAGTTATTTGTTTAGGATATCTGACTAACGTTTGGGTTGTTGAAATAGGACCACCACCATGTACCTACAAGTCCTTCATGGACTGTAAACCCCATACCTACAGCAGGATGGAAGGGGCTGTGGGGCTTGTAAGGTGGTTTGAGAAGACAAAGTCTATCTTCTCAAAATGCAACTGCCCGCTTGTTGATCAGGTGAAGTATGCCACCGGGACATTGGAAGGCGCAGCACTTTCCTGGTGGAACGCCCAGGTTCAAATGCTGGGTCAAGCTATAGCCAACGAACTGCCTTGGGATGAATTCAAGGAAATCATGACTGAAGAATACTGCCCCCATAATGAGGTGTAGAAACTGGAGATTGAGTTTTGTCAACTCAAGATGCAAGGTTCTAAGATTGAGGCTTATACTACTCGATCTCACGAATTAGCCACTTTACGCTTGGGGATGGTGAATGAAATGCACAAGAGGGTTGAGCATTATATACGGGGATTGGTGCCCGAAATTCAGAGTATGGTAACTGCTTCCAACCCCACTACCATACAACAAGCTATCCGAACAGCCCACAGGCTGACTGATCAAGCAGTCGAGCAAGGACGACTACCCAAGAGGGGCGCGGTGGCAAGCGTGCCTGACCATTAACGCAAGTGGGATGGTTCAGGCAACAAGGGATCGTCATCCAGCAGCCAATCTCAACCTCAACAACAGTAGCAAAATCAGCAATAGCAACGGAGGTTAGATAATAATAGAAGCTTCAACCAGGAGACTCCCTCAAATCAAGGACCCGGTGGGTATGGCGAAAGACAGTCAAAGTGCAACCGGTGTAACTACCACCATGTGGGTCGATCTGACAATTTCAAGTGCCAACATTGTGGGAAGATTGGTCATGCAGCCAAAGACTATCGTGGTGAGCTGATGAAAAAGCCACAACAGTCCCAGGAAACTCCCAAAGGCTGTTTTGAAGGCAGAAAAGAAGCCCATTACAGACACAACTGTCCCCAGCTCAGGAGGAATGGTAATGGCAACAACAACAATGGCAACAACAGCAACAATAACAACGGCAACAACAATAACAACAACAATGGTAATGACAACAACAACGGTGGAAAAAAGAATGGAGCCAAAGGAAGAGCCTTCGTCATTAGCTTAGGTGAGGCTCTAAACGACCCTACAACTGTAACTGGTAAATTTTTGGTTAATGGTCGTTTTGCTACCGTATTATTCGATACCGGAGCCGATAGAAGTTTCGTGTCCACTAAGTTTTGTAGTCTTTTAAGTGATATACCCTCAGCCTTATAATCTAAATACACCATAGAGTTAGCTGACGGTACACAGATTCACGTAACGCATATTCTTAGAGACTGTAAGATAGAGCTTGCTGGTCATACATTCGCCATAGATCTCATGCCTGTTACCCTAGGAAGTTTTGATGTACTAGTAGGCATGGATTGGCTTTCCGGTAAACAACCCGAAGTCATATGCCACGAGAAGATCATACGGATTCCCATTGGTGAAGAAGTCCTTACGGTCAGAGGTGATAGGAGTGGTGCGGTGATAGGCATCATCTCGTTCATGAAAGCATAGAAGTTGTTACGAAAGGGTTGACTGGCCATATTGGCACTCGTCACAGATAAACAGACCGAGGAAAAGAAGATAGAGGATATCCCCGTAGTTTGCGAGTTTCCCGAGGTGTTTTCCAGAAGACCTGCCTGGATTACCACCTCATCGTCAAGTTGAATTCCAAATTGAGTTGACTCTAGGTGCCGCTCCAATTGCGAGAGCACCTTACCGGTTAGCTCCAAACGAACTACAGGAATTATCTGCTCAACTCCAAGAACTGTTAGATAAAGGATTTATCCGACCTAGTTCGTCGCCCTGGGGAGCGCCAGTTCTATTTGTCAAGAAGAAGGATGGTACATTTCGAATGTGCATTGACTATAGGGAACTAAACAAAGTCATGATCAAGAATAGATATCCCTTACCTCGTATAGATGATTTGTTTGATCAACTGCAAGGGTCAAGCTATTACTCTAAGATTGATCTGAGGTCTGGGTATCATCAGCTGAGAGTTCGAGAGGAGGACATCTCAAAGACTGCCTTTCGTACACGATATGGTCACTATGAATTTTTGGTCATGCCATTTGGGCTGACGAACGCACCAGAATCATTCATGGACCTCATGAATCACGTGTGCAAACCCTATCTTGATCAGTTTGTTATTGTCTTTATTGATGACATACTGATATACTCAAGGACTGAGGAAGAACATGAGAAGCACTTACGTTTAATCTTGGAATTACTTAGAAAAGAACAACTGTACGCCAAGTTTTCTAAGTGTGATTTCTGGATACGCGAAGTGCAATTCTTTGGTCATATTGTTAACGAGAAAGGAATACATGTTGATCTGGCAAAGATTGAGGCGATAAAGAATTGGTCAATTCCTAAGACACCAAGTGAGATACAACAATTCCTTGGATTAGCGGGATATTATCGACGGTTCATCGAAGGATTCTCTAAGATTGCACAACCTCTCACAGCTTTGACTTACAAGGGAACGACGTACAAATGGGGTGAGAGTCAGGAATCTGCTTTCCAATTGCTGAAACAGAAACTGTGTAGCGCACCGATATTGGCGTTACCGGAGGGTAGTGATGATTTCGTAGTGTATTGTGACACTTCCATTCAAGGGCTTGGATGCGTACTGATGCAGCGAGATAAGGTGATAGCTTACGCCTCTAGACAATTGAAGATTCATGAGAAGAACTATACCACCCATGACTTGGAGCTGGGTGCGGTAGTTTTTGCCTTAAAGATCAGGAGACACTACTTGTACGGTACCAAATGCACTATTTACACCGATCACAAGAGTCTTCAACACATCTTTGAGCAAAAGGAATTGAACATGAGGCAAAGACGTTGGGTAGAGCTACTGAACGACTACCATTGTGCCATCAGATATCAGCCGGGGAAAGCAAATGTAGTCGCTGACGTGCTGAGTAGGAAAGAAACTGCTAAGCCTCGACGTGTGCGAGCTTTACAGCTTACCATTAGCACACAGTTACCTGAAAAAATCCGAGAGGCTCAGATAGAAGCTTTGACAGCAGAAAACATTGGGTCTGAATCTATAAGGGGAATGGAAAAACAATTGGAAGTAAAAGCGGATGGAATTTGTTACTTCATGGAAAGACTTTGGGTACCTCTACACGGAAATCTGAGAGACTAGGTCATGAGTGAGGCACATAAGTCTAAGTACTCTATACATCCTGGATCTAACAAGATGTACCATGATTTGAAGGCGCACTACTGGTGGCCTAACATGAAGGCTGATGTAGCTACATATGTGAGCAAGTGTCTGACCTGCTCAAAGGTAAAAGTGGAGTATCAGAAACCGTCTAGACTATTACAACAACCTGAGATCCCTATGTGGAAGTGGGATCAGATATCAATGGATTTCATAACTAAGTTACCTCGAACTTCTACTGGTTGCGACACAATATGGGTTATCGTAGATAGATTAACAAAATCTACTCATTTCCTAGCAATAAAGGAGATAGACAAGATGGAGAAATTAACCAGACTCTATTTGAAGGAGATCGTTTCGAGGCATGGAGTACCGATCTCAATTATTTCTGACCGTGATTCTCGTTTCACATCGCACTTCTGGCAATCACTGCAGAAATCTTTGGCTAGGCGATTGGATATGAGTACTGCTTATCATCCACAGATTGATGGTCAAAGCGAGTGTACTTTACAGACTTTGGAGGACATGTTACGTGCTTGTGTGATTGACTTCGGGAATAACTGGGAAGTTCACCTACCATTGGTGGAATTTTCTTACAACAATAGTTATCACACTAGCATAAAGGTAGCACCTTTTGAAGCTTTGTATGGTAGAATATGTAGATCACCAGTTTGTTGGGCTAAAATCGGTGATAGCCAGCTAACGGGTCCTGAGTTAGTACACGAGACTACTGAGAAGATCGTACAAATAAGGAACCATATGGCTGCAGCGCGCGATAGACAGAAAAGTTATGCTGATAAGCGATGGAAACTTCTAGAGTTCCAGGTTGGTGACAAAGTCTTATTGAAAGTCTCACCGTGGAAAGTTGTGGTTCGGTTTGGTAAAATAGGAAAACTAAATCCGAGATACGTTGGACCATTTGAGATCTTGGAAAGAATAGGTCCAGTGGCCTATCGATTAGCCCTACCTGATTTGCTAAGTGGTATCCATGATGTATTCCATGTTTCAAATCTGAAGAAGTGCTTAACGGATGAAACGATGGTCGTACCGCTGGAAGAAGTTCAAGTGGATGAAGAATTATGCTTCATTGAGGAACCGGTCGAGGTGATGGATAGTGAGGCGAAGACACTTAAGCAAAGCAAGATACCCATTGTCAAAGTTCGATGGAACTCGAGTCGTGGACCAGAATTCACGTGGGAACATGAGGACCAAATGAAGCTTAAGTATCCTCAGCTATTCGAAAAGACGATGTCAGCCGGCGAAGGTGCTGATTTAAATTTCGGGACGAAATTTCTTTCAACATGGGGATGATGTGACAACTCACCCAAAACTCACTCGATTTCAATTACTTTATGCCAATGCAGTAGACCAGTGATGGAACACTCACCATGTAATGCAATTTTCGGGATGAAAATTCTTTCAACATGGGGATAATGTGACATCCGGTAATTTTCCGTTACCAAACTCCGTTAGTTCCGTTATGTCTTCCATACACGTGTCGTGAGCACACACTAGTTGTCTTTGAATGTTGGTGACTTAATAATAATTAATAATGTTTAAATGATAATAATTTAGTTGGTGTTATGATTATTAAGTGGTGTTTATATGTTTACGTGATTTAAATATTAATTGTGAATTTTATCGCGTAAAGTGGAAACGTGTTATAATTATTTCGTGTGTTTTGTGGCAAATGGAAATTTTGCATGATTATTATTTGTGACTAATAATAACTGTGTTTAGTAGTTAATAAATATTTAAATACTATTAAAAAGCCTAATCTTTATAAAATACAAATTATAAGGGTTAAAAGGGTAATTATGGATTATTAAATAAAACAAAATCAAAACCCAACCCTAATAACCCCCCTACGGCCACGATCGACCTCCCCATACCCACAAACCTATGATTTCAGCAAAGAACAAACAAGGAACCCTCAATTTTGGTCGATTACAAGCCATACAACACGTTAGAATCATCAATTGCAAGTCATTACACGTTTAAAGGTTAGATTTTTACATCTGTTTTTCATGGTTTTCACTTTGGCCGAAACCTAGTTCGAATTGGGTGTTGTGGATGTCAATTTTGTGTTGGTTGATGATGTTATGATGTTAGTTAGGTTAGATTGATGCTAGTTAACGTCGATTATGCAAGAAAGCTATGATTTTGATGCGTTGTTCATAGGTTACTAATAATAGTAACTTTATTTGCATGAATATGGTGATTTGATGATGAATTGAGGTTGTTAATGTGTTTATGATGATAATTGGGTGTTAGATTGATGATATGAATTCTAGAAATTCAAGAATGAATGTTGTAGTTCATGTCTTACTAAAGATAGTAACTTTTGGCTATGAAGGTTGATGAATTGTTGTAATTGGATGTTGTTGATCTTGTCTAGATGTTAACATGAGCTTGAATTGGTATATTAGCAATGAATTCATGAATATATTGGGTGTTTGATGGATTTTGGGATGTGCTTTCCCAAAAGGGAAACTTTATTTGCACAAATTCTTGGATATGAGGATTTGATAATGTTTGGGACATTAGGATCATGTTAGCATGTTGATGGATGATTTCTAAGGTGATAGAATGTATTATTTGGGTTGTATGAATGTTTAGTTTGTTAGTTATCGGATTTGTCCTGTTTGTGGGAATTCATGGTAATGGGTCATATGGGTATGTTAGGACTATTGTTGGTTTGTGGTTGATCATGATTGATCATTTTGGATGATATGATTGCTGCTAAATGGTATGGTGATGATCATCATACACGTGTGTGAATCTGAGGCCCCTACTTAGTAGGATTGGCAGGGTTTAGGGTGTGAGGTCGTGAGTGGCTTCACATGGCATGCTGTGCATGATTTGATTCTATGTATGGTGCATTGGTTGTGTTGTAGCTATGTTGAGCATGATAATTGTTTGAGATTCGCATGACTTGTATGTGAAATCTGGTTGTATGATGATCTAGTTAGTACATGTGATTAATGAAGTGTCATATGTGATCAGTTTGTATGTAAATCATGTGTGATGAATTGGTATGTTTGTTTGAATGGAATTTCACCTATAATGTCACCAACGGGTCAAACGGGTCAACTAGGTCAAATGTGTCTTGTTTTTCTAAAACCTTGAGTTCTTCAGTTTGTAGAGCACTTAGGATTTCATTATGATCCTGTGTACATGTACTTATGTACTCATGTGTTCTAGGTGACCTCTGAGGGTTGTCTATCCACTCCTTCTTGTCAAGTTAAGCATTAAGTAATTTCTTACGCGCATCAGGCGAGTTCATGCCCCACACTTTTCACATACTCTCTTTTGGGGGAGATAGCATACTGTTTTTACAAACGCTTATTTATATGAGTTGTGTATAGTATAATATAGTACTGATTACCATGGAAAGTCCTCACACTTTCGGATTGTTAATAATGATATTAGCGGGAAATTTTGGATAGTCCTACTGGGTCTGACGAGCCCCACCTGTGCGACCCGAGGTCAAATGGGTGCAATTTTGTCCTAACGAACATTGTCACGACCTGGTAAGTCGTGGCAGGAGGCAACAAATGTAACACAGTCAGCTTCAATCACGAAATCACTATGATTATTACTAACTGTTTATAGACTAGCTATCTATTACAATACACTTTTTATATTTGCAACTGTTACTGTTTTATGATTAACGCAAACTCTTGAACTCACCGACCGTTGTGTTGGCTCATTAGTATGCTATTCTCAGGTTGAGGTTATCATTGCCTAGGAGCAAATTACACTGGTCAGCATCATGGTGTTGTCAGCATGTTATGAAACAATGTTTTCGGGGTTATGTTTGTTTAAACTTTATGCTTTGGTTTTGCATAATGCTTGGGCGCGTTTGTTTGCGCATTTTAAATCATGTTACATTGTTTTGGGGTTTTTCTATTTTATTTAACGCTTCCGCAGTATTTTAAAGTTAAACTCTGATTTTGAATGTTTGTTCATATAGAGTCGTTCTGAGTAACTATTGACTGAGATCCTGGTATGTCACACGCCTTGCGGTAAAACCCCGCACGTGAATTTTGAGGGTGTGACACAAAGACAAATGGGGATGAGCATTTGTCCACCCACAAAGAACTAATGCGGGTGAAACATCACAAATACTTATGCTTAACAAAATAAATATGGACAAGACTTGTACACTTGCAAAAACAAATGCAAATGTACAAGATAAAAATACGGGTGATGAATCACTTTTGTGGATACAGTTGTTTTCTCCTTTGTACCTAGTATTCCTTATAGTATGATTGTCAGGGTATTTAGGTCATTGTATAGGTCATAGTATCTGACCTATAAATAGATAAGGCTTTGTACATACTGAAATCAATACAATACATTACATTATGATTATTCATGAATGTTTGATCATTAATGTTTGTATTTCCACTGCAAATCATCATTGAAATCATCTGATATATTCGATCCTCATTGATTCTAACTTAGTTAATTGGTATTAAAGCCTTGGCTCTTGATATAATCAAGAACACCTACTGTTCTACATGATTCTCGGTTGAACTATGATTTGATTTGCTTTTCATTGTGTTTCGCACAATTGATTAGACATCATTATAGATTTACTTTATGTTTGAATCAATTAACGCTTCAAATTCATCATGAGTTAAAGAACACTATTTCATTGATCAAACTTACGTCAAAACCGAATCCATTCACCAAATTACTGAGTGATAGTGAACTAAATATCCTGAGATTAGCTAAAAGTTTCTAAACGAAAGGTTTTACATCAAATTTGAGTGAAAAAACAAGAAACTTCATCAAAACAGACATACAGAATGGAGAACTGTTCATCGCATTGGTGTTGAACACTGTTCATTGCATTCCCTGCAATGACAACTGTTTGCCACATTTGCCTTGAAATCATTCTTCATCGCAATTGCCTAAGTCAATTGTTCATCGCATTTTTTTGAATTCACTGTTCATCATATTTGTGATTTGCAAGTGTTGAAGAACAAACCCTTTTTATCGCATTTGTCAAGTAACTGTTGAGCACATTTATCTATTTACTATACACACTTTTGAATCCAAGGACTGTTGATCGCATTTATTTGTGACACTTGACTATTATTTGGACATTGGACTGATTGGACATTTGGTCTGAAAATCATCTTAAAATTAAGATACTATTTGTAAAATCAATCTAATCACTATCAAAATCAATTAAAATAAAGGAACAATCATAGCTTCATTAAACAAGACATATATATCATAATCCTAAACCACCCATGTTACAACACAAATCAGAATTTAAATAATAGAAAATGAGGTTTAAATATTATTTGATTGGTGTAGATGCAGATTACTGGATTTCTATCTATAGTGGTCCCTTCATCCCTACTACTTTGGATGCTGATCAGTATCGGACTGTCAAAATTCCAGTAGAAGATCCCAACATGGTCCGTAATCCTGAGGACTACAAGAAGATCAAAGTTGATTTGAAAGCATACTCTCTACTCACTCAAGCTTTGAAGCTTGATGTGCTCAAAATGTTGGAAAAGTATAGCACTACAAATGGGGTATGCGATGCTCTCTTCATCATGTACGAAGGAAGTAGTGAAGTTACTAAAATTAACAATGACAAGCTTGTTAACGAGTATGAGGCATTTTATCACATCCAAGGTGAATCTGTCTCAAAACAACTTCATAGGTTTGTTTAGCTAGTAAATGATCTATAGATCATGGGAGTGACTTACAAGGAGAAAGAGCTAAACAAAAGATGCTACATTCACTACCTGAGAGCTGGAAGAGGAGTATGACTATGTGAAGGAACACATTTGATTTGGAAAGCACCAGCCTAGACATTATGGTAGCAAAGATTGAAGCATTAGAACTTGATGAAAAATAAAGAAATCTCAGTGGTGCAAAGGTTATTGAGGCATACAAATTTCCTATTAAAAGTCATTTAGTGGAAAATGCATTCATCATAGAAGAAGATGACTTTAAATCATCATGTAAAAGCCCAAGATTAAAAGCATTCATGTCAGCCCCTCAAGTCAAAATCAACAAACCATCAACCACATCTGCATAACCATAAAAAGACATTCCTATCATATAAACACACCAATGATGACCAAAACGCAACATACAATGCCTCTGTGTCATGCTTTATGGTTCATCTTGGTGGAAGATTAACTGATCATGTGATCCATGATGATTTTGAAGAAATGGATTCTAATGATGTTGAAGAGATGGATCTGCAATGGCAAATGGCCATGATCACACTTAGAGCTAAGAAATTATTCAGGAAGGGAAAAAAGTAAAGCCTGAATGAAAACATTAAACATGGAATTGACAAAACCAAAGTTAAGTGTCATAATTGTGGTGTAAATGGCATTGCTCAAGAGAAAGTAATGCACCAAGAAGTAGTCACAACAAATTTGCAAGAGCTCCTCATTCCTCCTCTCATCAAAACTCTCACTCAAATCTGAGAAATCAAGGATCACATCATCAACCATCTCATCATCAAGCACAGAATCAGATCACACATCATCAACAATCTTCATCCTTATCTCAACCAACTTCAAGTGCTCTTATCATTGTACAAGATAGAGTATGTGACTGGAGCATGTATGTAGAAAAAGTGATGCTAAAGTATCAGAATCATGTTCTCATGGCTCACATCAATGACACTCCAACTCTAATGCCTGAAGAGGTAAAAGCTAGTCTCTGAAGTAAAAAATGCATCGGAGAACATAATCTGAAATTGGCTGCAATGGTAAAAGATAAGAAAGTTAGTTAGAGATGCTAAAACATGAAATGAAAGATTTTAAAACTAAATAAAATCTCTTCTTGCAGATGTTGAGAAGTTTCATGGAGAACAATACACCCTTGAAGCTCAGGTTGAGAAGTTGACTGAACTTTTAACAAAGTCAAAAGCTGATCACTCAGCCACACAAGTCAAACTTGAGAAATTCCAATTCTCATCAACCAAGCTGCAAGAGTTACTTGATGCATAGAAAGATCTAAAGGATATGTCTGGCATACACTACAATGCTTGTCACCCACTATATAGTGACAACTACACTATCATGCCTTAGCATTTGACTAAATCAGATTCAATAGGCACTAACACTATCAAATCTAAATCTGAAACTTTTTATCAAACAATAAACCCACAAAATAAACCATGGGTTTATGTGGAAACTAATGTTAATAAAACTATAAATGGTCACCCAATTAAAATAAAAAAATGCTTAGACAAGTCAGTGCATGTTTGTCACACCCTTAATTTCCACAAATGGAGTTTCACCGTTAGGCGCGTGACATACCAGGATCTCAACTGTTAGCTACACCAAATGACACAATAATTACAAAACATAGTTGTGCAATATTAATAGAAATACCAAAACATGAAGAATAATGAATTCATGAAAACATTTGCACACGCGTAATAATTCATATTTCAAAGTGGCGCAAAACACGCATAACACAAGTAAAAGTAATTTGTAAAAATGTTGTTCGATGATCTAGTAAACATGTTATAATACAGTAATACTGATCAAATGAAGAACATTTTGAAAAGAACATGTTTCTCTTCCCCGAAAGAGATTATAAGAAAGTGAGGCCGTAAACTCACCTTTTATAGCACAACAACAATTAATGCACAGAACAATTAACAAAGATTCCGATTAACTTGGATTTCATTTAATATTTAATTGATATTAAATATTAATAATAGATCCAATTATTAAGAACAGAGGCCATCGATTGTTCCCCATTCACATGCAAGCACACTCAAACCCCACGTTACTTTTGATGCATAAAACCCAATTATTTTTGTTTATACCAGATCACGTATAAAATCACTGTTTATACATTATAACTACATGACTTTTTATAATAAAAATCCATAGGTTTTATGGTATGGAAGCCACACATCACAAACACGCAACGACCCAAACGTAATAAGCTTACATATACTATATGTATATATATTTTACGCACACACGCATAATAGATATATACCACACAACACAAAAAATATATATATATATATATATATATATATATATATACGTTCACAAAAGCACAACACGCACCATAACCAACCCACCCATTCATGAACACATACAATCCACCATCCACTATCACAACATAAAAACCAATACACAAGCTCAACACCCATAACCAACACATTCGTACACAGCCACATACACATGGCCATACACCAGCACCCATTAACCCTATTCCAAGCTCACCCCAAAACAAAAGCATCAAAGCCCAAACAACCCTGGCTATAAAGGATAGTATGTACATCACGCGCACACCACCATGAAACATACACATACGCACACACAAGAACCTTGAACACACACACACATAACCATGAAATTGCATATCAACAAAGAATCATGCATACTCTAATACTTCATAGAACAGCCACATATAGATACATGCGAAAATACGCCTATACACAAAACACACTCACGACACACCCATAAACTGAACATGAATATATATATATATATATATATATAGATATATATATATATATATAGATATATATATATAGATATATATATATATATATAAACATACGCACATACCCAAATACGTGAGCACATGCATAACACACACAGTCAAAACCACAACCGGAACACTCACACACAGCAGCCGAAAACACAAGATTAACCACCAAAATCACAACTGAAACCGAAACCAAAGTCGACACACAAGACGAATGAGGTAATTTACCATATAGATTGTGTCGGTTAGACCCCGCGATTGTTGGAGGAGAAAGGTATTGCCAAGAAGGTGATTGATGGAGGACGGTGCTGCCAGAGAGTTGCACGAGCGTAGGGAAGTGAGGGGCTGCCGATTAGGGTTGGAGTTATTACGGGTGGAACATGGCCGAGAGGGGGTTACGGCTTCATATTTAGCAAAAAGAAATATTACACATTAGTCCCTCAATGTTTCATAATTTGCATTTTAAGTCAATTAAATTTAATTTATTTAGAGTTAATTACTAATAGTATTAGAATATCTATAATTATGATTTAATAACAATAATTTGATTAATTATAAAATAAGGAAGAGAGGTTGGGTTTCGGAAATGATGTTAACCTGAAACTCGGGTTGTCACAATGTTAGCAGGCCTAAAAGCCTTATCAAAACCATCATATTCTTTGTGAAATTCACTCCTTCAAAAATCATGTCTAAGAAGGATGCTCACCTAAGGTGAAATCATCCACTGAAAGCAAGTCTGATAATGAGCTCAAAACTCATAAGAATTCTAACAAATCAGACCATGATTCATCCAAGGGAAAAGAACAAGCATCTCATCAAACAAAGGGAAAACAAAAGCTGAAACATCACCAAAATCAAAACCACATGGAAAACAATTGGTATTTGACATTTTTTCTAAAAATTATGTTACCGAATTTGAGAAAGAATGTAAGAAAACAACCAGTAAGCAAATACATTCCTCTAAACCTCCAACTAGTAGAGTTGTGAAACAATCTACTGAGGTTAAGAAAATTGATGTGGATTCCTCATCAAACCAAAGAACAAAGAAGCATACTATAAGGAAAGCTTCATCGCATCAACACAAGCAGCAACAGAAGAATTATGACAACTATCATATGACAAACCACACCACAGTTGAATGCTACTTTACATAGTATTTTTCAATCTGTAAAATGCACAATCATTCTACTAAAAATGTCATTTTAACAAACATTACGCATTGTGTAAGATGAACGATCATAATACTTTTGTTTGATTTTTCACCATGAAAGGGTTGCGATCCACACAAAAGAAACAAGTCTCACATATCTCACCCAGGTTTGCACATCTAGCAAGTGCATCATTCAGAAATCAAGGAAAGATTTCTAAAAAAATAGTGAACAACATGATACTTGGCATCCTTGGGCTGTCAGAGTACAATAAACATTAAATGATTTAAGAAGAAATATGACTCCTACTCTTGGGAATCAAAACAAAAATGAATCATATAATCAACAATGTTCTAGATTTTTACATAAAATTAGAGATCAATGTTTTGATTATACTTCTAAGAGTTCCTTTAATGAAGAGATAGTGACCCACAAACATAGATCATCAAGATTCATCAAACCACATAGATGAAGTCCTTTGCTGATGAGCTTCAAACTAAGTTCTCTAAACCAAAGTTTGATGAATCAGTTAAGAGAACAGCAAGAGGATCCTATCAAAAGGTTATAGTTGTTGATAGAAATAAAAACCCAAGACCATCTTGGCTTAGGTTTGATAATCTAACTATTTTTGTTTGTGCATGCAAGGTCATCCTAGAAGGTCTAACAATATCTGGTATGTGGACAATGGATGTTCCATGCACATGACAGGAGACAGTTCCTTACATCATGATTTCAAGCATATACAATGTAAGGCTCCGTTCCCAGGAAGCCCCATAGTTGGTTATTCACAGTATCATTTATATCAAAACACAATAAGATTCATTAATTAATAAAAACATTGCAGCGGAATAATTTATCAAAAAAAGCCATTCATGCATTAATAAGTACTTTTCCCAAGTAATACATCGTTGTTTAAAAGATTACAAAAGAATATTTAGTTGCATTACAAGACAAAAATATTATTTTTGCATAAGATGGATGCCAGTCTTTGTTTGCCAAGTAGCTTCAACCCCGTACCATCCTCAACAACTTCATTACCTGCCAACTGATATGCATATAAAAAAGTTAGCGTTGCTGAGTGAGTTCTAGTTTTTAAAATTTAGAAAATATACATTTTTTTGTAAACTTTATTTGGTGATCATCCATCATTATACATAATCAATCATTAGGAGATTCATTATTCTTCTTGCTTTTATTATCTTTCTCTTTCATTAACTAGGATTGCACAAAGCAAGAGCCTACATTGTTGGTTGGCAACAGATGCCGAACCCTTGTCGGCAAACGTTTATCATGGTAGCTAACCCATCGACAGTTGACCCACACTGCTAGGCATAAAGCCTGCTCATGAATACAGGTCCCATTAATTTATTGGTTAATCCCCAGGATTAGACCCCAGATGTGTATCCTAAATCAGCCACACATCAGTTGAGCTAACGACAACAACGTCGTGCACCTCATTCCATTGTGCTTGAAAGGCTTTCCATGTATCATAAGGGCTCGGGGGTAACATTCATTAAGTTCCACTGTCTTCGTTTATTTATTTGTGTCCACTTGGTTATGAATAATACTTTAAAATATTTATCGCCTTATAATCACATAACATGAAACATAATAAATATTATCCATAACAGCAGGCCATAAAAAAAGAATCAAACATTAGAAACATTAAACAAGCATAATCTTTCCTTATACATATGTACTTAACACTTAAATTCTATTCCCAAAATTTCAGAATAATTCTAAGTGTCCACAGCGCATGAACAAGTGTACAGCAGATGGCTTAAATTTTCTAAGGGTCCACAGCGGACAGCCAAAGTCCACAACGCATGACTAAAACATTCTAAGTATCCACAGCAGATGAACAAAGTCCACAGCGGACAAATCATAAAATTTACTAAGTGTCCATACCAGACAGCCAAAGTCCTTAGCAGATGGCATAAAATCCTTCTAAGTGTCTGCAGCGGATAGTTTAATGTCCACAGCGGACAGCATGCAAATTAACTAACTGTCCATAATGGACGCTATAACTAACACCTGCAATGCATCACACGTATTTTCCAGTCCCTAAACATCATTCTAACATAAACTTAGCATAGATCTAACATGTTACACACTTAAAACATAATAAACATCTACACAAGATCACATAATCATATAAAACAAACATTCATCATTTTTAGTCATACATTTCATGGAAAAACATAGTTTGTGCAGAAAATAATAGTTTATATGCATACCAACCCCAAACAAGCAGAAACATGTAAAAGAGGGGATCTAGAACTCACCTCTAACAGGTTTCAAGTGAAAACTCCTCAAACCCAAGAGAAACATGAAGTTCTAGCACTTAAACACATAGAAACAAGCTACCAAACACAAAGAAACACGTAAAGATCAGTCCAGAAGCTCAACCCAACTGAAAACCGAGAAGAAAACACTTGAAAATCTTACCTTCTTGAAGAACTTCTTCTTTCTCTCTCTAAAACCAGTTAGGAGTTCTTTCCTTCCTTTTTCAGTCAAAAGTGTCTGTGAGAAAAGGAAGTGTGGACTGCCATACTCCTTTTTGAATCCCATTATGGGCAAGTTTGCCCCTTGCACATAACCCCTTGCTTTAAAGTAATACTCTTCTTCTCCCTTACTTTCTTTTCTTTTCTTCTTTCTAAAATTTTCTGGGCGTTACAAGTCCACCCCCCTTATATAGGTTTCGTCCCCGAAACATGTCACTCCTCGAACAGCTGTAGGTAATGTTGTCTTATTTTTTCCTCTGACTCCCAAGTGGCCTCTGATCCCTTCCGATGCCTACATTGCACTTTTACTTGGCTAATCACTTTATTCCTTAACCGTTTCTCCTTCCGGTCCAAAATAGCAACCGGTTGCTCCACGTAATTCAACCTTTCATCAACTTTAATATCCTTGAGAGGAATAACAACATCACCTTCCGCCAAGCACTTTCGTAAGTGAGATACATAGAACGTATGATGAATCCCATGCAGCTCATCAGGAAATTTCAGCCTATATGCCACTTCACCAACTCTGGCAATGATTTTAAATGGCCCGATATACCTTGGGCTCAACGCCCCTCGCTTTTGGAACCTGATAATCCCTTTCCAAGGAGATACTTTAAACATCACCTTATCTCCGACTTGGAACTCGATTGGCCACCTTCTCTTATCAGCGTAGGACTTCTGTCGGTCCTTTGCCGCCTTCATAAAAGCCTTGATCCTTTCCAACTTCTCTGACATGGCCTCAATGATCTCGATACTTCCTAACTCCTTCTGCCCAATATCACCCCAACACATCAGGGTTCTGATCGTCTCCCGTACAACATTTCGAATGGTGGCATGCCTATACTAGCATGATAACTATTGTTGTAGGAGAACTCTGCCAACGGTAGGTGTTCATCCTAGCTTCCACCAAAATCAGTAATGAATGTCCAAAGCATGTCCTCCAAGGTGTGAATGGTCCGTTCTGATTGACCATCAGTCTAGGGGTGGTAAGCTGTGCTAATGTGTACCCTTGTTCCCATCGCATCATGAAACTTCTTCCAAAACATGGACGTGAACCGAGTGTCCCTATCAGAAACAATAGACACCGGCACACCATGACGAGTTACAATCTCTTTGATGAATAACTCTGCCAACTTTTTGACGAGTAAGTCTCTCAGATTGGCAAGAAGTGAGCACTTTTCGTCAAGCGGTCTACAATCACCCAAATGGTATCGCATCCCCTCGCCGTGCGAGGCAGTTTCATGATGAAGTCCATGGTGATGTGTTTCCACTTCAATTCGGGTATATCCAAGGGTTAGATCTTCCTGTATGGTTTTGATGCTCTGCCTTCACTTGTAAACAAGTCAGACACTTACTCAAGTATTCCACCACGTCACACTTCATCCCTGGCCACCAATAATCCTTCTTCAAGTCATGATACATCTTTGTAGCACTAGGATGGATGGAATATCATGTTTTGTGAGCTTCATCCATAATCCTTCCCCTCAGATCCCCATAACAAGGAATCCACATATGCCCGGATCAGGTTCTAACACCAAGGGTGTTCTCCCCTAAATCGGCGACTAAACCTTTCATCCTTTCGAAGTTAATCCAATCTTTGTTTAGCTCTTCATCCTGAAAATCTTTGATTTGACCCATGACATCCGACGTCACAACCAGCTGGCAAGCCTTCACCTGAATCGGTTCAAGTCTTTCCTTTCAACTGAGGGCATCCGCCACCACGTTGGCCTTGCCTGGGTGGTAATGGATCTCATAATTGTAATCCTTGATCAACTCTAACCACATTCTTTGCCTCATGTTAAGATCCTTCTGCTCGAAGAAATACATTAGGCTCTTGTGATCTGTGAAGATGGTACTCTTCGCCCCATACAAGTAGTGCCTCCAAATCTTCAATGCAAAGACCACAGCCGCCAAATCTAAATCATGCGTAGGGTAGTTAACCTCATAGATCTTCAACTGCCGAGACGCATAGGCAAAAATCTTACGTTGTTGTATCAACATGCAATCTAAGCACAATCGCGATGCATTTGAATATACCACCAAGTCATCATTCCCTTCAGGCAATGTCAAGACTGGGGCTTAGGTTAACCTCAATCTTAGATCTTCGAAATCATTTTCCCTGCTCCAGACCCCATACGAACTTCACATCTTTACGGGTCAACTTAGTCAATCTTGAAGATATCTTAGAGAAATCTTAGATGAATCTTCTGTAATAGCCCGCCAAACCCAAGAAACTATAGAACTCGGATGGCGTCTTTGGGGACTTCCATTGCATCACCGTTTCAACTTTTGCAGGTCTACCATAATCCCTTCAGGATTAACCACATGACCCAAAAACTAAACCTCTCGCAACCAGAACGGGCATTTGGAGAGCTTGGTGTACAGCTTCTCTCATCTAAGCGTCTCCAACACCTCGCGAATGTGACTAGCATGCTCTTTTTCATTCATCAAACAAATCAGGATGTCCTCAATAAACACGGTCACTGATTTATCTAGCATAGGTAGACACACCCGATTCATTAGATCCATAAAAGCAGCTGGCACGTTGGTTAAACCAAATGACATAAAAAGGAACTTGTAGTGTCCATAACGTGTACGATAAGCTATTTTAGGAATATCCTACTCCATACCTTCAATTGGTGGTAACAAGATCAGAGATCTATCCTCAAGAACCACCTGGCACCTTGGAGCTGATCGAACAAGTCATCCATCCTTGGTAACGGATATCGGTTCTTCACAATCAACTTGTTCAACTCACGGTAGTCAATGCACATCCTCATACTACTGTCCGTCTTCTTCATCGACAAGACCGGAGCACCCCATAGAGAGATACTTGGCTGCTAGCCAATCCATCCCTAGGACTACATCAAGTCCGCCTAAGGGCATCACGAGCAACCTAGCAGAGAACCTATGGCCTTCTAACCCTATGTGACAATCCTCTACCAAATCCGACATTCCGGTAGACTTACCAACGGCAGTTTCTACATCTAAGAGCTCATTAATCTTTCTACTCCTAACGGGCAACTTATCACAGAAGGCAGTAGAAATAAAATTCCTACTAGCACCAGAATCAAAAAGCACAAAGGCACAAGTTTGGTTTATTAGGAAGGTACCTGGTACCACGTCAGGGTCCACCCTAGCCTCCTCCCAGGTCATAGTGAATGCCTTGGATTTAGCCCTCTACCCTTCCTTCTTCTTCTTGATCCCTTGCCTCGCCCCGGAGTTCTCAGCCCTCAGCTTCTTGTAGTCCTTTCTCATGTGCCCCGTCTCGCCACAGTTATAACACCTCACCACACAGCAATCTCTTGTCATGTGGCCCTCCTTCCCACACATGAAGTAGAGGTTCGATCCCCACCTACATACTCCCGCATGTCTCTCCCACACTTGCTGCACACTTTCATCCCTACATTGGTTGCAGCCACCTTACGGCCCTCTACCTTTGCCTTTTTACCTGTGGAAGTGAAACCACCACTATCGAAATGTTTTCCACTCTAGTTCTTCCCTTTCTTTTCATCTTCTCTTATGGACCCTAATGACCCCAGTCACCACAGATGGCAAAACCGTGTGCATGACTTGATGGACCCCCTCAACTATGGCCTCCTTTACTATGGCCTTCAGATTAGCGATCTCATCCCCACCTTCATGATGATGAAGCTCGGGCACTTCTGTGCCATTTTGGCAGTCTTAGTCCTTTTCCTCGTGACATGCGGCCCAGAACCACGTCCACCCCAACCCCCACCTCGGTAAGCCCTCCCAGATTTTCTACCCGCCATAAGATATACTTCCTATAAGATTTAAACACTAACAAGGTCATTCAAGGTAATAGCTCAAATTATGTTAAGTATACTAAGTCCCTAATTACAGTGGCCAGTTGTGATTAGCCACTTACTTTACTCTTCATTCCCCAAGCATTTGCTATCCTGACTACATCAGTATCCAAATCTTCTAAGAGCACATATATCAAATAGCAAACGCATGTAATACTGGTTAACTTTAAGAAAATTACCTGATGGCACGTAACTACTTGGGCTGGCATCCCTCCATTTTGGTCCCATTTTCTGTTTAAGTTTAGGTTTTGATATTAATTGACCCAATTCTCTTAAACTTTGGCTATGATACCAACTTGTAAGGCCCCGTTGCTTGAGTTTAAGTGGACAAATATTTCTACAATCGATATGTGTGTAATTATGTCTAATCTTCTAACATATTTGCGTTTGTGAAGGTAGAATATTATGATCTCACAAAAGGTATACTTCTATGCTCATGTACAAAAAGTATTCATCAAATACAAAAATATTTTGATTTGATTTGTGTTTTTAATAGTGTCATTAACATTTTCTAATTTTTAAATCTTTAAAGTTTTTATCCTTAAGTGACATAAATCATTGTCAACATCAATACAAAAGACCAGAAAGTCAATGTAAACAGAACAAAAGAAGTGAAAACATCACATCATACTTCTCCTATCCAAAATATTGAATTTTGACAAGTTCAAAATTTAATACAGGTAACAATGTTGGTTTATACAGGTGAAGGTAATCCAAGTATTTAAACCAATGCGGGTATAAATTTTATCAAGTATTTGCTACATAAGATTAAGAAATACGGGTAATAATGTTAACAGAAATGCGAATGACCAAAATACTTATGCGGATAAGTATTTGTTCTACCGTATTTGTTTTTGCGGTGAACGGTGCCTTTTTGGTTAATAGTGTTCCTAGTATTAAAACAAAAATTTTCTAAGTGTTAAAAGGATTAGTAAAACACTAATGAACAAGTGTGATGCACAGTACTCAGTACTAAGTTGTTCATCAGTATTTAACTAAAGCGGACAAAAAAAATTAATATGGTTCATTAAGTTTGAACAAATGCGAAAACACTATTGACCATATTTTTTTTGCGAGTGAAGAACTGTTCATCGTGCTTTTTTAAACTGGTGAAAACTTTTTGTTTGACCACATTAGTTTTTGCGTGTAACAGTAAACTTTGCGAACTAAGCATTTGTTCAACCGCAATTGTTTTTGCGGTGAATAATACACTTTGCGGGTCAAGCAATTGTTCAATCGCATTTGTTTTTGCAATGAACAATGTACTTTGGGGTACAAATTTTTAAACTCGCATGTGTCTTTCAAACGTGTAACACCCCAAATTTTATTAAAAAGAAGAGAAAACAAAAGTATAAAGAAAGAAATGAGGAATAACACAAGTTGAAGGACTAAAGTTATGCAAGGTGCAAACTTTAAAATAATTGTGTTTAAAAGAAGGGCATGGCCGCCCATGCCCCTACTACCCACCTATGTTCTTAGTTGAAAAAGGAAGAAAGAAGAAGAGCTCCTGGTTTTAGAGAGAGAAAAAGCTAAAATCTTCTTAAAGGTGAGTTTTCTTTGGTTAATGTTCGGTTTCAACTGAATTTTCAGCTTCTAGGCCGAGATTTGTGGTGCTAAGTTCCTGTTTTCGTGGGTTTAGGAGCTAAATTTGCAGGTGGAAGTGTGTTGCTCGAAGGTTGCTTCAGGTGAGTTCTTGAACCCCTCTTTTTATTGATTTTCTAAGTGTTGGGGTTGTTATGCATACCAAGCAAATATTTTTAAAGTACCCGTGGGTTTTCAGCTTTGATGTTCGACCGTTGTTCTGTGGTTGTATGTTTTTAAGGCTGTTTTGAGGTTATCTTTGATGTTTAGCATGTTTTAGTGTTGGTAGCTTGGTAGATTTATGTTAAGATGTGCTATACTGTTGTTTGGGGTTTGTTTGTTGAATTTGCTATTTCAGATTGTTGTCATGCGCCCAAGATCATGCGCCCAAATAGTAGTCATGCACCCAGGACGATGCCCATGCGCATAAGTGCAGGCCATGCGCCCAAACAATGGCCCATGCCCCCAGAAGAATGCCCATGCGCCTAAGTGTTGGCATGCGCCCCAGCAGTGCCCATGCGCCCAAAGTTGCTCATGCGCCTAAGTTCCCATGCGCCTAGGCTGTTTTCCTTAGAATTTTTATGCTCATGCTCCTGAGATGTCAAACTGTTCTTTATTTTGTACTTAGGGTTTTCTGAGGATTTTATGAGGTAGTTGGTTGAGATAGGTTCTGTTGTGATGTGATGGCTTGTGCTTAATGTGCTATGCATGATGATGTGATGATTATGAGGTATGAGATGAGTCAGGGGTTTGTTTAAAGGCCCCGGCATAGTTTCAGTCTTCGAATATGAGTCGGGGGTATTGCATGAGGCAGGATTCGGATGATAGTAAGTATGTATTGTTTGATGATAAACGATGATGAAGATAATTAATTATTATCAATGTGTACGTATGATGTGTGATTGCGATTGAATGTAAAAAGGTTGTTTTAATGAAAGTAAAGTATTTTATTTATAAAACTAGAACTCACTTAGCATCGCTGACTTTTGTATGCATAATAGTTGGCAGGTATTTTGTTGATGTTGAGGCGTTGCAGGCATGGATGCATAAGCTACTGGGGAAGTTTCGAGGCTGGCATCCACATTTTGATATGATGTTGTATTTTGAAATTCATATGAATGATGTAATATAATGATTTGTTTTAACTTATAAATGAAAAATTTTAAATTCTGCTGCAAAAGTAATGTATATTTTAAATATTTTATGCGATGACGGTCCAGCTCTAAGCGTCCCGGGAACGAGGCCTTACAAGTTGGTATCTGTAACACTCCGAATTTTATTTAAAACAAAACGAAAGGAAAAGTATCTAGAAGGAAAAAAAAGGATACAAGTTGAAGGGGGTAAAGTGTAAAAGTACAAAACTTTAATATTATATTAATAAAATGGGTATGACCGCCCCCTTAAAGGGAGATCTGCTTTTTGGCCCTCGGCCAAAGCAGAAAGAAAGGGGAGAAATTTGGTTTGGGAAAAGAAGAAGGGAAGAGGAAGCTGCAAACGTTAGTTTCTTGGATTTATGTTTAGTTTTAGCTTAGTTTGCAGCTTGTAACTGAAGTTCTCGGTGTTTTAGAAGGTTGTTCTCGGGATTTTGAGGCTGAAATCGCAAGTGGATGTGTTTGGTTTGAAGAGCTGCTTCAAGGTGAGTTTCTAGATCCCCTTTTTTTTACTAGTTTTCTAAGTGTTTGGGGCTGTTATGCATACCAGGCAGAAGGTTTCTAAACCAAACCGTGAGTTTCAGCATGATGTTCGATTGTGTTCTATTGATGTATGTTTTTAGATGTTTTCCTAAGATGTGTATGATGTTTAGTTTGTTCAAAGTGTTTTCCTAAGATTGTGTTCTATTGATGTATGTTTTACAGGTTAATCTGTTTATCCGCATTTGCTGAACATTCAGCAGGGAATTTTTTTGTTCATCCATATTTCTTTTGTTCATCCGCATTTGCTACAGTGTCATCAGCATTTGCTACAGTGTCCGCATTTGTTCTATCAGCATTTCTTTAGACACTTGGATATTTTATGAAGACTTTCATCCTTATTGTTCATCCCAATTTGCTACAGGTCCATCCGCATTTGCTACAGTGTCATCCACACTTGCTACAGTGTCATCAGCATTTCTTTGGATACTTAGAATATTTTCTGAAGACTTTCGTCAACATTTGTTCTTGCTCATCCGCATTTCTTTGGGGACTTAGGTTTCTTTTTTTGGAACTTTGGGAAGTAGAATTTAAGTGCTAAGAAATGATGTTTCGGGGCGGTTTATGCTCATTTATGTTGCGTTTGCTTTGTGTGCTGCCATGATGATGTTGTTCCATGCTATGTTTATGTTGTGACTTTACGTGGTGTGATGTATGAATATGCTTACGTAAAGTATTATGTAATGAAGTGAAAGACAATAGTAATGAAAAGTGGAACGTAATGAACGAATGAAAGTCTTGCAAGCGATGAATGGAGGTTCACGACCATGTTGTCATCAGCTCAACTGTGTGAAGTTTAGCTAACCCGAAGGATGCACACGGGGAGTCTATCCTTGAGATAAACTCGATGGGGGTCTAATCCTAGAGGTTGACCCGAATGATGTCGTGATGCTCCTCCCGGTACTATGTCGGTCTTCGGACCTGACGCGGGGGTTTGTTTACAGGCCCCGTCATAGTATCGGTCTACAGACATGAGTCGGGGGTGTTGCAAAATAAGACGGGGTCCTTGTCACGTACCCTGGTACTGTGTCGGTCTTCGGACATGATGCGGGGGTTTGTTTACAGGCCCCGGCACAGTATCGGTCTTCGGACATGAGTCGGGGGTATTGCATGAGACAGGATCCAGATGGAAGTGAAAGATAATGATAAAAGTACGAAATGTATGTAATGAACAATGATGAAGATAATAATAAATATTATCAACGTGTACGTATGATGTGTGATCGCGTACGATTACGAAGGTTATGTTTTAAGGAAAGTAAAGTATTTTATTTATAAAACTAGAACTCACTCAGCGTCGCTGACTTTTTGTATGCATGATAGTTAGCAGGTATTTTGTTGATGCTGAGGAGTTGCAGGCATGGATGCATACGCTACTGGGGACGTTTTGAGTCTGGCATCCAAATTTTGATATGATGTTGTATTGTGTTATGTAAACAATTTATGTAATATGATAATATGTTTTAATTATTAATGAAAGTTTCTAAATTCAGTTGCGAAAGTAATGTTTGTTTTAAATATTTTATGCGATGACGGTCCAGCTGTAAGCGTCCCGGGAACGGGGCCTTACAGTATCAGAGCCAAAGTTTAAGAGAATTGGGTAAATATTTTTAAAAGAACCTAAACTAAAACTAAGAATGGGACGAAAGGAAAGGGATGCCAGTCCTAGTAGCTACATGCCTGCAGGTAAAGGTTTTACGTAAACATTTTATATAAGTTCATAAAAAAGGGAATTATGTGTGTGTTTTATGTGGTTTATGTGTTTTTGTGTAGATTTAGATACTAATGTAGTCAGGATAGGCAATGCTTGGGGGATGAAGAGTAAAGTATGTGGCTAATCATAACTGGCCACTGTAATTAGGGACTTACTATACTTGACATCAACTAAGCTATTACCTTATGTTAGACCTTGAAAGGATCATACTTGCCAATTCAAGAGGTGGTTGAAGGTTGCACTGGTTGGTAAGAATTAAAGACAGAAGACAACAGAAGACTTGTTGTACAAAAGTATACAAGACAGAAAAGACTATGTATGAAGTACCCGCATTTGTTAATGCGGATGACTAGTGAACAAATGCTGACAAGTATTTGTTCACCCACATTAACTAATGCGGATGAAGACAGAAGAAATGCTGAAGACTTGTTCATCCGCATTAGTCTATGAGGATGAACAAAAGGAAATGCTGATCATGACATGTTCACCCCCATTAGTCTATGCTCTGTATACATTAGCATGGGATAACACCAAAGGATTTCGATCCTATTACCTTGGCCTTCGGGATCGGAGTAATGATTAACAGGGACAGTCAGGGGCATTCGTATTTCATAGTCAAAGGTGAAATTCTTGGATTTATGAAAGACGAATAACTGCGAAAGGTGTTGACTGGGTTTGAGAATGATATTCTCGGTTGATGTGACTCAACCTCGGATCGAATATGTAGACTAAGTCAGTAATATAGTCGCGGAATTACTATATTATAGAACAGTTGAAACAGAAATAAATGTTTGTGTAAATAACACACATGAACACACAAGTCACATATGCATAATAATAATGTTATAACTGTTGAAGTCAAAAACTTACAAAGTTAGGGTATGAAACCCTATTTATAGGCATACACATTGCCTGTACAAAAGACTAAACTACACCTGACTTATACATGAGAATCTAGTCTAAGTACAAAATAAATATAAACATCTGTAAGTTGTTCATCCGCATTAGTTCATGCTGATGAACATGTCTTCATCAGCATTTGTTGTCTTGTCATCAGCATTAACTTAGTTCATCCGCATTAGTTTATGCGGGTGAACAAGTCTTGTCAGCATTTCTTCATTTGTTCATCCGCAAAAACTAATACGGGTGAACAAGTCTTGATCAGCACTTCCTTTTGTTCATCCGCATAGACTAATGCGGATGAACAAGTCTTCAGCATTTCTTCTGTCTTCATCCGCATTAGTTAATGCGGGTGAACAAATACTTGTCAGCATTTGTTCACTAGTCATCCACATTAACAAATGCGGGTACTTCATACTTAGTCTTTTCTGTCTTGTATACTTTTGTACAACAAGTCTTCTGTTGTCTTCTGTCTTTAATGCACACCAACCAATACAACCTTCAACCACCTCTTGAATTGGCAAGTATGATCCTTTAGGGTCTAACAATACTCCCCCTAAGGATTATACGGCCTAAGTACTTCAAGTGTGTAATGGTGGTAGATGGTGGTAGATGTTGTAGATGTTGTGTTGGACTGTTCTTCCATAGAAGGATTTAGGATTGCCTTGATCATGTTTGAAAAATCTCTTGCTTCTTTCATTTTGTCTCTGCTTAATACATGTATCTTCGTCTCACTCATGGTGTAAATTGCATCAATGGGCATTTGCTTCAAGGAGATGGGTTCCCAAACTGAAATTAAGGAAAGCCCATCTCTATGAATCAGTAGAGAGCCATCAGCATCAACTACCAGCTTCACTATGTTTCCTAATTACATTGGCAGATTCCTCTTCTTTCTCTGTTCTCTTTTCTTGATTATTCTGTCAAAGGCCATCTTCAAGATCTTGATACATTTTAGCATAAACTCCAAATCGTCTTCAGCAGCTTTGTTGTTGAGGAATGTAAATTGTCTTGTGTAGATGTAATGCACATAAGATTCATCTAGTAGTCTCACTTCATATCCACTGAATATTCTAATCTAAGGTGCTTCTTTTCCTCCCCATTTTCTTTCATTCACCAATTCATATGTCTTTTCATCATAAAATACATTGGAGATTGGTTTTGTTTTATGTGTACCAACAATCATCTTTCTCTTTAATGATTCAGTAGGTTTCACATGCAACTCTGGAAACACTACTTCTTCAGCCTCTCTTTTTCTTTTCTGTTCAAAGGGATTTCTAAATGTTTTATCTTTTCTTATACATATAGCTTTGAGGGACTTGAAGTTATTGGTCCTTTTAAACATCTTCAGAGTATCCACACACTCATAACCCCTATACATTCCATCATGATTGATTAGGTCCAGATCAGCCAACTCTTTTAAATCATGGACCTTCATAGCATTAACCAAGGCTGTATATTCAGTAAAGAACTTAACCAGGCCTGTGATTCTCTTCACCATGAACATGTTCCAACTGCTATCATACTTCCAGGCAATAATTTTGACATCTGTTTTGCCTTTGGGAGTAGATACCCCTCTAATCATTTCAGCAGTGGTCAAACCTTCTTGAAGTTTCAGTTGTGAAGGTTCAATGAATGACTCTGGATTTTTGTGCAGAATAGGGGCCAACACATCTTTGTCTTTTGTTGTTAATTGTACATCTTATGCAGATGTTCTTATTCTGGGCTTCTTCCCAATCACTTCTTCTTCAAGAGATTTCAGCCTATCTCTTTTCTCATTAATCATTTTCAATATAGCAGCCCTTAGTGAATTGGTTTTCATGTTCCTAAGTTTTCTTCTTGAAAATCCCTATTTAGAAAGATAATCCTTCATCTCCTTATCTGTCATACTGTAGGGATCAGGATATGTTGTTTGGGTGTCATCCTTCTTTGCAGGCTTTGTGATACTAGTTGTTGGCTTGACAGTCTCTTTCTCCTTCTCATATTCTGTGATAAAGGATGGGTCTAACAACTTTTCCATCCTTTTCACCTCCTCAACAATTTCCTCATAGGTCATGTTAAATACAATGTCAGCATCATATCCATGATTGATTAGATACATTACATAAACCATAAGATCATCTGTCTTTGCTTTCTCAATCATACTTTCTACTGATGGCTCAATGATAGCAGGGCTGTCCATATCAATAGGTTTCTCTGTTTGTTCATCTTCAATCTCTCCTTCTTCCAACATTATCATTTCAAGAGACTGTTGTAACTCTTTCTTTGCTTGTTCATGTTCCTCTAAGAATTTAGCAATTGCTGCTAAACTCCTAGGATCATCTCTAACCTTCTTCTTTGGTTGTTCTTCCTCAACCATAGGAAGTTTTCCCTTTGCTTTTTCAGTCAAGTACTTTCTTTTTCTCTTGTATGTAATAACTTTGGGTCCTGATGTAGATGCTACATCAGCTTTGGCCTGTTGTTTTTCCTCAACAGCCTCTATTTCAGCAATGATTTCCTGTTGTTCAGCTTCTTTTATGTTCATTTCAGTTGTTTGTTTTTCTTTTAACTCTTCACAAAGGTTTTTGATCAAATTTTGCTGTTCAACAGTTAAGGTAATAGCAGCCTGAGTTCTTCTTCTATTAGGATAGGATGTGGTGGAATTATAACTATAGAATCAGAAGGGGATTTAGTGTCTTTAATGTAATCCCAGAATTCCTCATCTATAATGAATTCACTTGAAGAATATCTGTCCATATCTTCTATCAAATATTTTCATCATTTTTTCATCTTCTGTGGAATGATCAGAATGAACTACCATTTCCCAACTTTCATCATATCTAATCTCTCCTTCTTGTTCTTGTTATGGGGATGCTTGATGTTCTGTTTCTTCACTAACTTTTTCAGTCCTTTCTCTTATAAACTCTTCTTTCAGTTGCACAAACAATTCCAACTCAGCAACCCTTTTTGTCAACTCCTTATTCCTTTTGTTTAGATCATCAATAATCTCAGTTTGAGTCTTAGTTAGATGTTATTGTTCTTCCATTGCCACAGTTTGGATGGCAACAGTTTCAACATGACCATAAATTTCTTCTCTTGACATTTCTAATGAGGATTTAAGTTTGCTTATCTCATCATCTCTTTTTCTCAACTCAGCCTCATAATTGGTTTTTAATTCCTTCAGTTCCTTCTCCATTTCATCCAACTCTTGAATTCTATCATTAATAATCCCTGTTCTTCTATCCAGTGTTTTCTCCATTCTAGAAACTTTTATCATCAAGTCAGAGATCATTTTGTCTTTTTCATCAGGTCTATTGATCTCAGACTCAGCAAAGCTCTCAGAAGGAGCATCCTCAAAGAATATTTGCCTCTCTGGTAATGGTATAAATTGCTGCTGTTCCTCCTCATCATCAGATGACTTAGAAGAATCTGATGAACAGGTAGATTTACCAGATACACTAGCATCAACAGCTGCTTCATGTGATGAGATATCTTGGGATTCTTTCTGGATGTGAATAGGAGAAAATGGAGGTGACACAATAGGATCAATCCTAAAAGGGGAATGAATCTAAGCATCGTGTATTGAAGGTTCAATATGAAGATCACCACCTACATCAACATATGGTGACATTAGCCTCAATATTTCTTCTTGTGTTGTTGCATGCTCATCAGCAATTTGTTGATTTAGAGCAGCAAACTGTTCTTCAACCGTTTCTTGTATTGGTTCTTGAACATCTTCTTGAATTTGTTCCACAACAATAGGAACATCATGTTGTTCATCTCTTTCTTGTACAAAAACAGCAACCTCTTCTTGAATAGGTTCCTCAATAGGAACATTCTCTGGTGCTTGTTCCTAAATAACATGAACTTCTTCTTGAGCCTGTTCTTTAACCACAGGAACATCTTCTTGTTGATTAATTAGTTGTTGCATCCATGGTAGTAGTGGAAAGAAAGCACCACTATAAGAGTTCCTTGGATCCCTTTTCTTGATATACTTATAAGACTTGGCATTATAGTGAGGGACATCCAGAATAGGACCTTCTAGTGCAATATTGGGGAAAGCTTCATTGATGAAGCACTGGATAAATCTTGGATACATGAGAAACATGTGCCTTCTTCCCTCTTGAATATTGGAAACAAGACCATTGAATACATAGGCTGAAATGTTAAAAGGTCTGTTTAAGCACAGTGCACATATAAGAGATGTCATTCCAACCAGTCTTTCTTTTGGATAGATAGTGTTGGACATAGTGTATCAGAAATCTCCATTGTAAATCAACCAGTCCTTTGACTATTTGTTTTGTTTAAAACCCTCTTTCATATCCAATATTGGCAAAGAATGTCATAATGTCATCATCATCAAACTATATAGGGGAGTTGGCATCATCACCAAACTGTAGATACTGTCTCACAGTTTGTTCTGAAATAACCAAAGTGTAATCATCAGTGATTCTCCCTTAAATAACTTTTGTGCCATCAACCTCTAATACATTAGCATTTCCCTAGAATGATCTTATGTAGTTCTCATATATGACTAGTCTGATAGTGATAGCATGAGCTACCCTTGTAGCAGCAATGAATCTGATCATATCCCTTAGTCCTTCTGCTTCTGGGACATCAGGATTAAGAAAGCCACTAACATTGTGGAGTTTACTCCAAGTCAGATTAGCCATATGAAATCTACAAAAGATATGAATGAATTAGTGAATATTATGGAAAATATATCTCAAATGAATATGAATTGAGTTTGATTTGTCAAATTTGACTTTTCAGGTCAAAATAGAGATTATGAATGTTACTGTTACATTAGATGGTTTGACCTAGTTTTGATTTTTTATGATAAACAGCTCAAACTTTGTCCTTTTCAGATCATTTGAAATGATGTTGATTGTGTTCCAAAGTTTTACATCTTAAACAGTTGATTAGGTATCAACATTGTTGTGGGATTGTATCCTCTGTTTATCGATGTCTTAGTTGTTTTTAGAAGCACAGGAAATCCTTGATGTTTACACTAATCATTGGTTTTAATGAACTCTATCATTCATGTAAATCAATTGTTCTTGAGTGTATTTTAAGCATTTCTCAAATTAGGGTTCCATGTCTCAGCATTTGTTCGACTGTCGAAGGTTTTAAGATTTTGATAATCACCTTGTAGTTGACAATACTTTGATTCAACGGACACTTTTGGATGTTTTGATGTTAGATTTGAACACAATGATTCTCGATTAGAGAAGATTTGAATGTTGAAGAAGAACAGTATATGGCACTCGTCTCACTATAAAAAGTTCACTCAAAAATTGAAAAGTAATAAATGACTCACTTTAAATGAGTATTTATAGTACATCTCATAATTTTCACAAAATTTTACAAGTGCTAAAAAGTTCTATACTGTAGCAAATGCGCATAGAGAATTTCTATGGGCGCATTTACTGTATCAAATGCTGATGAACAAATTAAATTTGACAGCATTTATTGTAACAAATGCGGAAGAACTAATTTTACCTATCAGCATTTACTGTAGCAAATGCGGGTGAACAAAGTTAACTTATCAGCATTTATTGTAGCAAATGCTGAAGTCTCAGCATTTACTGTAGCAAATGCGGGAGAACAAATGACTTGTCCGCATTTACTGTGAAATGGTTATGAGTTGAACTGTCCGCATTTACTGTAGCAAATATGGAAGAATGCTTTCTTGTCCGCATTAGGTTTACTTGTACAAAAACAGTTACCCGCATTGGTTAAATGACAGGGTTACCTTCACCCCCATTAACCAATGCTCTTACCCGCATTTAATTTTGAACTTGTCAAAAATTATTGTAGTTGCAGTGGATGATTCTGACTGGTTTTGCATAGCTGTTTCTGATTTTATGAAGATAAGTCTGCATTTTTGGTGTTTCTGATTTAGCAGATTCTGAGATTGTCAATTCTTGCTTGGATTGACATGTATCTTTGATGTGATACAGATTTCCCAGTTTGACTGATTTTGGGCCATGTGCATCTCTTGAAGCTGTTTATGGTTTAATTTCCATACAGACACAATCACTTTAAACAATGTTACCAATTTTATGTTTTTGTAAATATTTCCTTTTAAAATTTTATGACTCCCCCTAAAGTTTATATCCATATGGGATAAAAAATTTAAACAAATTTATAAAATTTAAGGAAAATATTTCTGAAATTTTGATTGTTTTGCTTATCTGTAAATGTAGAAATTTTGTACTATAGTTTGAAATTTTGGGATCATATCAATCTTATCTTTCTTAAGTGCAAGTTGTCATGAACTTATTGATTGAAGGTATGTTTGTCCTTTTAAACTCGTGCTTGATCAATATTGTAATGCTTGTGATTATTATCATGTTTTGATTGAATTAAACATTCAACATGTACCTCACACCCATAAGCATAGCAAAATCAACTACCCTCATGTACTGTATGGTAGAACTTTCTCACAACTTTCAAAACCCGATCATTTAAATTTTGAAATCTCATTCATTTTGGGTAAGAGGGATCCACATTGGGATTCTTTTACCTGATCCTTATTGTTATTTGATCCTTATTGGGATTCTTTTTGCTCTTCACTTTGGAAGGTGATCCATTTTGGGATTCTTTTTGTTCATTCACTTGGAATGTAATATTTTGTTTTATTTGTCACCCAGATTGGATGTGTTCCTCATTGGGACTCTTTTTGGATCATTACATCAGCACTATATGCTTGTTTCCCCAGGTCTTTGCTCAGCAAAACAAAGGAGAAACTGATGTGTGTGAGTGAGATTCATAAAGTGTCATGCCCAAGTGTGTTTAGGATGCTACACATACATACACTAGATCAATTAGATACTTACATGCTCTGAGATGATGCATTCACAGTTGAATGTGATCTTTAGTTTATCACAGCATTTATCTTCTGTTCCAAGTTGAGCCTACCCACATATCAGGTAAGTCATGTCAGTCTTTCAAGATATTGAATTAAGCACAATGAATGATGTAACGACTGTAATTTCCTGAAAAAGTACAAATCAAGAACTTCCACAAAAAAATGATTTCTTTTTGTATTATAGAGAATTTTTGATGTTTTTGAAAATTTTGATTTTACTCATGGTTAATCATGCCGATTGATTGGACTAAGAATTCAAACCGACTTGGGTCAAATGCCTTAGTAAACAAATCAGCTAGCTGATTGTCTGTGTGAACCTGAATCAGCTTGATTAAACATTTTTCAGCACAGTCTCTCAAAAACTGATATCTAATTTCAATATGTTTTGTTTTTGAGTGCTAAACAGGATTGTTTGTTATGAAGACTACAACAGTGTTGTCAATATGGATTGGTGTTTGCAAGAGATTATAACCATCATCAAGCATCTAGTTTTGAATCCAGAGAACTTGAGAATAACAAGCTGATGCTACAATGTATTCAGCTTCAGCTGTCGATACAGAAACATTGGTCTATTTCTTGCACTGCCATGACACCAGTCTGGGACCAAGAAATTGACAACCGCCAGATGTGGACTTTCTGTTGAAATTGCATCCCCCGTAGTCACTGTCCGTGTATGCATAGAGATTGAAGTCTCCTTCCTTAGGATACCATAATCCAAGAGCAGGTTTGCCCTTAAGATATCTGAATATCCTCTTGACTGCATTCACATGAGATTCCTTGGGATCTACCTAATATCTGGCACAAACACAAACACCAAACATAACGTCAGGTTTACTGGCTGTTAAATACATGAGTGAACCAATCATGGATCGATAAAGAGTCTGATCCATAGATTTGCCATCTGTGTCTGGACCAATCTTCACTTTTGTATCTATAGGAGTTTTGATGGAGTGACAGTCCGCAAAGTGAAACTTCTTCAACATGGATTCCACATATTTTGACTGGCTGATGAAGATTCCACTGGATGTTTTGTTGTACTTGAAGACCTAGGAAGAATGTGAGTTCTCCCATAGCACTCATTTGAAATTTTGAATGCATAAGATCTTCAAAGTCTTTGCAGAGTTGTTTGTTGGTGGAGACAAAGATGATATCATCCATATAAATCTGGACAAGCAGCATCTTATTCCCTTTTATCTTTCTGAACAAAGTCTAATCAATCTTTCCTCTTTCAAAACCATGGTCAAGAAGAAAGGATGACAGAGTCTCATACCATTTCCGAGGGGCTGGATGTAAGCTATACAAAGCTTTATCAAGCTTGTATACCCTATGAGGGAAATCAGGATCCTCAAAGCCTAGTGGTTGACTCATGTAGTAATTATAATAATAAATAATAATATTAGTGATAATAATAGTAATTATAATATTTATCTAATTTGTCATATTATAAAATTTCGAATTAACACGCAAGAAAAACTAAGGCGAGATTCGATCCGAAAACGAATTAATTACACAAAATAAATAACACATGGGGAGAGTTAACGAGTTTAACATTAATTAACGGATCTGATGGTGACGGATGTCATAGCTACCAGATTAGCTTATTCCATTACAGTAAGGCCAGTGATCTATAAGAATTTCGTTAGATCTTTTTGGAGAATAGCTAAAGTGACTATAGTTAATGATGTTTACCAACCATTACTGGTAGGATTGATGATTAGTATGTTCTTGTTGTTTCTGAACAAACTATGAGACATTGTCTACGGTTTGGAAATGTTGCTAGCCATTCATAAGATATAGATAAAAATGAGCTCCTTACATTTTTTGCTAACATTGGGTATGAAGGTGGTTTTGAAGGTAAGCAAATAGTCAAAGGCCAAATGGATCTTCAATGGAGATTTCTAGTCCACTACTTTGAACACTATTTATCCAAGAGAAAGACCGGTTGGAATGATATTCCCCTCACACATCATCTGCTATCGGTGCCCTATGCACTAACAGACCATTCAATATGTTTGCTTATATGTTTAATGGGATTTTATCAAACATAGGAGAGGGAAGAAGATTCATGTTCTTTATGTATCCAAGGTTCTTATAGTGTCTTATCAACCAAGCCTTTCTTGATTTTGTAGGCTCGGGATCTATGATGAATTTAACTCATCACTCTATAAAATCATATGGATACATCAAGAATAAAGACCAAAGGAGTTATTACAATGCTACTTTCTATCCTTTGTTGCCTTGGATGCTTGAACAAACTGGTCAAGGCAATATTGAAGGAGAAGAGGAACAAGAACAAAAACAAGAACAAGAACAACAAAAAAAAAACAGGTTGAAGTCTAGGTTGAAGAATTTATTCATCATGAACCCATCCTCCAGGAGATACCTGTGATAGAAGAAGAAGAAGAAGTTGTCATTGTTGAAGGTCAGGAGGCAATGTCACCACATGGGATGTAGGTGGTGATCTTTGCATTGCTTCTCCTGATCAAGCACACTTTCTAGTTCCATATCCATTTCACCCACCTTCTGCTGCTGCTGAATCAGCTAACACTAGTAAATCTACTAGTTCATCTAATAATTCTGAATCATCTCTGGATGAGGAGGAACAACTTGTGATTCAAGAGCAAGCTAGAAGGCAATAGACATCAGAATACTTGCCATCTAAGGCCACTTAGGAATCAGTTGGTCAAGTACATCTTCAACAATCCAGTGAGACTGATAGGGATGAGGTTATATCTGAACTCCAACTGAAGATCAACAGAATGGAGAAGATTATGAGCAGGAAAGACAAACTTATTGCTGATAGGACTGGCAAATTGATCTTGAAAGACAAAAAGATCAAAGAGTTAGAGTCTATTTGTCACACCCCCACTAGTAGCGGAAACACGAGGATGTGACGGACGGGATCGTCATAACATATTGGGGCCTAAGAGAATCTCTAAAGGAACTCTCCGTCAATGGATCATGACGTCGCCCGACACAACGAATAAGTGCTAAGAACATTCAATACCATAACGTTATTCCATAAATGCATACAAGAGTTCCAAACCAGAACAACCTATACGAGATCAATCCAAACCAATTACAAATCCAACAATATCATATTGTACAAAACCCCTAATGTTTTAATGTCTAATGCTCTTGAAGGAGTGATCTATTCTGAAATCCGCTGTCCAAGTACCTTAGCACCATTACCTGAAAAGAAATGCTCTAAAAAGTCAACATACATTGGTGAGTTCACATGTTTAAAAGTACATGTAATTTTCCGTGTATAACATGTACAGAAGGTTGTATGTGGGTAAAAGTACATAGCGACCATAGATATAAACACAAGTTTACAATCAGTTCAAGTACAATTAACCGGATTATATTCACGCAAGGGCACACACAGGCCAAATCAGTCTCAACTAGCATACTAACGACAGGGGTGGGGATGTCAACCCATTAGTACTAACAATAGGATTACTAAAAGTACAAATCCCAAAAGGATTACTAAAGACCAAAATGACCAATATGGGTGTTATCCTTGTAGCCCGTTCCTTAATGCTCATCAAGGTTTTTATTTTATAAAAACATGTTTTACTAATAAAACAAGTCCAATGTTAGATTTAAACTTAAAATCTCGGCAAATTTAAAGTTTAGTTGTCATATCATATTAATTTATTAACGCCCTTCGATGCACGTCTATTAGTTCATATTCAATGAATTATAAATATTATTAGCTCATCCTTTCAAAAAATCTTTAACCACTTTTAGTTATAAAACTTGTTATTTTGTGATTATTTAGTTTCAAATCCTTAGTTTTAAGATTATCAAACTATTTCAGGTTGTATAGCTAATTGCGCACCAGTTTTGCTTAAACTGCTTGGAGGTCGAAATGGTAATAAAATGTCACGTAATAGGTATCGTTTGAAAGATAAGCTGTTAAATTAAACTCCACAAAAAGAATCATCTCAATTGGATAAAATATGAGAAAGCTATGACTCGACGAACACAGACCAACCTTCTGCCGTAATTCATCAGTTTTGACCTTCAGTTTTGTTTGCCACATTTGGAGGACCAAACGATGTCGAGACGACACAAGACCACTTGGGTTACTTAGAGGACTCACTAAAATTAGTTTTAGATGAAAAGTTTGGCCCATTTGGACTTATTATGACCAAGTTATGACCAGTGCAAAACGTCCTATTTTTTGGACAGCAAACTGTCCAGTTATTAGTTATGTTCCTTTGCATCTCAAACCTCAATATTTCACCATTATTGACCCTAGACCTTAAAGAACGTTTATTTCATGGAATAAATGACAAAACCTTGAATTAAACACTTAGATTATCACAAGTTTTCAGTCCCAAAACAGTTAGTTAAGATTTTAATCTTCCGGTTCACATTAGTAGTTGATCGGTACATAGTTTTGATTGTCTATCGCATCTATCCATTCAAGAAACAACATTAATGTTTTCAAAAGACGAATTTTAATTCCAAGATTTCGATTATTATCAGGTTATCCACGATTACAACCCAATTTTGATAGATTCAAAGAATATATACTAAGATTGAGAATTAGAGTTTTACCGTTTAGAAGTTCCAACACCCGAAAAAACTAGATCTTCATGATCCAATGCCCAAAACCAAGAACACAAGATTATTAGATGATGATTTTGATGTTAGATGATGAACATAATCAATAACATGATTAAACAATAACTAATTCACCAAAACGAAAGATTTTCTTACCGAAAATAAAAAAAAGATGAACAATGCTTGAACAAAATCCAATCTTGAATGATCCAAATCATCAAAAATTGATGGAATAGTGGTTGATGATGATGATTTTCGATGATGATGAAGAAGAACAAGATGAACAAGGCTTGAGGTGGCTAAGGTTTTCTAGAGAGAAACCTTGGAGAATAAGTTTTCAAAATGAAAGAATGAGAGAACAAAAGGAAACCCTTCCCTTTTGAAGGAATTTGGCCAAGGGGGCTTATATTGGCCTCCCGAACCCTTTGCCGATCTTGTCCAATTCCGACTCGTCCCGACATACATGTCATCCAAATTTTAGGTTTCTAAATTCTCATCGTTAATTCAATTCCAACGGACTATTATATGCTATATAAATTATTTAATTTATATTTTTATATTAAATTAAGTCTATTTAGTAGACTTTAGGCAAAGCCCACTCATGTCCAATTCTTATAGCGTTCTTAACGTAAATTTTAATACTTTAAGTTAGGAAAATTCTTGATCAAGCCGAAGGTACATAATCATCATACAATATCCAATCCGGTGAATGTCTCACTTCACCAACCCTAAACCCATTAGCATATATTAGGCTCATAATGCATAGTTCTAGAACTTAGCGCACCTATATTCATCTAGTGTACTATTTTCAGACCAAGCATACATTAAGTCAACTTTCAAGTCAAAGTACATATTTAGACCAAGTCAAAGAGTCAAAGTAAAAAAGTCAATGGTAAAAGTTAATGGTCAATGCACCTAATTTGGAGACGGATGTCACAGTATCCCCCGGTTGGGAGAATCTTGTCCCAAAATTCAGTCGGAGTTATTAACTTCAACGACTTCCATGAATAGGTGAAGGTACTTAGTTCTAAATTGATTTTCCCTCGCAAATGAGAGATTTAGGTCCTCACTTTGAGTTCCATCTAATCTTTATGATCAAGATTTTACTACACTTCAAAGTTCAATTTTCCCTAGCCATGATCTCAGCCAGTTCTTCGACGAATCAAGGTTTACCATCCAATTGAATTTCTTCGATCGGCACATATAAGTTCTCATCAGCTAGACACTACTTGAGTTTCAATGCATGGAGCGGGTTATGCACACTACTTAGTTCTTGATGTAATTCCAACCAATAATCCATAGACCAAATCCGTTCGACAGTATACCTACCAATCTAGGTGCCAACTTGCTCTTTTGCAAAGTAACCAATGCCTTTTGAAGGCAGCAGCTCGTATGCAGCCCATAAACTAAGGTCTGTTAAGATGAATTTTTAGGTCTACAACCTATTTGTAGATATCTCAAGAGTATGACTGTTGTCCATTACCCAAAGTTAGTTCTCGGTATGGTTTTGATTTTACATTCTATAGGGTGTACCACAGCTACCCGACCACACTACTAACAACTTGACAGTTTATTAGTCACCAACCATAACTAATTTTTATTTCAACTAACGTTCGAGAGCATGTGCCTAAGACAAGGCTTCCTTTGATTGTTAGTGTAAATTTCTGACCATCTTGAGTTGCCATTAGTCTGTCCTTGATCCAAAAGCCCTAATCTTTCGTCTCTTTAATGATTTACGGTCCAGTTATCTAACTTACCCGACTTCTACCCATTACAGACCGACATTTATATCTGTATAGTGCCTCGAATGGTGCTAATGTAATACTCCAATGGTATCTATTATTATAAGGGAACTCAACCAATAGTTGGTGAGTGTCGTAACTACCTCCAAAGTCTGCGATACAAGAACTTAACATACCCTATGATGTCTTAATATTTTTAATCACTCTGGCCATCAGTATTAGATTCACAAGTCATACTCCTGTCCTGATGCATCCCCAACACCTTTGATAATCTCTGCCAAAATCTTGTCATGAAACGACCATCACGATCAGAGACAATCGATGTAGGTATTCCATTTCTATCCACAATTTCACTAACATAAATCCTTGCCAACTTTTACATCTTGTAGTCCTCCGTGTAGTTAGGAGATGGCCAGATTTGGTCATTCTATCCATAATGACCCAAATTAATTCGTGCCCACTATTAATTCTTACTAGTTTTTTGATAAAGACCATAATAATGATTTTCCACATCCCTTCCAGAATCTTAGGCTATTATAACTAGTCAGATGGTCTTGGATGCCCCGCTTTAACCTTTAAATAAGTCAAGCACTCGCACACGTAGTCTGCTATGTCCTTTTTTATTGCAGACTACCAATATAAGTCCTTAAGATCATGGTACCTCTTGCTTGCACAGGTTGAACAGTATACTAAAACTTGTGTGCTTCGTCCAACACCAATGTATGCACATTCCCATATATAGCGCCTGGATGTCACACTATTTTTGAGAAGATGAGGGATGAGATTGATGAGCACATTTAGAATGCCAACATCTAAACCATTATGATCAATGATCAAGATAGGTTTATCAACACATAGTATAAGAAGATAGTCAAGCTTGAGAAGAAAGTGACTAATCTTACTCAAAGACTGAACCTACTTGAAGATATGCTTATCAAAAAAGAGAAGGATGAGGAGAAAGACAAAGAAGGAGATGAGTTTGACAAGATGTTAGACTCTGATGATGAAAGTAATGATGATGGTGATGTAGGAGGAGATGAGATATCACCTATGAGGCGAAATACTTAACAAGCAAGTACAATAGGCAAACCTGTAGAAGAAGAATCTTTGGCCATGGTTCCATACACAACTCCCAGTCATACTAAAGAGGAGGCTACCATGAGCTCATTGATAGAAGAACTTGATGCATACTCCTTTTTTGATTTCTACATTGATGAAGAAATATTAGAGATCATTAGAGAAGCAAGTGTGCTTACAGATCCGTTTGTATTTATTCCTCAATAGCCAATGGTATTTGAAAGAGAGCTACAACTGCAAATGATTCCTGCTGTAACTCTTACTGAGGAGCAGAAGGAAGTCATTAGAAGACTGTCTGAGGAATTAACAAAAGAAGTATAACAAGAATAAGAAATAGTGGTGTTTGAGACTACTAAGCTAGTGGAAGATATTGAGTCTAGTTCATCTGAACAGTAGACATATTCAAGAAGAAGAAAATATCTAATTGAGATGGAAAAAGGAAAGAGGCAAATGATTAAAGAGGCTACTTCTGAGCCTAAGAAGTTAAAGAGAGAGGAAAAGCTAAGTATGGATATTGTTGCTTAGTTCATGGAAAAATACATACAAGCAACTGAGCAACTAGCCATTGAACAACAATTGATCAATCTTAAATAAGGAGAGATTAAAAGTGGATATACTTTTAAAGAAGGCATGATAGATGAGCCTGAGTTTCAAGAAAGCCCACTAAGAAAAGAAACAACTATTGAAGAAATGGTTGAGATAGCCCAGACTAATGACTTGATGGTGAAAGCCATATTTCTTATTCAACAAGGATATGATGTTGATCAAGTCTTTAAAATGACATCTGAGGCCATGTCGAAGGAAATAAAGAAGGTGGAAATATTGTTTGATCCTTCCATTAAGACTGAGTATGAGTTGAGGAAAACATAAAAAACAAAGAAAGGCAAAGCCGAAGCAACTCCCTCCTCTACCGCAGCACCTTCTCCTCTAAGATAACCACCTATTCACTATCCACTTCCTAATCCCTACACTACGATAGATAGGGAAATGAAGGACTTTCATGCCAAAAATGGTGAAAGAAAAAGGAGGTTGGGTCCATTGAAAACTAATTCCTTTAGAGCCTCTGTGCTAACCATCATCAATGACTTGAAAGAGAAAATGAGAGCAGTTGAAGAAGAGATCATACCAAGACAACAAGACAAGGAAGATCAACACAACAAGTCCAAGTTTCTAATGAAGATCATGACTCTCTGGAACCTTTGTTGATCAAACATTTAGAGTGGTTCAAAAAACCATCCCAAATACAAGTACAAGAATGATTAACTAGTTTTGAGATGTCCAAGTTGTTTCAGCTCTAGAAGGCAGAGTAGATGTTAAGATCATTTCTTGGAAGTATGATTATGATTAGAACATGTTTATGGTAAAAAGGATGTCATGTTTAGTTTAATTCTTCATTATATATATTGAACTTGTAAATTCCTTAAAGATTCATGACTTAGAGGAGGTTGCTGAAAGTAGAATTGATAAACCATGCTGCAATGTGAAGGGATTATCAATTTCAGGATATTTTGAAGATGTTCAAAATAACCAACAACTTCAAAGCCCTGAAAGGGATATGTATGAGGAAAGATAGATTATTCAGGAACCCCTTTGACCAGCCAAAGAGAAAGAAGACAATAAAAGAATTGGTAGTCCTAAAAGGGAGTGTAAAGCTAACGGAAGATAAAGAGAAAAAGGGTTGCTGGTACAAACCAATCATTGCTAATCTCTAATTTCAAGTATGATGACGAGACATATGAGTTGGTTTTATCAAAGGTTGGGAAGGGAAGACAGGGTCTGAAATCAGAGTGTTTAACGCCTATGAAGTCTGGCTGCTAGATGAATCATATATTAATCATATGTTCACTAGGCACTTTGATAGCCACAGAACAAGCTGGGAGACAATGATTTGTTGTTTTTCTTGAAATGCATAAGGTTCTTGAAGATTACTTATGACGGGATTAATAGAAAAAAGGAGGTGAAGAGAAGGAAAAGTGTGTCTCTCAACTTTGCCAATAAGGTTAAGCTAGAAGTCAATATTGTAGGAGAGCTTGTCATTCATAAAGATGGTATGTCAACCATAGCTATCTTTGATCCTCAGTCATTGAAGTAAGTACCTATTGATGCCACTCAAAGGATGAGAGAGATGACTATCCATGTGCTTGATGGAAGTAGGATAGGGGAGGCTACGGAATTCGAAGTTATGATCAACTTTATTCTAGATGCTACCAATCTAAGTATCGCACTTACCATCCTAAAGAGATTTCCTCCTAGGTTCTAGTTTGACCAACAACAACACCAACAGAAGCAATATCAACAACAACATCGATAGCAAGAACAGCACTAACAACAACCATCACTGTATCAGCTACAACTTCAACAACAGTCCAAGCATCCATATCACAACAACAACAAGCATTAGCTAAAGATTCAGCTGAATCTTCACATATTCCATCACCAAAACATACTTGAAGTACTTAGGCTGCATAATCCTTGGGGGTATTGTTAGACCCTGAAAGGATCATGCATGCCAATTCAAGTTTTATTGGATTATGTTTTGGTTGGAAAACACAAGTGTGGTTTACGCGGATGGATTTATATGGATGAAGTAAGAAGAAGTGCGAATGCAAGAAAGGCTAAGTTTTTGTTCAGCCATATTAGTTTTTGCGAGTGAAGAAAGACAAATGCGGATGAGCATTTGTCCACTCGTAAAGAACTAATGCCGGTGAAACAAAACAAACACTGTTGGACTACAACAAGTTCATTGAAGGATAGTGCCTGTCATAATAAATCAAACATGTTCTAACATTTAAACAACCATATACTAACATACAAATTTAAGTAACATTCAACCCAAGCACTAATTATGTTTACATTTCTTTTACAGATTTTGTAGATAAAAGAAATTTCGCAAGTATTGGTAGTGGATGAAGACTTGCCCATAGTGGATGCATAAGTGTTGGCAGTGGATGAAGCCTGAAGAACTATTCAAGTATGCACACTGGATGAACAAGTCACAACTAATGAACAAGTACACAGTAGATGTTCACTATCCATAACGAATGAACAACTCCACATCGATCAACATCAAAGCAAACATTAAGTGTTCAAAGTGGACAGCAAAGTGTTCACAACAGACAAACATCAATCAACCGCGGATAACTCATTCTATCATCCACAGCGGATGGCCAAAGATCCACAGTGGACATGTCATCATCAACAACGGACAACCCTTAGACTTAGAATTAATCATGTAATTTGTCTTTACATAAGGGTACTTTCATAATTGTACATAGTATGTGCGTAGGTTATAAATTGCCTTGTTCCCTAATCCTTTATAAGGCTTTGAACAAATTATCAATCAAAAAAGCATTTTCTATTTAATAATGCATTTAAACGTATAATCATACAAACACATAATCACACACACATAAACAATGGAGATCATATCATACATCATGGGTTTCCACACCATGTTGTTTCGGTGTTCATTTATTTGTTGAGAGATTGAAGAGGTCCTTGGAGGATCAACCTTGTTCAAGAACAGGCTAATTCCATCAGGTGGTATCACAGCCTTGGCTCAAATCATACACTGATTTTTATCCTCTCAATCAATATAGTGATCTTGATTGTTCATTATCTTTAAAAACGACACATATCAAGCATAAAATTACACAAGAACACTCTTCTACATCATCTATTCATCAAAAAGTTCTAAAACATGTCTTAATAGGCAGTTTTGGTTCATGTTGAAGATGAATCTTTATTATCTTTGGTAACAAAGCTCCCAAGATTATTCACGAATTGTTTTTAAACAGAATCATAACAAAACTCACAAAACCAAATCGGTTTTAAGAGATTTTGGAATAAAACAATACATGGGTACTGTTCTATTGATTTTTAACATATAAACACTGTTTTGGTTGATTCAATCCATACATTGTGTTTAAACATCATTTTCAAGCTGTTCTATTCTCGAGTCAGTCACAAATCATCATTAAAACAACAAAATCATTTGTAGTTCTCAAAGTTGCTCGGCCGCAACTATTCTAGGTTAAAACCCTAGTTCATCATCATTTTAAAATCTTCAAAATCTCTAGTGATTTTGTTGACATAATAATCAAGCAAGTGAAGAAATCGTTCTTCATTTGAATTTTATTAAAATTCATTAAGTTTAACTTTTTGATCTTTTAAATGACACATTTATTGTGTTTTTACTATTGTAGGGTTTTGACTTTGTTGAACAACATTAGAAGTGTTTTGACTCTCATGGTATATTCCCTACCATCAGTGTGCTTGACTGACTTTACCTAGAAAATAATTAATTAAATTCAATTTGATTAAATTTCCTTTATTTGATAATTAAAAGTCATTTAAAATCAAACAAATCCTAGTGACTAATTGGACTTGGACAAATAATCACCTTAGTATAAAACAATTTAGAACTGAGCTAAATATTCCAACAAATAATCACCTTAGGATAAATCATTAACAAACATGTCTGATGAAGTATCTGGATCCAACAGTGTTATTAAACCACCAAGGTTGAAGAACAAAGCAGACTTCAAACAATGGAAGATTATATTCAGAAATTTGATTATCTTCCAGGACCCAGACCAATGGACTTCAATAACTGAGGGACCATACACCAAGTGAAAAAATTTATAAACTGCTCAATCAAACAAAAGTGTCTCCATTGTTATGATTATCATAGACCTGGAGTACACTAAGGCATCATTTCTTATGCTAAGCACAGACCTAGATGACCTATATCATGATCCAAAAAGATTCCCAATGAGAAACACATCCATCTTGGATGCAACACCAATAAAGTCTTTTATAGACTACATTCCTTGTGAGTGAATCAAAAGAATCTAAAAGAGGATCAACTTCTAAATTGAAGTGAAAAAGAATCCAATGTCGATCAAACATAAGGATCAAATTAAGCATTTATACTCCTAAGTAACTAGGTTCAAAGTTATCGAAAGTGCTTTCTTGTATGTCTTGAGGAGGGTTGATCTTAACTTACAATAAAGTATGGGGTACATACTAATCATCTAAATATACCCACAACATGATAATCACTTACTGTTTAAACCAACCATTAATATAATGCATGAGTTTAATTGGACAACAATATGTGCAATCAACATTGTATTAGTCTACGTCTATTCTCAAAACTATCAAATCAACTCAATGAGGAGTTAAGACTAGTATGATCTCATGGCAGGTGAAATGATTCATGCTGAAGCATGCAAACCATTCATTTCTTAGTTAGATGAAGTGTCATCTTTCTAAAGTTTATCATTCATCTACGCAAGCACGCAAATTGGACTTTGATAATTTCCATCAACCAAAATCAAATTTTTTTCATTTTATAAAGGTTTTATAAATATGAAAAAATTTGGAGTAAAAATGAACATGGAAATATCAAAGGCAGCAGAATACGTCAACCATCATACATGTTAAAATTTGAAATATTGAAATTTTGAGTTTTTAAAATTTTAATTATTTCATGTATTAAACAAGCACAATCAATTAAGTCAAGCAAGCACAAAAATAGCAGGTTGACACATATACATGCATATTATTGCCTGTGAGTGATAAACAACCTCGATAGATCAATCATGTTAAAATTGTTAAACTTTTAACAAATTTGTTTTAATAGACATTCCATAATTTTTGCTTACTGTAACACCCCAAATTTTATTAAAAAGAAGAGAAAATAAAAGTATAAAGAATGAAAGGATAAACAACACAATTTGAAGGACTAAAGTTGGGCAAGATGCAAACTTTAAAATTATTATGTTTAAAAAGAAGGGCATGGCCGCCCATGCCCCCACTACCCACCTATGTTCTAGGCTGAAAAAGGAAGAAAGAAGAAGAGCTCTCGAATTTAGAGAGAGAAGAAGCTGAAATCAGCAAAAAGGTGAGTTTTTTTGGGTTAATGTTTGGTTTCAACCGAATTTTCAGCTTCCAGGCCAAGATTTGTTGTGCTATGTTCCTGTTTTCGTGGGTTTTAGGAGCTGAATTTGCAGGTAGAGGTGTGTTGCTCGAAGGTTGCAACAGGTGAGTTCTTGAACACCTCTTTTTACTGGTTTTTAAGTGTTTGGGGCTATTATGCATACCGAGCAAAATATTTTTAAAGTATCCGTGGGTTTTAAGCTTTGATGTTCGACCGTTGTTCTGTGGTTATATGTTTAGAGGCAGTTTTGGGTTAGATTTGATGTTTAGCATGGTTTGGTGTTGGTAGCATGTTAGATCTGTGTTAGGATGTGCTAGGTCGATGTTTGGGTGTTGTTTGTATCATCGGTTATATTGTCAGATTGTTGGTCATGCGCCCAAGTGACCTCATGCTCCTAAGTGTTCATGCGCCCAGGTAGTGGTCATGCGGCCAGATTTGTCCCCATGCGCCTAGATTTGTTGGCCATGTGCCTAAGTGTGGGCCATGCGCCCCAGCAGTACCCATGCGTCTAGAGTTGCCCATGCGCCTAAGGGTTGGCCATGCACCCCAGCAGTGCCCATGCATCTAGGGTTGCCCATGCGCCCCAGCAGTGCCCATGCGCCTAAGTTGGACTCATAGGCCTGCATAGTGGTAATGCGCCTAGGCTGTTTTCCTTAGAATTTTTATACTCATGCGCCTGAGATGTCCAACTGTTCTCCATTTTGGACTTAGGGATTTCTGAGGATTTTCTAGAGGTAGATGGTTGAGATAGGTTCTGTTGTGATGTGATGGCTTGTGCTTGATGTGCTATGCATGATGTGATGATTATGAGGTGTGTGATGTGTTATCTTTCCATGTTTAATAGTTTTCAAAATGTATGTATTATGGTATGTAATATGTTATGTGTGATGTTATGACTTTACGTGGTATGATGTATGAATGTACATAAAGTATTATGTAACGAAAGTGAAAGATAACGAATGATGAGATTAGAAGTAACGGACGATAAGATCCTTGTCACGTACCCCGATACTGTGTCAGTCTTTGGACATGAGTCGGGGGTTTGTTTACAGGCCCCGACACAGTATCAGTCTTCGGACATGAGTCGGGGGTATTGCATGAGACAGGATGGCATGTGGAGGAGATGAGGTCTTATTGCTCACCCCGGTATTCGAACATGAGTCAGGGGTTTGTTTACAGGCCCCGGTATAGTATCAGTCTTCGAACATGAGTCGTGGGTGTTGCATACGAGATGGGATCCTTGTCGCATACCCTGGTACTGTGTCAGTATTCGGACATGAGTCGGGGGTTTGTTTACAGGCCCCGGCATAGTATCAGTCTTCGGACATGAGTTGGGGTATTGCATGAGGCAGGATTCGGATGATGGTATGTATTGTTTGATGAACTACGACGAAGATAATTAATTATAATTAATGTGTACGTATGATGTGTGATCACGATCGAAAGTAAAAGGTTGTTTTAACAAAAGTAAAGTATTTTATTTATAAAACTAGAACTCACTCAGCGTCGCTGACTTTTGTATGCATAATAGTTGGCAGGTATTTTGTTGATGCTGAGGAGTTGCAGGCATGGATGCATAAGCTACTAGGGACGTTTTGAGGCTGGCATCCACATTTTTAATATGAAATTTTATTTTGAAATTCATATGAATGATGTAATGTAATGATTTGTTTTGACTTATAAATGAAAAGTTTTAAATTCCGGTACAAAAGTAATGTATGCTTTAAATATTTTATGCGATGACGGTCCAGTTGTAAGCGTCCCGGAAATGGGGCCTTACAAGTTGGTATCAGAGCCAAAGTTTAAGAGAATTGGGTAAATATTTTCAAAACCTAAATGTAAACTGAGAATGGGACTAAAGAAAAGGGATGCCAGTCCTAGTAGCTACATGCCTGCAGGTAAAGGTTTTACGTAAACGTTTTATGTAAGTTAATAAAAAGGGGAATTATATGCGCGTGTTATGTGGTTTATGTGCTTTTGTGTAGATTTAGATATTGATGTAGTCAGGATAGGAAATGCTTGGGGGATGAAGAGTAAAGTAAGTGGCTAATCATAACTAGCCACTGTAATTAGGGACTTACTATACTTGACTTGAACTGAGCTATTACCTTGAATGATCGTGTTGGTGTTGGAATCTTGTAGTGTTTAGATGGCTGGCAGTAGGTTTTCTGTGGCTTTGCGAGGTGGAGGTCAGGGTAGACGTGGTGTAGACCGCGTGTCACGAGGAGCAGGGCTAAGACTGTTGAGACGGCTCCTGAAGAGCCAGAGCTCCATCACCAGGATGGTGAGGATGAGAGTGCTAATCTAAGAGCCTCAATGAAGGAGGCGGAGGTTGAGGAGGTTCATCAGGTCATGCAGACGATTCTGCCGACTATAGTGACCGAGGTTATTAGAGCTGTGAAGGAGGATTAGAGGAAGGAGGCTGAGAAGAGGAAGACCGCTAGACATGGAGGCGAGGAAGGAGGTTTATAGGAAGGGAGCAACCAGAGACTGATATGGTTGTCTCCAGTGACGATAAGGAGGAGGAGGAAGTTGTGCAGGAAATTATGAAGGGATGCAGCTATGGGGCATTCCAGAGATGCAAGCCCCCTATGTTTGATGGGAATGGGAGTGCTACTGCTGCTCATCGTTAGGTGAGGGAGATGGAGGCGGTACTGGATATTAGCGAGTGCTGCGAGGATCAGAAGGTGAAGTTTGCTACCCACTCATTTGTGGATTCAGCCTTGTGCTGGTGGGACAACTTTGTTCAAGCCAAGAGTACCAGGGCAATCGGGAGGATGAGGTGGAATGAGCTGAAGAGGTTGGTAATTGAGGAGCTTTGCCCTCATAGAGAGCTTGACAAAGTTGAGAGAGAGTGCCTGCAGTTGGAGGCGGGAACGATGACGTACCAACAGTATACCACGAAGTTCAACGAGATGGCAAGGCTGGTGCCAGATCAGGTGACGCCTGTGTCATGAAAGATCAAGGGGTACATTCAAGGTCTGCCGATAGATATCCGTAGACATCTGATCGCTACCCGGCCAGTTGCGTTTAGGTCAGTGGTTGACCTAGCGGGGAGGCTGTATGACAAGCGAGAGGCGGTGGCGATAGTGGATGTAGAGGAGGAGAGGGGCTATGTTAAGAATGGGAATGGAAGTCGGGGTAACGATGGTGAATTTATGGCTGGAGGTAAGACGTTGAAGGTTAATGATTGGAGGATGGTAACAGGGAGGGAAGAAGCATGCAAGAAGTGTGGTAGAGGCCACGAGGGGGAGTGCAAGTGGGGACTGAACATCTACTTCCAATGTGGGAAAGAGGGCCACAGGGTGAGGGAATGCCACTTGGCTAAATGTTACGAATGTGGCGAGACTGGACACATGAGCAAAGACTGCAAGAAGTCGAGGGCAGAGAGCTCCGGTGCAAGGAAGGAAGCAGAGGATGAAGGTCAGAGCATTCGCTATGACCGGGAGGAGGCTAAAGCGGACTCTGATGTGACGTCAGGCATCTTTCTAGTAAATTAAATTGTGCATCTGTGCTTTGATTATGGTGCTAGTAGTAGTTTCAATCCTGTTGCCTTCTGTGATAAGTTGCACATTAGGAGTAGGAAGGTCGGTGAGCCCTTCGATGTAGAAATTGCTATTGGTAAGTCCACTAGGTTGCCGGATGTCCTAGAGGATTGTGCGATAGAATTGGAAGAGCACATGTTTCTTGCTAGACTGTTCAGGACGAACATAAGTAGATCGATACATGTCTTGGGTAGAATTGGCTAGTAGCCTATGAAGCAAACACTGAGTGTTGCAAGAAAGTGGTTTGATTAATCATGCCCGACAAGAGTTCGGTGCCAACCTACAATGATGGAGTAATGATGAATGCCTCGTCTGGGAAAGGGGATCATCCGATTCCGAAAGCAAGGAAAGCTAATACTTAGGTGTATAGGGCTTTTCCGAATCTTTGCTCGAACAGGAGGGGTGGTCTACAGGTTGGAGCTACCTGATAAGTTAAGTGGAATTCATCCGACGTTCCATGTGTCTCATCTGAGGAAGTGCTTAATCGATGAGGACATGATCGTGCCAGTAGAGAATACCGACAGAAGGGAGAGACGGGCTAAGGAGAAGGGTGGTTTCATTTGTGCGAGTACAGGGGAGCCCAGGAGGGGTCTAAGCCTGCGTACAAGATCAAGGAAGAGATGAGACAGCATTACCCGCAACTATTCGAGAAGCGACAGATTTCGCGGATGAAACCTATATAAGCGGGGTGGACTTGAAACCCGCGAATTTTATTAAAAAGAAGAGAAAATAAAAGTACAAAGAAAGAAAGGATAAATAAAACAAGTTGAAGGACTAAAGTTGTGCAAGATGCAAACTTTAAAATAATTATGTTTAAAAAGAAGGGCATGGCCGCCCATGCCCCCACTACCCACCTATGTTCTCGGCTGAAAAAGGAAGAAAGAAGAAGAGCTCCCAGTTTTAGAGAGAGAAGAATCTGAAATCTGCAAAGAGGTGAGTTTTCTTGGGTTAATGTTCGGTTTCAACCGAATTTTTAGCTTCTAGGCCGAGATTTGTGGTGCTAAGTTCCTGTTTTGGTGGGTTTTAGGAGCTGAATTTGCAGGTAGAGGTGTGTTGCTCGAAGGCTGCAACAAGTGAGTTCTTGAACCCCTCTTTTTATGGGTTTTTAAGTGTTTGGGGCTATTATGCATACCGACCAAAATATTTTTAAAGAACCCGTGGGTTTTAGCCTTTGATGTTCGACCGTTGTTCTATGGTTGTATGTTTAGAGGCTGTTTTGGGTTAGATTTGATGTTTAGCATGGTTTAGTGTTGGTAGAATGTTAGATCTATGTTAGGTTGTGCTAGGTTGATGTTTGAGTGTTGTTTGTAGCATCGGTTATATTTTTAGATTGTTGGTCATGCACCGAGAATGTTCCCATGCGCCTGAATTGTTGTCATGCGCCCAAGTGACCTCATGCGCCTAAGTGTTCATGCGCCCAGATAGTGGTCATGCACCCAGATTTGTCCCCATGCGCCTAGATTTGTTGGCCATGCGCCCCAGCAGTGCCTATGCGTCTTGAGTTGCCTATGCGTCTAAGTTTTGGCCATGCGCCCCAGCAGTGCCCATGCGCTTAAGCAGGACTCATGCGCCTGCATAGTGGTAATGCGCCTAGGCTGTTTTCCTTAGAATTTTTATGCTCATGCACCTGAGATGTCCAAATGCTCTCCATTTTGGACTTAGGGATTTCCGAGGACTTTTTAGAGGTAGATGGTTGAGATAGGTTCTGTTGTGATATGATGGCTTGTGCTTGATGTGCTATGCATGATGTGATGATTATGAGGTGTGTGATGTGTTATCTTTCCATGTTTAACAGTTTTCAAAATGTATGTATTATGATATGTAATACGTTATATGTGATGTTATGACTTTACGTGGTATGATGTATGAATGTATGTAATGTATTATGTAACGAAAGTGAAAGATAACGAATGAGGAGATTGGAAGTAACAGACGATGAGATCCTTGTCTCGTACCCCGGTACTGTGTCAGTCTTCGGACATAAGTCGGGGGTTTGTTTACAGGCCCCGGCACAGTATCAGTCTTCGGACATGAGTCGTGGGTATTGCATGAGACAGGATGGCATGTGGAGGAGATGAGGTCTTGTTGCTCGCCCTGGTACTGTGTTAGTCTTCGGACATGAGTCTGGGGTTTGTTTATAGGCCCCGGCACAGTATCAGTCTTCGGACATGAGTCGGGGGTGTTGCATACGAGATGGGATCCTTTTCGTGTACCCCAGTACTGTGTCAGTCTTCGGACATGAGTCGGGGGTTTGTTTACATGCCCCAGCACAGTATCAGTCTTTGAACATGAGTCGGGGGTATTGTATGTGGCAGGATTCGGATGATGGTATGTATTGTTTGATGAACGATGATGAAGATAATTAATTATAATCAATGTGTACGTATGATGTGTGATCACGATCGAAAGTAAAAGTTTGTTTTAACGAAAGTAAAGTATTTTATTTATAAAACTAGAACTCACTCAGCGTGGCTGACTTTTGTATGCATAATAGTTGGCAGGTATTTTGTTGATGCTGAGGAGTTGTAGGCATGGATGCATAAGCTACTGGGGACGTTTTGAGGCTGCCATCCACATTTTTAATATTATATTGTATTTTGAAATAAATATGAATGATGTAATCTAATGATTTGTTTTGACTTATAAATGAAAAGTTTTAAATTCCGCTGCAAAAGTAATGTATGCTTTAAATATTTTATGCGATGACGGTCCAGCTGTAAGCGTCCCGGGAACGGGGCCTTACACTTACTATGGGAAGCACATGAATAAACACATATGTGTTGCATGTACAACCAAAACTGAAAAATAAATTTTCATTCAAGTGTTCATAATGCATGTATTAAGTTATACAGATGATGAGCAAATTTCAAATCAACCAAAAGTTTTTAAAGTTTTGACAACTGTAGTCATAGGGACACACAAACAGGCATTCGCTATTGAAACAATCAATGAGAAAAGATGTAAAATACAACAAGTGTATATAGCAGATACACAAATGTACATCCGCTATACATCAATGAGCACAATTATGAAGTGTTCATAGTGCATGTGTAAAGGTAAACTATCCACTATTAATACAGTGCAATTCCACAACGCATGACCAAAGGTAGTCTTCCGTTGTTGAAACAGTTCAAGTGTATACAATGTATGAACACAAGTAAGCATACGTTATGCACAAATAATCAAGTGTTCGCAGCGCATGACATTCAGTCATCCGATGTGAAATTTCATCACAAATAACAAAAGTGTTCAGAGCATATGAGAAATAAGTCATCCGCTATGAATACAGTTCAAGTATACAAAGCGCATGACAAACTTTTATCCGTTGTGAGGTTTGAAAATCAATCAAGTGTCCAAAGCATATGTATTAACAAGCATTTGTTGTGAACAAAATTTTAAAACATTCAACTGTTCACACTATACACTTAAAAGTGTATATTGGACATACTATAGTCACAGCGCACATGATACTTACAACGTATGACTTAAATTTAATTTAACTCAACACTTTTTGTACAATGTGCTGTCACATAGCGGACACTCATTATGTCTGTTGTATATATAGTGAAACACTTGTCAGTTTTTCATTTATCAAGATTACGGGAGCCGAATCAGATTTTAAAACGTTGCTACAGTAACAACTACTTTCGAACATCAAACTCATTTCTATTTGATTCATAAGAATTGTTCGATCAAATAGGTACAACAACATGTTTCAAATCATCAAACATCCAAAATATCAATCTATTAACTTGTTTTAATCTGAGTATTATGAAACCCTTGGTTACATAATTAACTGGAACAAAACTAAAATTAAAGAGTGTTACTTGTGGAATCAAACATTGAATACATGTTTAACAATCATAATCGCAAATTAGAACATTTTATTTTTTAAATTTGATTAAGTGTTCATAGTGTATATGAAGATTCAAACTGTTCATGTCCAAAATTCATAAAATCAACAGTTTGATTTTCAACTAGTTTAAAAATGTGTAAAAAATGATATAACTTATCAAACATTCTGTAAATGCATCAACAAACACTGTTTGATAGTTTAATTAGGGATAAAATAGAACAACATTAAATGTGATCTTTCAATGTGCATTAAATGTAACAGTTTGACTAAAAAGTCAACTATTAATGTTAAAAATCTTATATGAGATACAAACATGAGTCATTTTGAAACAAATTAACACTTTGTCATCAAACATACATGATTAAAATGAATTTTGATCAAAACATCATAAAATAAATGAATTTTGCACATGCAAAATTGACTAAAACTGACTTTGGGTAAAATTTCACCAAAGTCAAATAATTTAAATGGTCAAAATCAACAAACAACACATGTTTGTCATTGTTATGCTTATCAAACATGTTTCATCAGTTTCTGTTAATCTAGAACACTCATAACACAAAATAGAATTTGCATCAAATCAAAATTAGTCATCATCACAAGTACTAATTCATATCTTTTCTTTGTTTGCAGATATGGCAAACCTTGTGTTTGTCAGACATCATCATCTCTATGCGTTCCTGAATCTAGAGTCTCCTAAGTCAGAGAATTATAAAGACATGATTTAAGCAATCAGGCAAACAATATTGGCTCATGCAATGACTGCTAGACCTGAGATATTTGAAGAGCACATAGTACAGTTTTGGACTAATGTTCATTTAGAACAAGATTAAGATTGTGATAAGAAGGATACTACAATTGGGTGATGAGGATGCTAGTGGTCCTATAGAATTTGATAGGAATTATGTATTACATGTGTTTAGATAGTTTGGCTACACTAGCACAATTAATAGAAGGTAGATCAAAAAGTCTTACATGTGTGCTCAATTCAGATTTCTAATGCACACATATCAAAAGACTATGAGAAATAGGAAAACTAGATGGGATGCCAATTCTCTGAGAAGTTCATCAGCCATTGCCAGTAGCTCAAATCTTGAATGGGATGATTTACAACTTAACTGATGTCAGGGTCAAATTTCAAATGTGTCCAAGATTCATCCAAATGAGCATTAATGATTTGTACCAAAGATACCAAGAGAAGGTGTTGTATTGGAACCTCTTCATTTTAATAAGCATTTTTAATAAGATAAAATGAAGCTTGTATCATGGTGATGAAGTAAATGTTCCATCTCATATGATTAATCATGATCTTCCTGTTCCTGATATGCTTTTAAGGATACCTAGTCAAGGAGAACCAAATATGTTATTTCAGAATGTAATTCATCAAGCCCCAAGCATACAACCAACGCCAATCATACAAGAAGAAGTTCCAATTATCCATGAACAAGAACAAGTTCATGAAGAAGGTCAAGAACAAGAGCCTTTGCATTTTGAGCAAAACATTACATCACCACCACACAGTCCCACCATAGCTGATCAGCAAACACTATCATCTCTATTTAGAGATCTTGATGCCTATATGGCTGAAGCTACACAGCATCAAAAGGAAGTTGGCACTTCATCTAGGCATGAAACACATCAATCAATGTAAAAACAAACACATCTTCATTTTAAGCAAGCTGAAATAGAATACCAATCAGATGAAGTACCCACTAAGGAGGAAGTTGAACACTCAAAGGTTTTCTTATTCACTGAATATAATAAGTTGATTGAAAAGTGTAATAGAGGGGCAAAGAAATTGAAAGACAAACTAAAAAGAAAAAGATGAGGAAATTTAGAAACTTGAAGTAGATCAAAAGGCTCAGAAGCTGATTGTTTAATTCCATGAACAACAGCTAGATCAAACCAAGAATGAAGTAAAGGCAAAAAGTCAAGAAGTAAATAATGCAATGTTGGACTCAACAAGTGTATAAAAAGGATAATGCTTGCCATAATCAAACATAATGTGTTCAAACATCAAAAAATCATTAACTAACACATTTACATCATTAACATTTATAACATACACTAATTATTGCTTAAATTTCTTTTTCAGGTTTGTAGATAAAAAGAATTTTTACCAAGTGTCCACAGCGGATGAGGAACTATCCACAGCGGATGATCAAGTGTAAGCAGCGGATGAAGAACAAGGTCAAAGTGACTACAACGGATGACCATCACACACAGAGTAAATGACCAAGTCCACAACAGATGAGCAGTCCACAGCGGATGAACACTCCACAGCGGACATGATCAAGAAAACATACAAGTGTTCACAACGGACAACATCCAAGACACAGCGGACAACTTATTCAACATCCACAACGGACAACTTATCATTCATACCGGACAGTCAATCATCCACAGTGGACGACTTATAGACTTAGGATTATATGTAATTAGTTTTTACATAAGGGTATTTTTGGTATATATACATAGCTCGTTCTATAGGTTATAAATGGCAATATACCCTAATCCTTTGTAAGCTTTTGAACAATCAATCAAACAAGCAGTTTATTATTATCATTCAAGCATTCAAGCATACAAACACACAATCATACACACACGTAGATATGATATTATTAATCATGGGTTTCCGCACTATGAATAATGAGTATTGATTATATTACAACTTGTTGTTATATTTGAGATATTGAAATTGATCCTTGGGGGAATTCAATTGTTTTGTTCTTGTTTTCTATGTTCAAAACCCATAAATTTGAATTTCATTAGGTGGTATCATAGCCTTGGCTCAAATCAATCATTGATTTTAGATCCTCTCAATCAATACAATGACGTCTATGGTTCATTAGCTTCATATCATTCATTTTCGAGCTGAAAATCATCACAAAACCCTCTTCTACTCCAAACATTCAACAAAAGCTTAAAACATGATTCATTAATCTGTTTTGTGCATTGTGTAGAAGTTTTTGTCTTATTGAAGCTATAAATAGCATTCATACACTATTTTTTCTAAACAAATCATCTCAAAACCTCAAAAACCTCTTCGGTTCAAGGGTTTGTGATAGAACAGTAACCGATTACTGTTTTATCAAATTTTCTTCAAACATACATTGTTTTTACACATTTTGAATCATTTTAAGTGTTTAAAATCATCATATTCAAATATTTTCATACTTGAATAAGGTTAGTGTTCTTCAATCAATAAACCGATTGTTGATTTTTGTGAAGAACAGTTAGGCTGCAACAAACCCTAGGATAAACCCTAGTTTTCATTCGTACGCAACCTTTAAAACGTATGGCGATTTTGTTGGAGCATCTAAAACAAAGAAGAAACTGATTCTTCTTTTGAAATTTTGAAAAAGTTTCTTTTTGATCTAAAAACTTAACTTCTAAAAACATATTACTTGTTTTTAGGGTTTTGACTTTGTTGACTGACATCACTAAAGGAAATTGACTGATGGATGTTCTTTGAACGAAATATTCCTTTATTTTACCAAGAACTTGCAGTGACAGCATATAGGAAATTAATTAATTTAAAATTGAATTAATTGATTCCTTTATTCGGTAAAGTTTAAAAGTGACAAAATCATTACAAACAAATCTTAGTGACCTTAGGATAAAACAAATTTAGCACCAAGCTAAAGAATCAAACAAATTGACTTTAACCATTAAGTTCAAAAAAAATTAACAATCAAGTCGGATGAAATTTCAGGTTCAAACAGTGGTTTCAAACCACCCTGACTGAAGAACAAACCTGACTTCCAACAATGAAAAATAACCAAGGGACCATACATACCTGTGACTCTTGGTCTAGATTACAACATTCAGAAACCAGTGAGCTTGGAAAGTGTAGCTGGTGATGACCTCAAAAAGATGAAAATAGACATTAAGGCTTACGACATTCTGGCAATGACTCTGCCATTTGAGATACTAACAAGAGTGGAAAACTTCAAAACAACACATGAACTATGGAAGTTGCTTCACACCATGTGTGAAGGAAGTGAGGAAATTAGGGAAATCAAGAAAGAAAAATTAAGGACCCAGTATGAAACCTTCCATCGCGTTCAAGGAGAGTCAATACCATAACAGCTTCACAGATTTGTTTAGCTGGTAAATGAGATGATTGTTTATGGTCTCAAATATGAATCTGTGGAGATCAATAAGAAAATATTACATACTCTTCCAGAGAGCTAGACTCAATCAGTCTCTTTGATGAAAACAGTATTGGATCTAGAAGAATTATCATTGGATCCACTAGTGGCCAAAGTAGAGGCACTAGAACTAGATGAGAGATCCAGAAACAACAACACAGTTAGTTATGTGAAATCATACAAGTTCAAGTAGATTCAACAAACAGATAGCGCATTCTTAACTTGAACTAGTGAAGAAGAAGACAAGGAGTTTCTTGATTCAAGTGAAACTTCATTCTTTTCCGCTCGTGAATCATCACAAAACAACCAAAAGTCCAAGAATACTGGTGTTCATGCTTCTCATGAAGCAACCCCTTAAAGCAAACAACATCAACATGCTTCCAGCTCAAGCAAACAACACCCAGCAAACACTCAAAACATTCAAAAATTTGAGAAACCTATGGATGCACTAACAATCATCTTGCAAAGTGAGGAACAAAAGGCAACTTTTGCATCCTTCTCCACAAGCTTTGAAGCCTACTTAGGGGATAACCACACATCATCACAGATCATCCAGCAAGACTTGGATGAATTGCCTCTTGATATGGTTGAAGAAATGGATCTTCAATGGTCAATGGCAATGATAGCATACAGATCCAAGAAGTTCCTACAAAGGAATAGGGGGTTAAGCATGGATAAGAAAATGAAGATTGGTTTTGATAAAACAAAAGGGAGATGCTACAACTGCCAACTCTATGGACACTTCTCCAGAGAATGTCAACAACCTAGAGTTGATAGAAACAACCAACAAACACAAACCTCAAGTAGCTATCACACAAACAGACAAATCATTCCTCCCGTAAGTATTCCTGCAGCACCAACTCCAGCAAAAATCACACAGTACAGCACCAATCAACACTCAATGTCATCTGCAATGATTATCAAATAAGATGGTGAGTGTGACTAGAGTATGTACGAGGTAGAGGTACAATCTACCAACCATTCCCTCATGGCAAACATAGAGCAAAATATTTCAAAAATCCCAAAAGAGGTAAGGGAGAATCTCTATTCTCAGGCATGCACTAACGAAGGTCACTAGAGATTAAACAAACATTTTAAATGACAATTTAAAAAGAGAACAAAAACAATATAAGATTAAACTTTAGTCACTGTAAAATGATTTGGATAAATTGTTGTCTAAAAAATTAACACTAGCAGTTCAAGTGGAGTAGCTCTTTAAATCTTTGACTCAGTCAAAAATATTACAAGTTGAAATTAAAGTGAAACTTTAGAAATTTCAGGTGAGCAATAAGAAGTTCAAAGAAATTCTTGCTCAACAAAGGGCATTCAAAGACCCTTCAGGATTGGGATTCAATAAGGTCAACCCACCTTATAATGACAACTATAGCCCACTTCTTGACTCAATGACAAACAAACAAGGGGAATCACTTGATCCCCATGACAGGACTGATGACTCAGAACCATCATCATCATCATCAAAATCATCATTAATATCAAAAACACCTCTGATAAAATTTGTTTAGAGCTAAGCACCACCACAAATAAAATCAATAGATTTTTATTAAGGAGAAAACAATGAGTTTGATGAACAAATAACAGTTAAAATTGATGAAGATCTACTTTATGATGAGTGAGATCAACCAATTACTAAAACTAAAAAGGTTTCAGGTGTGGTTGATACAACAACCAAACAAACAACGCAGACACAAGGTTTTGATATCTGCTTAGGTGGAAGAAAGGCTGAGTCTTCCACTCTCTCTCCTAAACAAACAAACAAAAGGAAAGGCAAGCCCTTATTCAGCCAAAACAAACAATAGTAACTTTTGATATACCATTAAAGTCAAATTTAAAATAAAAAATTATTAACAAACAAAACACTGCATATTACCATACTATGAGTGGTGTGATCAATACACCCACAACACAGAAAAATGCAAATATGGTAAGTATTGCAAGTACTGTGATATGAACAATCATACACACCCAAAGGTTTCTAACAGACAAAGAGACAAAAACAACAAACATACATATCTAACCAATCAAACTAACAAAACATCCAATCATTCACAACAGACATATCAAACAATCATAACAAGCAATCATACATGTAATCAATCAATCATACAGTGTAACATTCAATCAACCAATCATAGATAATCAGTTAATCATACAATCATTCAAATTATACATAATCAAACACATTATCACTAGCAAACAAAAGTAAAGGATGAAAACATCATTCAAACATCATAAGTTAATCATTCAATTATGCAAATAATTCAATCATGCATTCAAACATTATAAGTCATTCACACAAACATGCAATCATTCAAATCAAACACAAACATACACATTATTACTAACAAACATAACAATAACAAGCAAACATTATAGGATGGCAACATCATCCTTTAGGGGAGTATTATTGGACTCAACAAGTGTATAAAAAGGATAATGGTTGCCATAATCAAACATAATGTGTTCTAACATTCAAACTATCATAGCACAGAATCATGTCATTTTACAACTATTGTTCAATTTATTAAAGAAATAATCACAGTACTACCAAATGCTTTTTCAACAAGAAAAACAAGAAGGAAAATAAACAATCTCAAATTGAGAAATCAACTGAGAAATCGATAGTTGTTCCTAACAAGAACAAGGGAGGAGTACCATGACAAACTCCTTATACAAAAGTTGTTTTAAAAAAGACAAACTTTTATGACAACTGTAACACCCGAAATTTTGTCAAAAAGAAAGGAAAAGAAAAGTATCTTGAAAGAAAAGAAAATGGACACAAGTGGAGGGGGCCAAAGTGTAAAAAGTACAAAACCTTATTATTTTAAGGTTTATATGAGTATGGCTGCCCATACACCTTTTCAACTTTCTGCTTTTTGACAGAGGTCAAGAAGAAGAAAGAAGCTGAAGTTTTCTCTGGGTTGAAAGGAGGTTGAAGCTGAGTTTTCACTTTTAGTGAGTGTTTTCTTGTGTTTTGTTCGGTTTCGTTGGGTTTTCAACCTTAAAACCAATTTTTATGTGTTCTTCATGCTTGGTTGTGTGTTTTGTTGTTTTTTTAGGTGTTTGGCTCATTGTGCCCTCAAGTACAGTGGAGTTTTACTTGAAGGCTCCTTTATGTGAGTTCTAGATCCCCGGTTTTGTGTTTTTAAACTTCTTTGGGGCTGAAAATGCATGTAAAAATATTTTACAACTTGTATGTATGATAACCGTATGTTTGTTGTGTTTGGTTGGTTGTGTTTCTTGGTTTTATGCTTGTTTAAGGCGCTTAGAATGATAGATTTAAGTTATGAGCATGTTAGAATGATGTTTGGGACTGTAAATAATTTAGAAACACGTATGTCTGCTGCCCATGCGCCCAAATAGGGCTCATGTGCCTGAAATTTAGCTCAGACGCCTAAGTCCTTTCTTATGCGCACAAACAGTACCTCATGCTCCTAGAAACTTTTGCCCAGTTGTCTAAGTGTTTTTCATGCGCCTGGATTTTTGCCCATGCGCCTAAGTGGTAGGCTCATGTGCCGGATACTTAGACAAAAAAGACTAAGTTCCACCCCATGCGCCCCAATAGTGCCCATGCGCCCACTGCCCAAATGCCTAAGTGTACCTCATGCGCCCGAATAGTATCCATGCGCCCAGAAAATTGCTCATACGCCTAAGTGTTAGTTTAGGCGCCTAAGTGTTTCCATGCGCCTAAGTGTTGGTCCGCCTGCATAGTGCTCATGCGCCTAAATGCCTTAGAAAATTTCTGAGATTTTTAGGAAATAGAAATTTTAGGGTTTAACCCTGGGATGTTTTGATGGTTATATGTGTTGATGTTATGCATGATTATGGCATGTTCTTATGTTCCATATTACGTATTATTACGTGACTTACATGGTGTGTTTATGCTTATATACGTAAAGTATTATCATAAATGAAGTGAAAGATTAATGTTAATGAAAAGTGGAACATAAAGAATGAATGAAAGCCTTGCAAGCAAAATAAAAGAGGTTCACAGCCACGGGTTGTCAGCTCAACTGTGTGCGGGTTAGCTACCCCATGAGGATGCATGCAGGGTCAATCTTTGAGATTGATGGGACCCTTGCTGCTTGCCCCAGGTACTGGAGTCAGCTTCTTGCATAATGTTCGGGGTCTATTTATAGACCTCAGGCCCAGTACCAGCTTCGTGCACAATGTTTCGTGAATTGCACATTGGTCTGGTAGAAAGTGAAAGATAATGATAAAAGTACAAAATAAATGAGAAGAATGATGAAAGATAATAATGAATATTATCTTGTTGTACGTATGATGTGTGATCACGTACGGAAGTAACAGATTTATAAAAAGGAAGTATTTTAAGAAAATGATATTTTTATATATCTAAACAAGTGATTTTAAATTCTAAAAACTAGAACTCACTCAGCAATGCTGACTTTTATGCATTTTCAGTTGGCAGGTACCTCATTATTGAGGATGGCACGCGGGGGAAAGCTACTTAGTGGGCAAGACTGGCATCTATTCGCACATGATAATTATGTTGTTTCGTAATGCAACTAAACATTTCTTTTGTAACTCCTATTATACATTGATGTATTAGTTGGCAACATTAAATATTAATGCAACGAATGGTTTTTGGTAATCTAATCCGCTGTGATGTTTTAATTAAATGTACGTAATTTTATGTAAATAATGCTATGGTTGAACAACTATGAGGTTTCTGGGAACGGGGCCTTACAAGTTGGTATCAGAGCCAAAGTTTAAGAGAATTGGGTAAATATTTTCAAAACCTAAAATTAAACTGAGAATGGACCGAATGGAAGAGTAAAGTAAGTGGGTAATCACAACTGCCCACTGTAATTAGGGACTTACTATACTTGACATAAACTGAGATATTACCTTGAATGACCGTGTTGGTGTTTGAATCTTATAGTGTTTAGAGGATGGCTGGTGGTAGATCGTCAAAAGCTTCCCGAGGTGGAACACGAGGTGGCCGTGGTGTTGGACCACGTGTCACGAGAAACAAGACAAAGACTGCTGAGACAGCACCTGCTGAGCCTGAGCTTCATCACCAGGAGGGCGGTGATGAGAGTGCTAACTTGAGAGCCTCAGTAAAGGAGGCAGTTGTGGAGGAAGTACATGAGGTCATGCAGACGACCCTACCATCTGTGGTGACCGAGGTCATCTGTGCGGTGAGGGAATATGACAAGAAGGAGAGGGAGGAGGAGCGAAGGAAAACTACTGGGAGAAGAGGGCATGATAAAGATCATGGTGAGAGGAAGCAACTAAACACTGAGATGGCGGCCTCTAGTGATGAGGAGGAGGTGGTAGTGCGGAAGACCGCGAAGGGGTGCAGCTACGGGCATTCCAGCGATGCAAACCCCCAACTTTTGATGGCAATGGTAATGCTGCTGCTGCTCACCGCTGGGTGAGAGAAATGGAGGCGGTGCTGGAGATTAGTGAGTGTAGGGAGGACCAAAAGGTGAAGTTCGCCACTCACTCATTTGTAGACTCGGCTTTATGTTGGTGGGACAATATTGTCCAAGCCAAGGGCAGCAGGGCCATTGGAAAGATGAGGTGGGAAGAACTGAAGGGATCATGGTAGACCCGACAAAGGTTGAGGCGGTGATGTAATGGAAGTCTCCAAAGACGCCATCCAAAATTCATAGTATCTTGGGTTTGGTGGGCTACTACAGAAGATTTATCCAAGACTTTTCCAAGATAGCCTCAACATTAACCAAGTTGACCCACAAGGACGTAAGGTTTGTATGGGGTCTGGAACAGGAGGATGCTTTTGAGGAGTTAAAGATGAGATTGACTCAAGCTCCTGTCTTGACGTTGCCCAAAGGGAACGAAGACTTAGTGGTTTATTCAGATGCTTCATATTTGGGATTGGGTTACATGCTAATACAGAGGGGAAGAGTAATAGCCTACGCGTCCCGACAGTTGAAAACCCACGAGGGTAATTACCCCACTCATCACTTGGAGCTAGCGGTTGTGGTCTTTGCATTGAAGATTTGGAGACACTATTTGTACGGGACAAAGTGCACTATCTTCACGGACCATAAGAGTCTGAAATACTTCTTTGAGTAGAAGGACCTCAATATGAGGCAAAGGAGGTGGCTGGAATTGATCAAGGATTATGATTGTGAAATCCACTATCATCCAGGCAAAGCCAATGTAGTGGCCGACGCCCTTAGCCGAAAGGAGCGACCCGAGCCAATCTGGGTGAAAGCCTACCATTTGATTATGACTTCCAATGTGATGACACAAGTCAGAAAGTTCCAAGATGAGGCGTTGAAAGAAGATCGCCCTAACTTTGAAAGGATGAGAGGTCTGGTCACGGAGTTAGGTGAAAATACTCTCAGAGTTAAAACCCACTTCGAGCGGATATGGATGCCTCTTTATGGAGAACTACTTTGGCGGATCATGGATGAAGCTCATAAGACACGATACTCCATTCACCCCAGTGCCACCAAGATGTATCATGACATGAAGAAGGATTACTGGTGGCCGGGTATGAAGCATGATGTAGCGGAGTATGTGGGCAAGTGTCTTACTTTCTTGTAGGTGAAGGCAGAGCATCAGAAGCCATACGAAAAGATCCAACCTCTGGATATACCCGAGTGGAAATGGGAGCACATCACCGTGGACTTCATTACGAAGTTACCGCATACGGCAAGAGGGTACGATACTATATGGGTGATAGTTGATCGTCTAATGAAAAGTGCTCACTTTCTACCGATCCGCTAGATGTATTCTTCCGAGAGGTTGGCGGATCTATCATCAAAGAGATCATGACGCGTCATGGTGTACCAGTGTCTATCGTGTCGGACCGGGACACTCGGTTTACATCCATGTTTTGGAAGAGGTTTCATGATGCAATGGACACGAGGTTGCATATCAGAACAGCTTACCATCCCCAGACAGATGGTCAGTCCGAGAAGAAGATCCAAACACTTGAGGATATGCTTCGTGCATGCGTGATCGAATTTGGAGGAAGTTGGGATGAACACTTACCATTAGCTGAATTCTCATACAACAACTGTAATCATGCCAGCATTGGTATGCCACCATATGAGCTGCTATACTACCTTATGTTGGAGGTGTAGAACGCCCGTGTGTTGGGGTGACATCGGGTAGAAAGAGTTGGGAAGTGTTGAGGTGATCGAGGCTATGATGGAGAAGTTAGAAAAGATCAAAGCCCTTATGAAGGCGGCGAAAGATAGGCAAAAGTCGTATGCCGACAAGAGACGTAGACCTATTGAATTCAATGTGGGCGATAGAGTCATGTTGAAGGTATCGCCTTGGAAAGGAATCATCCGGTTTAGGAGGCGGGGTAAGCTCAGTCCAAGGTACATAGGACCTTTTTGAAATGTTGTACGAGTAGGAGAGGTGGCCTATCGATTGGAGCTACCTGATGAGTTAAGTGGAATGCATCCAACATTCCATGTATCTCATCTGAGAAAATGCCTAGCTGATGAAGACATGATTGTACCACTGGAAGACATTGAAGTGGATGAATGGCTCAACTATGTAGAGCAACCAGTGTCAATCATTAACCGAAAAGAGAAGAGGTTACGAAATAAAGTGGTTCCACTGGTGCGAGTGCAGTTGAAGCACAGGAAGGGATCTGAGTCTACATGGGAGATTGAGGAAGAGATGAGACAACATTACCCACAACTATGTGAAGAATGACAGGTTTCGGGGACGAAACCTCTATAAGGGGGTGGACTTGTAATACCCGAAATTTTGTCAAAAAGAAAGGAAAAGAAAAGTATCTTGAACGAAAAGAAAATTGACACAAGTGGAGGGGGCTAAAGTGTAAAAAGTATAAAACCTTATTATTTTAAGGTTTATATGAGTATGGCAGCCCATACACCTTTTCAACTTTCTGCTTTTTGACAGAGATCAAGAAGAAGAAAGAAGCTAAAGTTTTCTCTCGGTTGCAAGGAGGTTGAAGCTGAGTTTTCGCTTTTGGTGAGTGTTTTTTGTGTTTTGTTCGGTTTTGTTAGGTTTTCAACCTTAAAACCAATTTTTATGTGTTCTTCGTGCTTGGTTGTGGGTTTTGTTGTGTTTTTAGGTGTTTGGTTCGTTGTGCCCTCATGTTCGGTGGAGTTTTGTAAGGCCCCATCCCTGAAGACCCTACAGTTGGTCATTCATAGCATCATTCATTATTAAAAACACCTTAAATAACATTATTATAAGAAAACAATCGCAGCAGAATAATTTAACCATAAACCATTTCTTGCTTTAAAGATTACTTTTGCCAAATAATACATCATTGTTAGAGTTACAAAAAATATTTAGTTACATTACAAGACAAAAATATCATAATTTCATAAATGGATGCCAGTCTCCATTCACCAAGTAGCTTCAGCCGTGCCATCCTCAGCAACATCCTTACCTACCAACTGATATACATATATAAAAGGTCAGTGTTGCTGAGTGAGTCCTAGTTTAATAATATAGAAAATATACTTTGGTAAACTTCACATGGAGATCATTCATCATCATACATAATCCATCATTAAGAGATTCTTTATCTTTCTTTCCTTCATTATCTTTCACTTTCATTAACTAAGATCGCACAAAGCAAGAGCCTACATTGTTGGTTGGCAACAGATGCCGAACCCCTGTCGATACACATTTATAAGTGGTAGTTAACCCCCGACAATTGATCCACACTGTTAGGCACAAAGCCTTCTCATGAACTTGGATCCCATTAGTTTATTGGTCAATCACAAGGTGTTGGTCCTTCTGATCGATAATAACAGTGCACTTGATTGACAAACATAAACAAATCCCACTGATAACGCAAATATCAATGATATTTGTGTACAAAATAGATCAAACACTATAAAAAAAAGGATGAACAAGATGAACACCTCAAGAACATTCAATAAAACTTTTGTTTGATCTATATTGATTTGCCTAAGATATTGTTTACATGGAAATCCTCAAATCTAGCTCCTCCAAGCTCACTTTCAAAACCTAATTGTCACTAACTATATATAATGATAATATTCACTAATGACATATTAAGCCCCTAGACTTAGACAATTAGAGAAATTACATATAAAACATAAAAATGACTTAAACATAAATAATATATTTTGTTGACACAAAATATATTTATTAACAATAAATTCCTAGCCATTTACATCTTCAACGTCTCATCTCGGTTCTTCGTCTTGAACGCGTCTGTTTGCCTTTTCCGATGACTTTGACAGTGACGTTGACCTTTATTGACTTCGACTATGTTGATAATATAGACTATCCTTATCAGACCTAACACAAGGATTAGACCCCGGATGTGCCTTTCTTGGGCTGAAACAGCCACACATCAGTTGAGCTAACAACAACATGGTCGTGAACCTCTGTTGGAAAAGCTTGCAAGGCTTTTCACCTTTTGTTAGGGCCCTGGGGTAACATTTATTAAGTTTTACTGTCCTTCTTATATTCCTTTGTGTCCACTTATTATGAATAATACTTTTGTAATATTATTACCTTAAAATCACATATCATGAAACAGTAATAATTATTCATAGCAAGCAACCCATAAGAAGGTAAATAAAAAATTTGAAACATAGAACAAGCATAAACACCCACGAAACATAAGTTCTTAACACTTGAACTCTATTCCCAAAATTTCATAAAAACTCCCAAGTGTTCACAGCGCATGAGTAACTTATACAACGGATGGCTTAAAGTACTAAGTATCCACAGCGGACAACCTAAGTCTACAACGGACAGCCAAGGTCCACAGCGGATGAGTAAAACACTAAGTGTTCACAGCGGATGATCATATTCCAATGCGGATGAATAACATCCACAGTGGACATACAAATTTTTCTAAGGGTTCACAGCTGACAGTGTCCATAGCGGATAACCAACATCCACAGCGGACATCTTAAAACTCCTTAAGTGTCCGCAACGGACATGTAAGTCTACAGCAGACGTCCTACATTTCTAAGTGTCCACAGCGGACACGCAATGTCCATAGCGGATGACCATCATCCACAGCGGACACTTGTTTAGTACCTGCGATGCAACTTATGAAGTTTTCCAATCTCAAACATCATTCTAGCCTGAACTTAGCATAGATCTAACACGTTACAAGCTTAAAACATAACAAACATCATCACAACATCGTAGAAATCACTTAAAACCAACATACTTCAAACACAATCGTACACCATGTAAAACTCATAGTTTAGTTAGGAAAAATAACACTTATAATGCATATTAGCCCCAAAACAAGTAGAAACATGAAAAAGAAGGTGTCTAGAACTCACCTCTCAGCAGCTTTCGAGTGAAACACCACAACCCGAGAGCTAACAAGAATATCTAACACCTAAAAACAAAAAAAAAAACCAACTTAAGAAAACACATAAAAATAGCTTCATAAGCTCGAACCCAACAGAAAATCAAGAAGAAATCTTCTGGAAATCACACCTTTTGAAGAACTTGAGCTTTCTCTCTCTAAAACTGGATGGGGTTTTCTTTTCCAAGCCTTCAGCCAAATTGTGCATGAGAGAGAGGGTCATGGGCGGCCTTACCACCTTTTTGAAACCCATTATGGGTAAGTTTACCTTTTGTACACCTTCACCCCTTAACCTTTGGGATATTTATCTTTTCTTCTTTACCTTTCTTTTCTTTGAATTTTTTTTCGGGTGTTACAAGTCTACCCCCCTTATATAGGTTTTGTCCCTGAAACCTATCATTTCTTAAAAAGGCCTGGGTAGTGTCGTCTCATTTCTTCCTTTGACTCCCAAGTGGCTTCTGATCCCTTACGATGTTTCCATTGCACTTTTACTTAGCCAATCACTTTATTCCTTAGCCGTTTCTCCTTCCGATCCAATATAGCCACTGGTTGTTCCATATAATTCAACCTTTCATCAACCTCAATGTCCGTAAGAGGAACAACAACGTCACTTTCCGCCAAGCACTTTCGTAAGTGAGATACATGGAATGTAGGATGAATTCCATGCAGTTCATCGGGAAGTTCCAACCTGTATGCCACTTCACCCACTCTAGCAATGATTTTGAATGGCCCAATATACCTAGGGCTCAACTTTCCTCGCTTGCGGAACCTGATAATCCCTTTCCAAGGAGATACTTTCAACATCACCTTATCTCCCACTTGGAATTCAATTGGCCTCCTTCTTTTATCAGCGTAGGACTTTTGCCGGTCCCTTGCTGCGTTCATGAAGGCCTTGATCTTTTCCAACTTCTCCGACGTGGCTTCAATGACCTCGATACTTTCCAACTCTTTCTGCCCGATGTCACCCCAACACATAGGGCTTTTGCATCTTCGCCCATATAGCATTTCGAATGGTGGCATGCCTATACTGGCATGATAACAATTGTTGTAGGAGAACTCTGCCAACGGTAGGTGTTCATCCCAACTTCCACCAAAGACAATAATACAAGCCCGGAGCATATCCTCCAAGGTCTAAATGGTACGTTCTGATTGACCGTCTGTCTGAGGGTGATAAGTTGTGTAATTTCTTCCAGAACATGGACATGAACTGGGTGTCCCTATCAGAAACAATGGCACGCGGGGGAAAGCTATTTGGCGAGCACGACTGGCATCCATTCATGCATGATAATTATGTTGTTTCGTAATGCAACTAAACGTTTCTTTTGTAACTCCTATTATACATTGATGTCTTATTATGCAACATTAAATATTAATGCAATGAATGGTTTTTGGTAATCTAATCCGTTGTGATGTTTTAATTAAATGTACGTAATTTTATGTAAATAATGTTGTGGTTGACCAACTGTGAGGTTTCCGGGAACGGGGCCTTACAATAACTTAAAACAACCATAAAGAAGACATAAGTCTCAAATCTGCATACAAACTGTTAGTATTTTTCTGAATTAATTCATTAGTTGGATGAGGTGTAGGCATAGGAGAATAACAATAAGTACTCGAAGGAAGATAAACATGAGTGGTTTCTTTGCTTCCCAAACCAATCTTAATTCTACCCCCCCCCCCCCCCCGTTGTTTCTTGCAAGATTCCTCATGTTTCATCCCTGAAATGGTCCATCTTCCAAGTTTAGTTTTCAGCTTGCTTGTTTCAAATTCAGCAAGTGCCATACGTTCAGTTAAAGCATTTATTACAATGTTTCTTTCCAAAATATTTATTTTCAAATGTTCATTTTCCTTTAAAGTTTCATTTAACTTAACAAAATATTTAGACTTATTTTTTTTAAGTTCTTTGTTAATCTATGTTAATTCCTTTTCATTTTCTAACAATAACCTATTAGCTTTATAAACCCAAATAATCGAATTTTGCAGGGAGAAGAACACATGTCTTGGATTACCTCATAAGGAAGTCCCATAACTACTTTTTAAGCATCTAGGGCTTTTTCATATTGACAAACTGGAGTGCTCCTTTTGTATTCATCTACCTCCTTTGCTTTCTTCTTTGCTTCCTTAGCTTCACTTACCTCTTTCTCTCCTTGATCACAAACCTCCAGCTTCACTTCACTTGCTTCAACTTCTTGTTGTTTCCTGAATTCAACAGATTCACAAACTGTCACCTTCTCTTTAACAACTTCATAATAACCCTTTTTATCACGAACCTCAACAACCTTTTCCTCATGAGCTTGAACTTGTTGCACCCCATCTTCACAAACTTCTTCATCTTGAATTTCACACCTGAATTCCCTGAAAGGATCAAAATCTTCAACTGAATCCACAACACTATCCACCATCTCAGCCACCAGAGCATGATTGATCTCTTCTTTAACTTCATTGATATCAGCACTCCAATCAAAGTTTGTGATTAGTGTTGTTTCTTTCTTTTTCTTGGCTTCTTCTTTGTCGATGATCGGGATGACTTTTGAAGTTCCTGAAGTTCCCGGTTTAGTGATGATTGGAATGGAAATTCTCTTTTGAAGTGACCTAATTGTTTGCAGTTGAAACATCTCAATTTTGACTTATCATACCCAAGTTTTGAGTTTTGATTCTGATTACCAAAGTTTCTCCTGCTAATTCTTTCCATAAACCTTCTTGCATAAAACATGAGCATTGCCATTTGCCACTAGATATCAGTTTCTTTCAAGTCATCAGGGTCCACCATCAAATATCTTCCATGGTCATTCCTTTTCCTTTCAACTCCTCCGCAACCAAAGATTCATAACTGTGTACAAACATTACAAACAGTGCCATTGTATCAGACGAAACTTTAGTAGCGACTGATGCCTTTGAGCTTGAACCAACACTTAATGGTCCACTACCAGACTTGTCTGACATACCATATCCAGAAGACCCACCATAAGCTGCACCATACATTGAAGTGTTTGCAGCGGATGAAATCAATGCAACATTTTATGGATAAACTATAGCTGGCACTATTGATTGATTTTATTCTCTCCTTTTCAAGTCCAAATCAAATGACTTCAGTTTGTTGATCACATCCATGAATTTATAATCAGCAAAATTTCTTTCCTGCTTTAACAGTCTGACAAGCAAGCTCCATTGCGGTGGAAGAGAGTCTAAGAGTTTTGTAACTTGTTCATGATTACCAAACTGTTCGTCATATTTCTTTAAGTTGCTTGAAATAGAGAGAAATCGGTTGGTAAGATCAGTAAGGCTTTCATTTTAGTGTCAAACAAATGAATTAAATTCCTTTTTAGCTTGGGCTTTCTTGTCCTTTTTCAAGTCTTTATTACGATCATAAAACTCGCACAAAGAATCATAAAAGGATTTTGCATTCTTGTGTTCAGCAAAACGGTTGTAGATGTGTTGAAATAAACATAGAGTTAAAGCCCCAAATGCTTTTTAATCATGGTCGATTAACTTAAGGTCTCTTTCTATAAAGGTTGACGGATCAGTGTTAGGGGAGGTAACTTGTCCAACAGTGATGGTAGGAGTTTGTGGACCATTGACGATTAATTCCCACTGGTTATGATCGGTGTAGTAGAAAATAGCTTTCAAACAACATTTCCAATCTTCAAAATTATCACCATTGATAAGCCTCGGTGGCCTATTGGATGCTACACTCTCCAAATCAGAAATGGTGATATTTGTTGTCATTTTTACAACAGAAGGTAATTTCGCTGGACACCTCTAATTTCGTTGCTACTTTTGCTGCTAGTTTCGCTGCTACTTTCGCTGGAAAATTGGGCAGCAGTTTCGCTCGAACAGATGCTTGGAAACTCTAGTTTCGGCCACAGATTCGATGAAACTACTAGAACTTTCGTTCTGAAGTCAATTTGGCAGAACTTTCGCTTGTCTAGGCAATCAAGTGTCATGAACTTTCATTCAAAAGAGGTACTTTCGCTGAGTAACAGAGATCAATTTCCAAGATCACAAATTCGGTAGTTTCGCTGGAGCGGTGATAGTTTCGTTGTATGGAACTATAGTTTTGCTGGATGAAACTGGAAACCTTTTTGAACATGAAATCAACCAGAACTCACCCAAATCACAATGAATTAATGATTGGATGATTAGGATAGCTTCTTATGCAAATACTAGATGATTCTCAATCGATTTCCTTACCAATATCACACAAAATAAGATCCAAAATGAATAGAATATTGTTTTTGGCTAAAAACCCATCAAAACTCAACAAATCAAGAGCACTAAGGCTCTAATACCATATTGTTGGTCCATTTGATCATAAATCAGTGCATGTGATTTAGGAACATACAACAATCCCACTATATTTGTAACAATCTATCATTAATCAAAAGATAAGTTTCAAAAGTTTTCTATAATCTCCAAACAAACACAATGAAGATGAAACAAAGGCTTAAGTATGATAACAATAGACTTCCAGCCAACACACTACAATCACAGAATCAAAATGATACAATCTCTCTATTAGGGTTTACTAAAACTTGCTTACAATGAATGAAACTTTAATATATAAGCTGAATTGTAGCTTCGCTGACAGTTTAGCTGGATAGCAAAACTGTCTAGAGCAACATCTAGTTTCACCCGGCGACGAAACACAGTTTCGCCGGGTGACATAGATCAGTTGACTACGAGCGAAACTCAGTGTCACTCGTAGTTTCACTGGGTACTAAAACTACAAAATACAAAATACAAACAATGTAAACTAACATTCATCCTATTACATTGATAAACAAAATAAACATAATCAACAATGGTGGGTCCAACCTATTCTAGATCATCAGTCATCAATTCAGTGTAGCAAGGACTCCTCAGCAGAATGGAGTTGCTGAAAGAAGAAACAGAACATCGATAGAAGCTGCTAGATCTATACTAGCTGACTCTCTATTGCCCATATCCTTTTGGGCTAAAGCAATCAACAAAGCTTGCTACATTCAAAACAGAAAATTAATAATTAAAGAACATACCAAGACTCCATATGAATTCATGTTTAAAAGAAAACCTTTTATTGAATTTCTTAAAGATTTTGGATGTTCTGTATCAATATTAAACACTAGAGAACATTTATCTATGTTTTCTCCAAAAGCAAATGATGGATTTTTTGTTGGATACTCTGGAAACTCAAAAGCTTACAAAGTATACAATCCACGACTAAACATAGTGGAAGAAACAACATATGCTTTTAATGAACAGTCTTTCACTAAAAAAGTCATTGGATGAGACTGTGTAAGGAACATCTGAAGATTAAAGGCTGATGCAACCAAAGGATACCAGAACAACCAAGTCTTCCTATATGCATTAAGGAACAAAGATGAGCTAGTTTCGGAAGTTTTACACTCACAAATAAGTCTAAGTGTAAAATCTTTCGAAGCCAATAGTTCAAAAGAAGTTACTTCGGAAGTTTCACACTTATCAGAAAAATATTACAAGTGTGAAATCTTCCAAAGCCAAAGAGTCATTTCTTCCGAAGCCAAAGATGAAGTCTTCCGAAGCCACTTTGCTGTGAAGATAGATTTCTTCTGAAGACAGAGAAAATATGCTTTCTCTGAGTTACTTTTTGATAAAGCTGATATAGTTTCGGCTGCTGCTCTGAAGACTCACCTGCTAATATTAGTTGGTGAAACTTCCATACTTTATCAAACAGTAGAAAAAGTCTTTGACTGTAACTTCTCGCTTTTGTTCCTGTAGACTTGTCTGTATTAGATTAATCAGTGAGCTATAGCATGTCATAGTCATTAGTCAAAAGGCAATCTGCCTTTTGACTATAAATTGATCTTGTTGTCTAGATTAATCAAAATTCCAACTGTCTTTTTGTATATTGAAGGTGTAGGTTGTAGTATAAATAGTCTCCGGTTCTTGTAATTAGATATACTTGCAAACACTTGTAACAGAACTAGAGAATCAATATACAACTTCCTTGAAAACTTAATCTTGTGTTCTTGTGACTAGGTTCTTGTTCTTATAGTTCTGTCTCTTTAATATTACTTGTGTTGCTTTGTATCATCAGTGAAGTTGCCAGTTCCCTATTTGAGTGGTTAAGTGGTCTAAGATCACTCCTCTTGTGAAGCTAATTGTAAAATTAAGTACCCTTACAGGTCCTGCAGACTGGTTGTTTGATATTGACTCATTAACAAAATCTTTTGACACATCTTACTTTGATGTTTTAGGTACCAAGGATGACAATGAGTATCCAATGGTTCCTCCACCAACCATGGATGTTCCTTTAACTGTTGATCCTCTATGGAGAACAAATCTTACTCCTTCCAGTACCACAGTTACAACTCCTCTTGATCAAACAAATACAACAAACACATCAAGAGGAACATCACCAAACATAACATCAGTATCAACTCCAGTGACCACTAAACCAAGCACACAAACAAGGTCACATCATCCGGACACAGTTGAAGAAGATGATGACTATCATTCACTACCTGATACTCATCATGAAGATTAGAATTCTTAGATTTCTTCATGATTCACCATAAAAACTCAATGAACCTACACAGCCAGATAATCAAACAACATCTACTTCATACATGTGCTGAGAATACTAGGCACAGTGTATATGAATGCTGCTCTAAAGCAAAGACTAGAGACAAACCAGCAATCACTGACAGATATAGATGGAATCACAGGCCTGAGGATCTCAGAGAACAACAACCTTGAAGTTCTTAAGGGTGATAATGTTGTCAGCAAAATTGATGTGCAAAGCTTGGATCAATCAACCCTAGAACAAATAGTTCACCTCTCCATCCAATGCATGTATGTCACACCCTCAAAATCCACGTGTGGGGTTTTACCGCGAGGCGTGTGAACAAACCAGGATCTCAGTCATTAGTTACTCAGAATGACTCTATATGAACCATTCAAACCAAACAAGAGTTTAAAACTTCAAAATATTTGCGGAAGCGTTTTTGTAAGTAAAGCAAACACAAGGGTACAAAATGTAAAGTGCGCAAAACACGCGCCCAACCGTTATTCAAAAGCAAGTACAGATACTTGTTTCAATTGCCAAAATAAAATGTTTCCAACAATGCTGACCCACAAATGCTGACCCGTGAGTGCTCCTAGGCTTTTCATTAACCACAACCTGAGAATAGCATACTAAAAGAGTCAACACAATGGTTGGTGAGTTCAAGAGTTTGCGTAAAACATAACAGTAACAGTTATAAAGCATAAGAGTGCATTGAATTAGATAGCTAGTCTAAATTCACAAGTAATAATCGTAGTGATTTCGCGATCGAAGCTGACAGCGTTTCGTTTGATTGCCTCTCGTCACGACTTACTAGGTCGTGACACCATGTGTTAGGACAATATTGCTCCCGTTTGACCTCGAGTCGCACAGTTGGGGCTTGTCAAACCCATTAGTACTACCCAAGATTTCCCGCTAGTTCCAATGAAAGTGTGAGGACTTTCATAGTATATCGCACTACATTACACTATACACAACTTATAATAAATAAAGCGTTTCAGAGCGAGTATGCTATCTCCCCCAAAAGAGAGTGTAAAATAAAGTGGGGCATGAACTCACCTGGTGTGAACACGAATGATATTAAAGCTATCTTAAGAGAGAGAGAGGAAAGACAACCTTCAGAGGTTACCTAGAACACGCAAGTACATAAGTACGTGTACATAGAATCATCAACAATCCCTAAGTGCTCAATAAACACATTGACCCAAGGTTTTAGAAAAACAAGACGTATTTGACCCAGTTGACCCGTTTGACCCGTTGGTGACATATTAATTGAAATCCCTTTTAACCAAGCAGAGCAACTCATCATACATGTTTATCATACAAGTTGTTCATGTATATCACTTCATCAACCACTTGTTCTACCAAGGACATCATACAACTTAGATTATCATACAACTCATGCGAATCTCAAGGAGTCAACATGCTTACACAGATATAATTACATCACAACTAGTACATCATACATAAAGTCTAATCATACACAACATGCCATGTGAAGCCACTCACGACTTCACACCCTAACCCTGCTAATCCTACTAAGTAGGGGCCTCAGATTCGCACATGTGTATGACGATCATCATCACATTATTCAACAAGATTCATGCCAACCAACATACCCAACAATGATCTATTACAATCCCAAGCATGATTCCATAATCTCCTAACATAATCTATCATCATGTAAAATCCATAAATGTCCAAATTTCCCAATTGACCAATCAAGTATCCATACAACCCAATTAATGCATTCCACTACATTAGACACCATCAATAAACATTCTAATATGACCCTAACATCATGAACATGCCCACTTTACCATATCCAAGGTTCTACATAAATAAAGTTTCCCTTTTGGGAAAGTAACATCCCAAAATCAATCTAACGCTCAATTCAATCATGAATTCATCAACACAATACCTATTCAAGCTCATAACTATCATTTAAACATGTTCAACATCATCAAAATCATCATAATTCACCAATCTCATATCCAAAAGTTTCTACTTTTAGTAAGGTATGAACTACATGATCAATTCTTGGATTTCTAGCATAATTATCATAATTTCAACATTCATACAACATCATTAGCATCATAACATCATAAATTTATCATCAAATCATCATGTTCATGCAATAAAGTTACTATTATTAGTAAGGTATGATCCACGCATCAAAATCACGAATTTCTTGTACAATCCACGTAAATTATCATCAATGCTATCTAACTAACATCATACAATCAACAAACAATCAAGAATTCGACATTTTGAACAAAAATCGAACTAGGGTTCGGCCATACACAAAAATCCATGAAAAACCACTAAAATCTAACCTTTAATCGCGTAATGGCTAAGAATTGAAGCTTGCTACACATTGTAATCACTTGGAACACACTAAAAATCGATGCTTGTGTTTGTTTTTGGTCTCAAATCGCAAGGGAGAGGGAGAGAGAGGGGACGCCCACGACTTGGGGGTTATGGGGGGATTAGGGTTTTAGCTTTTAGTAAATATTATAACTTTTAGAACACACTAAAAATTCTTTATATTTTATAAAAACTAATCTTTCTAACACTATTTAGGGGTTTTAACTACAAAATACAAACATTATAAACTAACAACAATGATCATGCATAATTTTCACTAGCCAAAAGATACACGGAATAAATATAACATGTTACCACGTTAAAAGATAAAATTCACAAATAATATTTAAATCGCGTAAGCACATAAGCACAACTTAATAATCACATTTTTAGTTAAGTTATTATCTGATAATCATTATTAATTATCATTAAGTCACCAACGTTCAACAAAAACTAGTATGTGCTCACGACACGTGTATGCAAGGCCTAAGGGAAGTAACGGAATTTGGTAACGGAAAATTACCGGATGTCACATTATTCCCATGTTGAAAGAATTTTCGTCCTGAAAATTGCGTTACATGGTGTGTTCCATCATTGGTCTACTGCATTGGCACAAAGTAATCGAGTGAGTTTCGGGTGAGTTGTCACATCATCCCCATGTTGAAAGAAATTTCGTCCCGAAATTTAATCAATACCTTCGCTGGCCGTCGTTGTTGTTTTGAACAGCTGAGGATACTTAAGCTTCATCTGGTCCTCACGTTCCCACGTGAATTCTAATCCACGTCTCGAGTTCCAACAAACTTTGACTATGGGTATCTTGCTCTGCTTAAGCGTCTTTACCTCATGATCCATCACCTCGATTGGTTCTTTAATGAAGTGTAATTGCTCATCTACTTGCACTTCCTCAAGAGGTACTATCATTGTTTCATCCATTAAGCACTTCTTCAAGTTTGAGACATGAAATACATTATGGATTCCACTCAGCGAGTCAGGTAGGGCTAACCGATAGGCCACCGGATCTATTCTTTCCAAAATCTCAAATGGTCCAACGTATCTTGGATTTAGCTTTCCTCTTTTACCAAATCGAATCATGCCTTTCCATGGTGGGACTTTCAATTACACGTTGTCACCGACCTGAAACTCTAAAGGTTTCCGTTGTTTATCTACGTAGCTTTTCTGTCTGTCACGTGCTGCAGCCATACGGTTTCTTATCTGTACAATCTTCTCAATGGTCTTATGCATTAACTCGGGACCCGTTAGCTGGCTATCACTAATTTCAGCCCAGCAAACTGTTGATCTACATTTTCTTCCATACAAGGCTTCAAAAGGTGCTGCCTTTATGCTGGTGTGATAACTATTATTGTGAGAAAATTCCACCAATGGTAGGTGAACTTCCCAGTTATTCCCAAAGTCAATCACACAAGCACGTAGCATGTCCTCCAATGTCTGTATAGTATGCTCACTTTGACCATCGGTTTGCGGATGATAAGCAGTACTCATGTCTAATCACGTACCCAAAGATTTCTGTAATGACTGCCAGAAGTGCGATGCAAAATGAGCATCGCGGTCAGAAGTAATTGAGACTGGTACACCATGTCTTGAAACTATTTCCTTCAGATAGAGTCGGGTTAACTTGTCCATTTTGTCCGTTTCCTTTATCGCCAAGAAATGAGCGGACTTTGTTAATCGATCTACGATAACCCATATCGTGTCACAACCAGTAGGAGTCAGGGGTAGTTTGGTAATGAAATCAATTGAAATTTGTTCCCACTTCCACATAGGAATCTCAGGTTGTTGTAATAGCCCATATGGTTTCTGATATTCCACTTTTACTTTCAAGCAGGTCAAGCACTTGCTCATATATGTAGCTACATCCGCTTTCATGTTAGGCCACCAGCAGTGCGCCTTTAGGTCATGATACATCTTGTCAAATCCAGGATGTATAGAGTACTTAGACTTGTGTGCCTCACTCAAAACCAAGTCTCTCAGATTTACATGCAAAGGTACCCAAAGTCTGTCCATGAAATAACGAACTGCATCCGCCTTTACTTCCAACTGTTTATCCATTCCCCGTAACGATTCAGACCCAATGTTTTCTACTTTTAGAGCTTCTGTCTGAGCCTCTCAGATTTGTTCAGGTAACCGTGTGCTAATCGTAAGTTGAAAAGCTCACACTCGTTAGGGCTTAGCAGTTTCCTTTCTACTCAGCGCGTCAGCGACTACATTAGCCTTTCCCGAATGATATTTGATAGCACAATCATAGTCATTCAATAATTCTACCCAGTGTTTTGCCTCATGTTCCAGTAATATCTATGAGAGGTTGAGCTATCTTATAAAATCCTTCAATGAATCGCCGATAGTATCCCGCTAGTCCAAGAAACTGTCGTATCTCGCTTGGCGTTTTGGGTTCTGCCCAATTCTTTATTGCTTCAATCTTTGCAGGATCGACATGTATTCCTTTCTCATTAACAATATGACCCAAGAATTTCACTTCACGTATCCAAAAATCACACTTGGAGAACTTGGCGTACAGTTGTTCCTTTCTAAGTAATTCCAAGATTAAACGTAAGTGCTCCTCATGTTCTTCCTCAGGCCTTGAGTAGATCAATATGTCATTGATAAACACAATAACAAACTGATCGAGATAGGGTTTGTACACACGATTCATGAGGTCCATGAATACGGCTGGTGTATTCTACAACCCGAATGGAATGACAAAGAACTCGTAATGACCGTAACATGTATAGAAAGCAGTCTTCGAGATGTCTTCTTCTCGAACTCTCAGTTGATGGTACCCAGACCTCAAGTCAATCTTAGAATAATAGCTTGATCCTTGAAGTTGATCGAACAAAATCATCTATACGAGGTAGTGGGTATCTATTCTTGATCATAACCTTGTTTAGTTCTCTTTAGTCGATGCACAGTCAAAATGTACCATCCTTCTTCTTGACAAACAAAACTAATGCTCCCCAAGGCGACGAGCTCGGTCAGATAAACCCTTTATCCAACAGCTCTTGTAGTTGAGCAGATAATTCTTGTAGTTTGTTCGGAGCTAACCAGTAAGGTGCTCTCGAAATTAGAGCGGCTCTTGGAGTCAAATCAATCTGGAGTTCAACTTGACGATGAGGTGGTAATCCAGGCAGATCCTCTGGAAACACCTCAGGAAAGTCACGAATGATAGGGATATCCTCTATCCTCTTTTCTTCTGGTTGTTTATCAGTAACGAGGGCTAATATGGCTAAGCGACCTTTCCGCAACAACTTTTGTGCTTTCATGAATGAGATGATGCCCATCACTACACCACTTCTATCACCTCTGACTATAAGCATTTCTTCACCAATAGGGATTCGTATGATCTTCTCATGACATATGACTTCCGCCTGCTTGTCGGAAAGCCAATCCATGCCTACTACTACATCAAAACTCCCTAGTGTAACAGGCATGAGATCTATGTCAAATGTATGACCAGCAAGTTCTATCTTGCAATCTCTAAGGATATGCGTTACGTGAATCTGCTTACCGTCAGCTACCTCTACGGTGTAATTAGATTCTAATGTTGAGGGCATATCACTTAAAAGACTACTAAACTTAGTAAAGATTAAACTTTTATCAGCTCCAGTGTCAAACAGTACAGTAGCAAAACGATCGTTAACAGAAAAATTACCAGTAACAGTAGTAGGGTCGTTTAGAGCCTCACCTGAACCAATAACAAAGGCTCTCCCTTTTGTTCCACAGTTGTTACCACTGTTGCTGTTGCTGTTGCTGTTGCCGTTGCCATTGTTGTTGTTGTTGTTGTTGTTGCTCCCACCATTGTTTGCACCATTCCTGTTCTTCCTCAACTGAGGATAGTTTCTCCTATAATGGCCCTCTTTCCCACGTTCAAAGCAGCCTTTGGGTGTTTCTTGGGATTATTGTAGCTTTTTCATCAGCTCGCCACGGCAGTCTTTTGCTGCATGTCCAATCTTTCCACAACGCTGGCATTTGAAGTTTTCACATCTGCCCACATGATGATAGTTACACCGATTACACTTTGGGTGTCTCCCTCCGTATCCGCTTGGCCCTTGGTTTGAGGGAGTCCTCTAGTTGAAGCTTCTATTGTTGTCGAACCTCCTCTGTTGCTGATGATGTTGTTGCTGCTGAGGTTGACTGTTTGATGACGATCCCTTGTTGTCTGAGCCGTCCCACTTGCGTTTATTGTCGGGCACACTTGCCACAGCGCCCCGCTTGGGTAGTTTGCTTTGCTCTACCACTTGATTAGTAAGTTTGTGGGCTAGTTGGATCACTTGTTGAATAGTAAGGAAGTTTGTAGCAGTCACCATGCTCTGTATCTCCGGAACCAAGCCGCATAGATAAAGCTCAATCCGCTTAACCGGCGTGTCGATCATGCCTGGGCAAAGCGTTGCCAACTCGTGAGACCTTGTTATGTATACCTCAATCTCCGATCCTTCCATCTTGAGGTTCCAAAATTCGGCTTCCAGCTTTTGAACTTCACCACGAGGGCAATATTACTCCATCATCATTTCCTTGAATTCATCCCATGGTAAAGCATTGGCGATTGCCTGACCAAGCATTTGTACTTGGGCATTCCACCACGAGAGTGCTGCGCCCTCAAGCGTCCCCGTGGCATACTTCACTTGATCCACCGCTGGACAGTTGCATTTGGAGAAGACTGACTCGGTCTTCTCAAACCAACGTACGAGCCCTACAGCTCCCTCAGCTCCACTATACGTGTGGGGCTTGCAGTCCATGAATGCTTTATATGTGCACGTTGGCGGTCCTGTATTCAATGTTTCAGATTGTTTAGTCCAATCAAATGGGTTAACTATCTAGTAGAAAAATTTATGCAGTTGATGGCCAAGGTCATCATTTACCTCCAAGTTGGGCAGCTTGTGCACCAACCGCTGCTTGCACATGCTGATTTATCAGGGCAGCTAATTCAGCAGGGGTCATGTTTATAGCACCGGTACCACGACCACAAGCACAACGTCCACGGCCACGTCCACGTCCTCTACCTCTTGCGTCCATATTTCACTTTACATCCACAAATACAATAATGAGTAACATCCAACACATTAATCTCATTGAAGTACACTAAATAATTAGAAATATTGAATTTGCCACAACCACAACATTTATAACAAAAATAATAACCAAAGATAATTAAATTGTAAATGGTTCACAAAATATTCCATCAATGTCAAAATTTTAGTTTTTCCGTTGGGTGGGAAACAACTCTTCCCATATAGGTTTCAAAGGAAAAAGAAACACCTTATAGTCCAGGTCATAAGAAAGTGGAATCAATCAAACACGTCCGATCCATCGCTATCCTCTTCCAACATGCGAATCTCAAGTAGTCAACATCCTCAACACAAATATAATTACATCATAACTAGTACATCATACATAAGTCTAATCATGCACAACATGCCATGTGAAGCCACTCACGACTTCACACCCTAACCCTCCCAATCCTACTGAGTAGGGGCCTCAGATTAGCACGCGTGTATGACGATCATCATCACATTATTCAACAAGATTCATGCCAACCAACATACCCAAGAATGATCTATTACAATCCCAAGCATGATTCCATAATCTTCCAACATAATCCATCATCATGTATAATCCATAAAAGTCAAAATTTACCAATTGACCAATCAAGTATCCATACAACCCAATTAACGCATTCCACCACATTAGACACCTAAACATTCCAACATGACCCTAACATCATGAACATGCCCACTTCACCATATCCAAGGTTCTACATAAATAAAGTTTTCCTTTTGGGAAAGTAACATCCCAAAATCAATGTAACGCTCAATTCAATCATGAATTCATCAACACAATACCTATTCAAGCTCATAACTATCATTTAAACATGTTCAACATCATCAAAATCATCATAATTCACCAATCTCATATCCAAAAGTTTCTACTTTTAGCAAGGTATGAACTACATGATCAATTCTTAGATTTCTAGCATAATTATCATAATTCCAACATTCATACCTTTAGCGTCAAAAGGTAAACAATGTAAAAACCAAAAAGAATGTCAAAAAGCATTAGTATGAAAGCATTAACAAATAATTAAAACTGGAAAGTTAGTAAAAAGAAAAAGAAAAACGTAGTTTTATAGTTTAGTAAAAATAAGAGTAAATTATTATTATATAAGTTATTTTAATAAAAATAAACAAATGGGTAAATATTTAATATTTATGTTTAATAAAAATGATATATGTAATTAAAATTTTAATTTAATTATATATATAATCAACTAAGTTTTATAAAGAGATATGTATAATTAAAATTTTATGTTGCGAAGCTTGTTGGGGGAAACATGTTATGTTATTCTCCCGGAGATGAAGATTATTTGATACCATGTGTTAAGTGAAGGTGTCAGTAATGTTACTAATTTTAGATATTATTTGTTATTAAGCAAAACATAAAAGGTGAAATTATTATTGTCACGTACACTTGATAAATGCATGACGTTAAAGATTTTTAAAACTTTATAAAAATTAATCAAACATAAGTGAAAGTTAAGTATTCAAAATTAATAAAGTTGTCAATTTAAAATTATTTGTAACGAACATTTGTTTTGAATAAAAGATGACAAACAATACTGGACCATTGTTATTTGTTAAATGAATGGAGCTTATTGTTTAATAAAATAAAGTATTGTCTTCATATTTTAATCAACAAATGAAGTCAAGGCTTAAATTTATATATATATATATATATATATATATATATATATATATATATATATATATATATTTAACTTACTATGTCGGAATCTACGGAGCTTTTATTACTTTTTTATTATCAGTTTTATTTTAAATAAAAGGATTTCATAATATGACATAAGTAAAGGCTTAGATGAGTTGGTAGCATCCTTTAGATTCGAAATACATGTCTGCAGTTCGAAACTCAATTGCCACTCTTTTTTGTTTCTTTTTTTTTGTTTAGTTTAATTAATAATATAATAACATGACATGTTATTATATGTATGTGTTAATTTGGAAACTAAATGAACATGTATTATTGTCTTTTATTGAATATGTTTATTGTTTGGAAAAACGCATCGGGTCGAATATAATACGTTTCAATTGATGGTATAAAAAAGTTTCGACATAAATTTAGTTGGAAAAGAGTTAGGTCAAATATAATATGTTTCATTCGACTATATAAAATACGTTTCTATGTAAATTTAACTCAAAAACGAGTCGGACATTTTTTGTAATATATACTCTATCGTATCGCATTCGACATCAATACACGTGTTTTTTTTTACGTTTTGAGTTGGTTAAACATAAATTTGTTTGGAAAATAGTTGGGTCAAATATAACATATTTTTATTCAAGGGTAAAAATTCGAGTTACTCTATGTTTTGACGTAATTTTAGTTGGGAAACAAGTCGGCCAATCGTAATCTATACTTTATTACGCCACAAACGTCTCGCAATGCGTGGCGGGTAAAAACCTAGTTATAATGAATTTTATAAGGGTTGTTCAGCAAAGTACTGCACTGCACTGTTCTGATCATCATACATTGTGACATCCGGTAATTTTCCGTTACCAAATTCCGTTAGTTTCATTAGATCTTGCATACACATGTCGTGAGAACACACTAGTTGTCGTTGAACGTTGGTGACTTAATAATAATTAACAACGATTATCAGATAATAACTTAACTAAAAATATGATTATTAAGTTGTGCTTATGTGCTTACGCGATTTAAATATTATTTGTGAATTTTATCTTGTAACGTGGTAACGTGTTATATTTATTTCGTGTATCTTGTGGCTAGTGAAAATTATGCATGATCACTATTGTTAGTTGTAACACCCGAAACCTCGGTCAAAATAAAAAGGAAAGAAAAGTATTTTGAAGAAAATAAAAAGATGGCAAAGTCGAGGGGTGCTTTGTGTAAATAGTACCAAAAAGTCAAAAATGCACTTTATATGGGCATGGCCGCCCATATCATCTTCATGTTGCTGTTGTTCGACCGAAAAGAAGAAGAAACAAAGCTGCAGACCAACTCTCTCGGTTCCAAGAAGGAAATAAAGCTGAAATCTTCAAGGTTAGTGGGTTTTTGTTAATGTTTGGCTTGGTTCTTTGAGGTTTCCAACCTTACAAACCGATTTCTAAGTGTTGTATGTGCTTTGGTTGGTTGTTTTACTTGTTTAGGTGTTTGGACCTGTGTGTAAAAGCAAGTTTGGAGGTGTTTTACTTGTCTTCTACACTAGGTGAGTTCTATGATCCCGGTTTTATGTTTTTAAACTTCTATAGGGCTGAAAAGGCATATAAAATGTTTTACAACCGTCATGAATGTTAATTTTGTATGTATGTGTATGATTTTTGTGTTTTATGAGGTTGTAAGCTTGCTCTAAGAGTTTAGCATGATAGATCTATGTTAAGAATGTATGAGAATGAGGTCTTGGAACTGGTTATAGCATAAGTCTAAATTACAAGTTAGATAGTTCATCCGCATTTAAACTGTGAATTAGCATGTGTTTTTTTTCGTGAGCATTTGCTACAGTGTTTCTCCGCATTTGAAGTGTTCATCCGCATTTGTCTTAATTCAGCCTAAGTGTCCATCAGCATTTCTTTTGTTCATGCTCATTTCCTACAGTGTTCATCAGCATTTCCTTTAAGACAGAATAATTACCAAGTGTTCACTCGTATTTGCAAGTTGTTCACCCGCATTTGCAAGTTGTTCACCCGGGGAGGCTACTCGTCGGGACAAGGCTGACATCCATTCATGAATATAACATAGTTGTTTCGAAATGAAAACTAATGATCTTTTGTAACTGTTAAAAAATATGTATTGCTTAGCAACAGTGGTTATAAACTAATGAATGACTTTTGATATTTAAGTTCCGTTGTAATGTTTGATAAATTATGAAATGTTTTATAAATTGTGCTGTGAATTTTCCAACTGTGATGTTTTCCGGGAACGGGGCCTTACATTAGTTTATAATGTTTGTATTTTGTAGTTAAAACCCTTAAATATTGTTAGAAAGATTAGTTTTTATAAAATATATACAATAAGGGACTAAAAGGTGACATTCTAAATATACTATTTACTAAAAATTAAAACCCTAATCCACCCCATAACCCCCAAGTCATGGCCGACCCCTCTCTCTCCCTCTCCCTTGCGATTTGAGACCAAGAACAAGCACAAGCATCGATTTTTAGTGTGTTCCAAATGATTACAACGTGTAGCAAGCTTCAATTCTTAGCCATTACGCGATTAAAGGATAGATTTTAGTGGTTTTTCATGGATTTTTGTGTATGGCCGAACCCTAGTTCGATTTTTGTTCAAAATGTCGAATTCTTGATTGTTTGTTGATTGTATGATGTTAGTTAGATAGCATTGATGATAGTTTATGTGGATTGTACAAGAAATTCAAGATTTTGATGCATGGATCATACCTTACTAATAATAGTAACTTTATTACATGAACTTGATAAAATAGTTTAGACAAGAACAAGTTCCAATTATCCATGAAAAAGAACAAGTTCATGAAGAAGGTCAAGAACAAGAGCCTTTGCATTTTGAGCAAAACATTACATCACCACCACACAGTCCCATCATAGCTGACCAGCAAACACTATCATCTCTATTTAGAGATCTTGATGCCTCTATGGCTGAAGCTGCACAACATCAAGAGGAAGTTAGCACTTCATCTAGGCATGAAACACATCAATCAATTCAAGAACAAACACATCATCAATCAGAGCAAGCTAAAATAGAATACCAATCAGAAGAAGTACCCACTGAGGAGGAAATTGAATACTCAAAGGTTTTCTTATTCACTGAATATAATAAGTTGATTGAAAAGTGTAACAGAGGGGCAAAGAAATTGAATGACAAACTAAAAGCAAAAGATGAGGAAATTTAGAAGCTTGAAGTAGATCAAAAGGCTCAGAAGCTGATTGTTCAATTCCTTGAACAACAGCTAGATCAAAACAAGAATGAAGTGAAGGAAAAAACTCAAGAAGTAAATAATGCAATGTTGGACTCAACAAGTGTATAAATAGGATAATGCTTGCCATAATCAAACATAATATGTTCTAACATCAAACAATCATTAACTAACACATTAGCATCGTTAACATTTATAACATTCACTAATTATTTCTTAAATTTCTTTTTCAGGTTTGTAGATAAAAGGAATTTTTGTCAAGTGTCCACAGCAGATGAGGAACTATCCACGGCAAGCAGCGGATGAAGAACAAAGTCCAAGTGTCTACAGTGGATGACCATAACACACACAGCGGATGACAAAGTCCATGGCTAATGAGCAGTCCCCAACGGATGAACACTCCAAAGCGAACATGATCAAGAAAACACACAAGTGTTCACAGCGGACAGCATCCAAGACGCAACAGACAGCTTATTCAACATCCACAGCGGATAACTTATCATTCACAGCGGACAGTTAATCATCCACAGCGGATGACTTATAGACTTAGGATTATATGTAATTAGTTTTTACTTAAAGGTATTTTTGTAACCGTACATAGCTCGTTGTATAGGTTATAAATAGCAGTATACCTAATTCTTTATAAGCTTTTGAACAATCAATTAAACAAGCACATTATTATTATCATTCAAGCATTCAATACAAACACACAATCATACACACAAACACATAGATACCATTTCATTAATCATGGGTTTCCACACTATGATTAATGAGTATTGATTATATAACAACTTGTTGTTATATTTGAGAGATTGAAATCATCCTTGAGGGAATTCAATGGTTTTGTTCTTGTGTTCTAAGTTTAAAACCCATAAATTTGAATTCCATCATGCAATACTTGATGTAACCTATTTAACAAATCAATTAGACGCAAAGGATAATGAAATAGATGCTCCGAAAAGAATCATTAGAGAACAATCTGAGGAAATAAACAGATTGAATAGAGAATTGGAGGTTGTTGATCAACATAGATCGACTGAAGGAGATGATAAGAAAACTAAAGTCAATGAAGATTATTTGATAAGAATGAGTATAGAATAGTCTCCTGATCATTCTCTATCATAACATGCTGAAATTAGTGCTCATAAAGAGCAAACATATAAGTTAATCATTATCCCAGAATAGAGATATATAATGGATCAACTGTTTAGTGATGCTAATCCATTTGAAAATATACACTATCCTTCAATTCTAAGACAACACTTTATTCTCAAACCTATTAAAGGAAGAGGAAAAGGCAATACCTTGCATCACTAGCAAAATGGAAAGAAAAGATAGTTGAACTAGATGAACCTGAATCCCCTCCTATCAAGGTATTAAAGGTGAAAGCTAAGCCCATTAATGGAGATGAATTCAATAAAAAGAAAAGTAGAGTTTGTGGATCTAGTAGAAGGTGAAATAAGTCCAAGTCATGAACGAACTCAAGATCCAATCATCATTTCTGAATCTGAAGATAAAACAGAGAATATCCAAGATGAAACAGAAGATATCCAAAGCATGTTACTAGATGATCCTGAAACACTCATTGCAATTGAGCTTACTAGTAGAGGATTTGCTTATGATTCCTTTATTCACCTAAACCTTATAGATGTTGAGATTTTCTCAAACACTTTTAATAGGTGATGAAGAATGAAACTGAGCAGACATACAAGGATATAAAGATAAAAGATCAACAAAAGTTCTAGAACTATCTCCCTAAGGATCCTCAGATTGAAAAGATGACATACTCACAAGTTAAAATATGGTTGAGTCACACAAGGATACCTTATAGATCTTATGCTGGAAAGAGCTTGGCCTAGATAAAAGATCTAGCAAGGGGTGTGTATAAGAACATGCTCACATGTGCACTCAAACCATAGATAATCAAGCCACACCCTTCCTTTGAACTATCTACATATCATCAAGCACCACCAGAGCTACATCCCATTAAGGAACCTTGACAATTCATGCCTTACAGACTCTGGCTAGAGGGCCATGAAGTGAGAGAGATGATTAACAAAAATGTAAACTTTGTAAAGTTAAATGATAGAATCACTCTCACAGCATCTTCTAATGAAAGGAAAATTGTAGATTGGAAATATGATAAGATATGGGATGATGTGCTTATTAAGAAAGTATCTGGACTTATCCAACACTTATCATACATATCTGAGTTGGGTGCATTATCTTAAGAATGGTCAATCACACAAACAACTAAAGAGGTGCTGATTTCTTCCACATACTAAGAGTTTATATGAACAGAAAACATCATAAGCTCAAACTGAAAGCAGACAGAGAAGATAAGATTCATATTGAGAAATTAAGAAGAGAATAGGAATTATCAAACAAACAACCAATTTAGCAAGAAGGAAAAGATGAAAGACAAGACATTGAATTGCTTAACAAAGTTGGTTATCCACTAAGACCAACAGATCTAGTTAATGTAACACCCGAGAATTTCCAAGAAGAAAAGTAAAGGAGCAAATGAGCTATTTATTAAAAAACAAGAGGGTAAAACTGTACAAGGGCCAAACCGGCCCATAATGGGGTTTAAAAAGAAGTTGGCCGCCCATACTCTCTTCCATGCATCTATTTTCATTTGGCTAGAGTGAGAGAAAAAAGCTCCCATCTGGTTCTAGTGAGAAAAAGTGGAAAGATCTTCAAAAAGTTATAGTTTAAGGTGATTTCTTCCTAGATCTAAGTCGGGTTTAAGTTTATAGGCTGATTTCTATGTGTTTAGTTGTTTTTTTCCATGTGCATAGGTGTTAGAACTCCAGGTTGCTCTCGGGTTTGTAATGATTTGCTCGAAAGCTGGTTAAGGTGAGTTCTAGATCTCCTCTTTTACATGCTTTCTACTTGTTTGAGGCTGATATGTGTATTAAAACGATGTTCCTTAGCAAAACTATGTTTTTCTATTGTTAAAAATGGCTTTTTATGAAAATGTATCTGTTTTTAAAGATTTTTGTGATGTTAATGGATGTTTATGATGTTCTAAGTGTGAATCTGGTAGATCTATGCTAAGTATATGTTTAAAGATGTGGTATGGGACTAGAATTTGCATAAGCAGGACATAAGTGTTTAAATAATTGTCCACTGCGGGCTTGGACGTTCGCTGTGGACACTTAGGAAGGTTTTCATGCATGTCTGCTATGGACACTTAAGCATTCATGCATGTCCGTTGTGGACACTTAAACATTCATACATGTCCACTGTGGACACATAAATATTCATGCATGTTCGTTGTGGACACTTAAGTGTTAAAGTTATCCGCTATAAACCTTAGTCATCCACTGTGGACATTGACTGCCCGTTGTGGACTCTTAAGTGTTTAATTCATCCATTGTTGACTTAGTCATCCGCTGTGGACTTTAGCTGTACGCTTGGACTTTAGTTGTCCGTTGTGGACACTAAGTATTCAGGCCATCCGCTGTAGGATCATATGCATGCGCTGGGAACACTTAGAATTATTCTGAATTTTTGGAGATATGATTGTTTTAATGGATGATATGTTTATTTAATGTTCTTAATGTTATATTCTTTTCTTAGGGGCTACTATTATGAATTATAATTATATTTCATGTTATATGATTATTAAGACTATGGATATTTTAAAAGTATTATTCATAATCAAGTGGATATAAAGGAATAAAAGAAGATAGTGGAACGTAATAAATGTTACACCTGGGCCCTTATGATGAATGAAAAGTCTTGCTAGCAAAATGAATGGAGGTGCACGACCATGTTGTCATTAGCTCAACTGATGTGGGTCTGTTTTAGCCCATGAGGATGCACATCTGGGGTCTAATCTTGTGATTGACCAATGAATGAATGAGTGGGACCTGTATTCATAAGCAGGCTTTGTGCCTGGGAGTGTGGGTCAACTGTTAGGGGTTAGCTAGCACTTATAAATGTGTACTGGCAGGGGTTCGGCATTTGTTGCCAACCATATAATATAGGCTCTTGCTTTGTGCAACCCTAGTTAATGAAAGAGAAAGAAAATAAATGAAAGAAAGATAATGAAAGCCTTAATGAATGTTATTAGTCATTTGACTGTTATGTATTACAGTTGGGTGATCATTAAGAAAGCTTTAAAATGTATATTTTTATATATTAACAAAACTAGAACTCACTAGCAACACTAACTTTTTATGCATATCAGTTGCCAGGTAGCGCGGTTGCTGGGGGTGGCACAAGATTGGAGCAACTTGGCAAATAAAGATTAGCATCCATGTTTATGCAGAAATGAAGGTTTTGTCTTGTAATACAACAGAAATGTTGTTTTTGAAACTTGTAACAATGATGTAATTCTTGACAAAAATTATTATTAATGCATGAAATGGTTTTTGTTTAATTATTTCGTTGCATTGTTTTCTTGTTTCAATGTACTTTAATATGTAATGTGCTATGAGTGACCAACTGTGAGGTTTCATGGGTTCGGGGCCTTACAAGTTGGTATCAGAGCAAAAGTTTAAGTGAATTGGGTAAAACATTTTCAAAACCTAAACTTAAATTGAAAATAGGAACAAATAAAAGGATTCCAGCCCAAGTAGCTATGTGCCATCTCATAAAGTTTTCTTAAAGTTAACTGATATTGTGTGTGTGCTATCGAATTTATGTGCTTAGTAGAGTTGAATACTAATGGGTATCAGGATAGTGAGTGTTTAGGACATGGGAATAAGGTAAGTAGTTAATCACACTTGGCCTTTGTAATTAAGGACATACCATACTTATCATGATCTGAACAATTACCTTGAATGACTTTGTTGGTGCTTGAATCTTATAGGAGGTAGAATTTTTGGCGGGTAGAAAATCTAAGAAGGCAACCAGAGAAGGTGCTCGTGGTGGGTGTACTATTGGTCCACGTGTCACCAGGAGCAAAGCTAAGGCTCACGAGATGGCTCACGAGGAGACAGATCTCCATAGCCGTTAAGAGGGTGAAGGGTCAGCTACCCTCATGTCTACTATGAAGGAGGCTATTGCCGATGAGGTCTACAACATTATGCAAAATGTGTTACCTTCGGTGGTGACGAAATTGCTTAGAGCTGTTAAGGATGAGGAGAAAGGTGAGGATAAGGGGAAGAAGGAGAAGAAGAAATCAGGAAAGTCCATTGAAGGGGCTGAGGAATCTAAAGATGAACCATCTAGCCCAAAGGTGGTAATTCATGATGATGCTAGCAAGAAGGAGGCTCAAAGGAGACTGCTAAGGGGTGCAGCTATGGAGCGTTTCTGAGATGCAAACCCCGACCTTCGACGGTAATGGCAATGCTACTGCCGCTCACCTTTGGGTTCGAGAAATGGAAGAAGTCCTGGACATCAGTGAGTGTCGGGAAGATCAGAAAATGAAGTTTGCCACCCATTCATTTGTAGACTCAACACTATGCTAGTGGGACAACATTGTCCAAGCTGAGGAAAATGATCAATAGCGAAGATGAGGTGGTCGAAGCTGAAGGAGTTGGTGCTAGAGGAGTATTGTCCATATTGAGAGTTGGACAAAATTTAAGAAGGAGTTCTTGTATTTGGAGGCTAGGAACATGACTCATCAAGAGTACACCTCCAAGTTCAACGAAGTTGCAAGACTAGTGCTCGATCTGGTAACGCCTGTCTCCAAGAAGATCAAAAGATACATGCAAGGCTTGCCAGTGGATATCAGGAGGATCATGATTGCCGCTAGACAGAGCACGTTTTGGTCGGTGGTGGATTTGGTGGGAAGGTTGTATGATGAGAGGGAATCGGCACCAGTTCATAAAAAGACCGAGAAGTGGAGTTGGAATAAGAATGGGAATGGGAAGAGGTTCAGGAATGACAACTACAGAATTAAGGAGAATAGGATGAGAGTCGATGACCGTCGCACCGAATAGAGAAAGGGGAATGACCGAATGGAGTGTAAGAAGTGTGGGAAGAGTCATTTGGGTGAATGTAGAGTGGGAACGAATAGGTGTTTCATGTGTGGGGGTGAGGGCCATTATGCTAAGGAGTGCAGGGTATCGAGGGGTTATCAATACGGGGAGGTTGGCCACTCGGGCCAAAAATGCAAAAAGGATGGAGCAGGAAGCTCAGGGATCAAGACGATGGGGGAAAAAAGAAGAGTCACGACAACAAGGCAAAGGAAAGGGCATTCAACATGACTAGGGAGGAAGTAAGAGTGGACCCTGAAGTTGTTTCAGGTACATTTTTAGTAAATCAATTGTATGCTTTTGTGCTCTTCGATTTGGGTGCTAGTAGAAGCGTTGTATCTACTACTTTTTGTTGTTTGATGCATGATAAGAGTAGGAAGATAGATGTGGCCTTCCATGTTGAGACTGCGACGACAGGAAAATCCACCAAAGTGACTGATATGATTGATGATTGCCTCATAGGTTTCCTGCTAGATTGTATGTGATGGCCCTAGGAGGTTTTGATGTTGTGTTAGGAATGGAATGGTTGGCGACATACGAAGCAAATATCGTGTGTCAAAAGAAGATGATTCGTCTGATCTGACGGCAGTTCGATTACGGTTCACGGAGACAAGGAGTGCATCACTCCGCGAGTGATATCTATGATGATTGAAGAAAAGTGTATGAGGTGAGGGTGTGGTGCCCACCTGACTTACGTGAAGGATGTGGATGCGACAGTGCTTCAACTGTCAGAAGTATCGATGGTACGTGATTTTACTAATGTGTTTCCAGAAGATCTACCAGGGATCCCACCCGATAGAGAAATCAAATTTCAGATTTACTTGATACCAGGAGCATAACCTGTCGCCAAGGCACCATACCGGTTGTCTCCATCCAAGCTCAAGGAACTAACGTCGCAACTGCAAGACCTTTTGGATAAGGGCTTCATTCGACCAAGTATCTCTCCATGGGGTGCTCCGATTTTATTCGTGAAGAAGAAGGACAGTAGTATGAGGATGTGCATCGACTACCGTGAGATGAACAAGTTGATTGTGAAGAACTGTTATCCCTTGCTGAGGATTGATGACTTGTTCGATCAGCTCCTGTGTGCCGGTTGGTTCTCGAGGAAAGACCTTCGATCGGGTTACCATCAGCTGAAAGTGAAGAAGAAGGATGTCCCTAAGATAGCTTTTCCTACGTGTCATGGAAACAACAAGTTTCACATGATGTCTTTCGGTTTAACCAACGCGCTGGCTGCCTTTATGGACCTTATGAATTGGGTATGCCTACCGATGTTAGATAGATTGGTGATCGTATTCATTGATGATGTTCTGATCTATTCCCAAAGTGAAGAAGAGCATGCCTATGATCTCAAGGAATTACTAGAGACACTTAGAAACGAGAAGTTGTACGCAAAGTTCTCTAAGTGTGCATTTTGGCTACGAGAGGTCCAATTTCTTGGCCATATAATTAATCCTAAAGGAATAATGGTGGACCCTGCAAAAGTCGAAGTTGTAATGCAATAGGAATCCCCAAGAATGCAATTCGAGATCCGTAGTTTCCTGGGTTTGGCAGGTTACTACCGAAGGTTTATTCAAGACTTCCCTAAGGTGGTGTCCCCGTTGACTAAGTAGACTCGCAAGGATGTGAAGTTTGAATGGTGTTCAGATCAGGGGGGGCCTTCCAAGAGTTGAAGACGAGGTTAACCCAAGTCCCGGTCTTGATGTTGCCAGAAGGGAATGATGACTTTGTGGTATACTCAGATGCTTTACAATCGGGCTTAGGTTGCGGGTTGATGAAACGAGGGAAGGTTATAGCCTATGTGTCTTGGAAGTTGAAAATCCATGAGGTTAACTACCCTATGCATGATTTGGAGTTGGTGGTTGTGGTCTTTGCGTTGAGGATTTGGAGGAAATATTTGTACGGGACTAAGTGTACCATCTTCACAAATCTAAGAGTCTAAAGTATTTCTTTAAACAAAAAAATCTTAACATTTTGATGCCTAATGTCATGGGTCAGATCCACAGGTTTCAAGATAAGAAACTGAAGATCATAGGATCAACTCAGAGCGAATGAAAGGAAATATATCCGATTTGGGGGAGAACACTCTTGGTGTTAGAACCTGATTCGGGCAGATGTGGATTCCTCGCCATGGGGATCTAAGGGAAAGGATTATGAATGAAGCTCACAAAACTCGGTATTCTATTCATCCTGGTGCCACAAATATGTGAGTAAGTGCCTAACTTGCTTGCAAGTGAAGGTAGAACATCAAAAATCGTATGGGAAGATCAAACCTTTGGATACAACCAAATGGAAGTGGGAGCACATCACAATAGATTTCATCATAAAATTGCCTCGTACGGCGAGAGGATGTGATATTATTTGGGTGATCGTTGACCACTTGACGTAAAGTGCCAACTTTTTACAAATCCGAGAGACTTACTCGTCAGAGAGGTTGACGGACTTGTCCATCAATGATATTATAGCTCGACATGATGTGCCGGTGTCCATTGTTTCTAATAAGGATACTCGGTTTCACATCCAATTTTTTGAAGAAATTCCATGACGTGATGGGAATGAGGTTACATATAAGCACAACTTACCACCCTCGGATAGATGGTCACTCAGAAAGAATGATTCAGACCTTGGAGGACATGCTTCGGGCATGCATTATTAATTTTGGTAGATGTTGGGATGAGCACCTACCGTTGGCAGAGTTCTCTTACAACAATAGTTATCATGCAAGTATAGGCATGCCACCATTCTAAATGTTGTATGGGAGACAGTGCAAAACCTCGGTGTGTTGGGGTGATATCGGGCAGAAGGAGTTGGGAAGTATCAAGATCATCGAGGCCACGTCGGAGAAGTTGGAAAAGATCAAGACCTTTATGAAAGCAGCTAAGGATCGGCAGAAGTCCTACGCTGATAAGAGAAGGAGGCCAATTAAATTTCAAGTAGGAGATAAGGTGATTTTGAAAGTGTCTCCTTTGAAAGGGATTATCGGGTTTTGAAAGCAAGGAAAGTTGAGCCTAAAGTACAACGGCCCATTCAAAATCATTGTCAGAGTTGGTGAGGTGGCTTATAAGTTGGAGCTACCCGATGAGATATATGGATTACATCCGACATTCTATGTGTCGCATCTAAGAAAGTGTTTGCAGATGATGATGTAATCGTGCCACATGAATATATCAAAGTGGATGAACGGTTGAATTACGTGGAACCGCCGGTAAGCATCCTCGATAGAAAAGAGAAATGCCTAAGAAATAAAGTGGTTCCATTGGTACGAGTACAACGGAAACACAAGAAAGGGTCAGAGTCTACATGGGAGACTAAGGAGGATATGAGGCAACATTATCCGCAACCATTTAAGGACTGACAGGTTTCGAGGACGAAACCTAAATAAGGGGTGGACTTGTAACACCCGAAAATTTCCAAGAAGAAAAGTAAAGGAGAAAACGAGCTATTTATTTAAAAACAAGGGGGTAAAAGTGTACAAGGGCCAAACTGGCCCATAATGGGGTTTAAAAAGAAGTTGGCCGCCTATACTCTCTTCCATGCACCTAATTTCATACGGCTAGACTGAGAGAAAGAAGCTCCCATTCGGTTCTAGTGAGAGAACATGGAAAGATCTTCAAAAAGGTACGGTTTAAGGTGATTTGTTTCCAATTAAGTAGTATTTAAGTTTATAGGAAGATTTCTATGTGTTTCTATGTGTTTAGTTGTTTGTTTACATGTGTATAGGTGTTAGAACTCCAGGTTGCTCTGGGTTTGTAGTGATTTGCTTGAAAGCTGGTTAAGGTGAGTTCTAGATCTCCTCTTTTACATGTTTTCTACTTGTTTGGGGCTGATATGTGTATTAAAACAATGTTCCTTAGCAAAACGATGTTTTAAAAGATTTATATGATGTTAATGGCTGTTTATGATGTTCTAAGTGTGAATCTGGTAGATCGATGCTAAGTATATGTTTAATGATGCGGTATGGGACTAGAATTCGCATAACCAGGACATAAGTGTTTAAAAAATTGTCCGATGTTGGCTTGGACGTCCGTTGTGGACACTTAGGATGGTTTTCATGCATGTCCGCTATGGACCCTTAAACATTCATGCATGTCCGCTGTGGACACTTAAACATTCATACATGTCCACTATGAACACATAAATATTCACGCATATCCGTTGTGGACACTTAAGTGTTAAAGTTATCCGTTATGAAGCTTAGTCATCCGCTGTGGATATTGCATGCCCGTTATGGACTCTTAAGTGTTTAATTCATCCGTTGTGGACTTTAGTTGTCCGCTGTGGACTTTGGTTGTCCGTTGTGGACTTTGGCTTCCACTGTGGACTTTGTCTGTCCGCTGTGGACACTTAGTATTCAGGCCAACTGTTGTAGGATCGTATGCATGCGTTGGGAATACATAGAATTATTTTGAATTTTCGAAGATATGTTTGTTTTACAGGATGATATGTTTGTTTAATGTTCTTAATGTTATATTCTTTTCTTAAGGCTACTTGTAAGATTATACTTGAAAGGCTGATGCAACCAAAGAAACCAAAGCAACCAAGGAGATTCCAGCTTGCATGCACTTTATGCAGTGTAGAAGTCACTTTGGAATTTAAACACTTCTCACAACAAATTATTCTAAGTGTAAAATCTTCTGAAGCCAAAGACCAAATCTTCCAAAGCCAAAGATGAAGTCTTCTGAAGATTCAAAGACAAAGTCTTCTGAAGCCAAAGAAGTGAAGACTGATTTCTTTCAAAGACAGAGAGGACATGCTTTCTCTAATCTACTTTTGTATAAAGCTGACCAACTTTCCGCTGCAACTCTGAAGACTCACCAACTTGCATGAGTTAGTGAAAACGTTCGTGCTTTTGTAACTGTAGATTATGGTTTAGAGTCTGCAACTTCCTACTTTGTACCTTTTATCCTTTTTGTAATATATCCTTTTTGCAATCTGCCTTTTGACTTTACATAGATCTTCTTGTCTAGATTAGTGTTTCCAGTAGGCCTTCAAAGTATGGCCAACTGTAGGATGTAGTATAAAGTATCTCAGGTTATTGTATTTCTTTTTATGCTTTGTAACACTTGTAAAAGAACTTGAGAGCAATATACAACATTCTTGAAAACCATACTTATCTTGTTCTTATTCTTTGTTCTGTCTCTTGGTTTACTTGTGTTCTTAGTATCATTCATATAAACTCGGTTCCCTATTTAATCTGTTAAGTGTTCTAACACTCTCCTCATTGTGAGGCTGATTGTATTAACCATCCCTTAACCGGTCCGGCAATTGGTATCAGAGCTTTTTAGTCTCTTGATTGTAAGATCTCACAATCTTAAATCCCTTTAGTTTCACAAAACACTTAACAACACAAATAGCAGCTATCACAAAGGCTAATATGGAAACCGGTACCATGACAAAGTCTCCACTGATCACTCCTGATAATTTTGATACTTGGTGCCAAAGAATGGAAGGCTTCATCATGTCTAAAGACTCCAGGATGTGGGGATCTGTTGTCTCTGGACCTCATGTACCATCCACCTCTTCAACTACTGGTGGTGGTGGTATGATACCAAAGGAAGTGGTTGACTATTCTGAAGAAGACTGGAAAAAGATAGATATAGATCAAAAAGCCATGACTGCTCTCCAAACTGCTTTTCCAAACACCATCTACAGAGGTTTGAAGAAGTGCAAGATTGCTAAACAACTATGGGATCTACTAAAGCTTATGTATGAGGGATGCTCTGAAGAAAAAGAGAACAAGAAGGATCTCTTGAAGTAGTAGTTTGAGAACTTCACCTTCAAACAGGTGAAACCATGACTCAACAAAACTTCAGGTATGTTGAGATTATGGACACTTTAATGGATGTTGGAGTAACTCTTGAGAACAGGGACTTTGTGAGGAAGTTCTTGTCCTCTCTTCCCAGACAATGGACATACTATTGTGTGATCATCAAGAGGACTGAAAACCTCAAGACCCTTACTCTCACTGAGTTATATGGTATCCTCAGTAGCTACCAAATGGAGATGAACATGCAAAATCCATCTGGTAACTCCAACAATCAGCATATTTCAGCCCTGCATGTGGTTGAAAGAGACTGCAGAGAACCACAACATAATCTCATCTACTACCCTGACAACTCACAAAAGGGCCCTTTCATCACCTTCTCGGAGACACCAAGAGAGAGCTATATCCAAGGAAGCCCATTCCAAGAGACAAGCTCTTCACAAGCCTTTGTGTCTACTTATGAAAGCACAAGCAACCTTCTCTTTACCCTTGAAGACCTGGACTGTATCCATCCAGATGATCTAGAGTACATGGAAATAGTCCAGCAGATGACTCTTCGCACTCCAGAGCCAAAAAGTTTTACAAGAGGACAGCGATGAAGTTTCCTAGCAATGCAACCAATGGAAAGTTTGGGCTGGACAAAAGCAAAGTAAAGTGTTACAATTGTAACCAAATAGGACACTTTGCTAGAGAGTGCAAGGAACCAAAGATAAATGGTGGCCAAGCACAAATCAGACCAAACTACACTGATGGAGCTCCCTAGAATGAGAAGCCCAAGCAGCAAGCTATAGTTGTTGTTGAAGAAGGAGGCTTTGACTAGAGTTTTTAGGTTGAGGATGCATCTCCAAACCAAGCACTGATGGCAGATCAAGAAGAAGCCAATGTATTGGAACATCTTTGTACACATGAATGTATTGCTAAAGTTAACAGATATAGGTCTTATAACTTAGAGATGAGGTCTGATCTTGAGTCCTTAAACATTTTAAAAGCTGATTTCAAAAGACCTAAAAATGATTATAAACTTAAAAAAAAGATCTAAAGAAAACCATTTCAACTCTTAAGCATGAACATACCCACTACAGGACTCAAATAAAGATCTTATCACTAAGTTAACTGCATACCAGGCTGAGATTGTGATGAGCAAAGCCATGATAGAAAAATGTGTTCTTGAAGAAGAGACCTTCAAGAACATGATATCCTCATCTCTACATGCAAAAGTTTGTTATCAGAATAAGCAGGGACTAGGATCTACTGAGATAGCTCCTCCATACACACCTTTGTCTGTAAGATCTTTAAGGTGTGGAACTTGTGAAGATGAGCTTCTCCTCATAGACCCCATTGATGAAGAGGATGAAGAGAAGATAGTGAAGGATGATTTTGAGAAGAGTGAAGAAGACCATCCTAAAAAGGGACACTATTCTCCAGATGAGAGAAAAGAATCTGAAATGACCAAGTCCAAGAGGAAGAACTTTTTCAGAAAAGCCAAAACGATATCAAAGAAGGCTCAAGAGATCAAGGCCACTTTAAACTCTAAGCAGAAACTAGTGTTTATCTCTGCAGGAATTGAAATGGTGAAGGCTGAAGACTCAACTATGAACTTTAGTACCACAAGTTCTAATTCATGTCCAACTCATTCTAGTAAAGAGAAGAAGGCTGATCAGCTACGTATCACTACTACACAGCCTAAACCATCCAGTTCCAAAAGCAAGCGTCACCTAAGAAGCTTGCTGCATCATCTGTGAAGATGAAGATGGAGGTGGAAAGTGATCAAGTTCAGTCTTTCTCTCAAAAGAAGGCTCTTAGAAGGAATCAAATGGATTGCATCAGGTGTGGTAGTATTTCTCATCTTGCTAAGGATTGCATCTACAATCCTAGAAGTCTATCCACAAGATTAAAAAGAAAACTTCTGAGAAGAAGAAAGAAAAACTAGCTTCGGAAGGAAAATCTTTTCCTTTCGGAAGCTCCGTTATGAAGTAGAAGACAGGTGTAAACTTGCCTTCGGAAGAAAAGTTGGTCTCGAAATAAAGGAATGCTTTTGAAGTACTGAAGCCTGCTGTAGTGAAAGCAAGATCTTCCGAATGTCCGGTATCCAAAACATCTGAAGTTGTCAAATCTTCCAAAGTGTTGAAGGTCAAGTCTAATCTTCCAAAGATGGTGTAGAAGATGAAGGAAGACCAAGTGACTAAAAGTTCTTCATCAACAACAGCTAATGATTCTCAAACTTGAACATAAGATCAATCACTGTTACATTGTCTTCAAATCATTTTGATAACCCCAAGACCAATAAGGCTTGGGTTTCCAAATGTAAGTAAACACTTCTTTCTTATGCAGGAACAACTAAAGACTAAGAGGAATGTATGGATCATTGATAGTGGTTGTTCCAGGCACATGACAAGCAATGGTTCTCTACTTCAAAATTTTGATAAAATAGATGGAGGGCCAGTTGCTTTTGGAGGAGATGCTGGAGGTTACATTACTGGAAGGGGCACGGTCACAAATGGTAAGCTCAACATTGAAAGGTAAACTTGGTCAAAGAGCTTGGGTACAATCTACTGAGTGTATCCTAATTTTGTGAGTGCATTGTTCCCAAGCCCGGGGTGGTCATTCCTCAAGAGCAGATCCTGCTCAAATCCCCCGGGAAGGGGAACATGTACAAGATGGACCTGCAGGAAACATCTCCCTCAGAATATGTTTCTTGCTTTTTATCCAAAGCAAATAGTGATGAGTCTTTCCTCTAGCATAAAAGAATGTGCCATGTAAACTTTAAAAACATGAATAAATTAATTAAGAAAGAGTTGGTAATTGAAATACCAAAGAAAGAGTTTACAAGTGATGATCATTGTGTAGCATGGCTGAAAGGAAAGCAACACAAAGTGTCTCACAAGCCAAAGGAAAGAAACTCTATCACTACTCCCCTACACTTATTACATATGGATCTCTTTGGCCCCACCATTGTAATGATTCTAGGAAGGACCTTATATTGTTTGGTGATCACAGATGACTTCACAAGATTCCTTGGGTCTTTTTCCTTAGTACTAAGGATGAGACTCTTGAGATCATGAAGAACTTCATCTGAAAATTGAGAATCAATGTGATCATAACATCAAAACCATGAGATGTGATCAAGGAAAAGAATTTAAGAACCAAATCCTTGACATATTTTGTGATGAAAACGGCATTACAAGACAATATAGTGCTCCCAGGACTCCTCGGCAAAATAGTGTTGCTGAGAGGAGAAATAGGACACTTATTGAGGCTGCAAAAACCATGTTGTCCGACTCTAAACTGCCCATCACCTTCTGGGTAAAGGCAGTCAACATTGCCTGCTATGTGTAAAATAGAGTTTTAGTAGTTAAGACTCATGGTAAGACTCCTTATGAGCTGTGGCACAAAAGGAGACTATTTGTTGGTTTCCTCGGGTCATTTGGATGTCCTTGCACCATCTTGAATACCAAAGATCAAATAGCCAAAATTTCTATGAAATCAGATGATGGACACTTTATTGGATACTCTTCCCAAGCTAAGGCTTAAAGAGTATACAATCTCGAAACTAGAGTAGTTGAGGAGTCAGCCAATGTGACCTTCAATGAACACACTCCTAGTGTAAAAGGTTCTGGTCCTGATTGGCTGTTTGATCTTGATTTAGTTACAAACTATTTTAACAAATCTTGTGTGAATGTTTCAGGATCTACAGGTAACTTATTAACATGAGATCCTGACCCAAGATTTAAGCTGAGAAGACCAAGCAAGTATACTACTTTAGCTCCAGTGGTAACTAACCCTGCAAGTCAAGATCCTATCAGCAAAAACATGACAAATTCAGCTGATACATCTGAGGTGCCTACAAATTCCATCTTAGAGGCTCAAAACTCAGATAAAGCAACTTCAAATGTAGGAGGAAATAGAGGTGGTAACAGTGATTAAGAATTTCTTGATGCTGATAACCACTCTATAGAAGACAACATAAATGATGTCACACACTATTCGATCAATCCTCTCTTGTTAAGTGTACTAATGTGGTGGGTGATACTCCATTCCCAGATCTAAATTTCTCAAATTTAGGTCTTTCCAATCAACTTGCTATGATCCCTCAACTCAGGATCCACAAGTCACACCCCACCAAAAACATCATTGGAAATGTTGATACAGGGGTGAGAACAAGAGGACAAACCCATGACAAAAATGTTTGTCTATACTCTTGTTTCTTGTCCTAAATAGAGCCAAAGAAAGTTGACGAGGCTTTGAAGGATGGAAGTTGGGTTGAAGCAATGCAAGATGAGCTGCTTTAATTCAAAAGACAAAAGGTTTGGAACCTATGTCTCCTCCTCAAGGAAAGACCACCATAGGAACCAAGTGGGTTTTAGAAACAAGAAGGATGATAGAGGACTTGTTATCAAGAACAAGGCCAGACTAGTTGTTCAAGGATACACACAAGAAGAAGGAATTGACTACACAGATGTTTTTGCTCCTGTAGAAAGACTTGAAGCTATTAGAATATTCCTAGCTTTTGCTGCGTCCAAGGATTTCATGTTCTACCAACTTGATGTCAAGTGTGCTTTGTTATATAGGGTGATTGATGAAGAGGTTTATGTCAAACAACCACCTTGCTTTGCAGACCTCGATCATCCTGATTATGTCTGCAGGCTTGATAAAGCTCTTTATAGGCTGCACCAAGCTTTATAAAGCTCCTTATGGGAGGCACCAAGCTCCAAGCTTTGCAGACTTTGGTTGTCCGTTGTGGACTTTGGTTGTCTGATGTGGACTTTGGCTGTCTGCTATGGACACTTAGTATTCAGGCCATCCGTTGTAGGATCATATGCATGCGCTGGGAACACTTAGAATTATTCTGAATTTTTGGAGATATGTTTGTTTTAATGGATGATATGTTTGTTTAATGTTCTTAATGTTATATTCTTTTCTTAAGACTACTTGTAAGGTTATACTTGAAAGGATGATACAACCAAAGAAACCAAAGCAACCAAGGAGCTTCCACCTTGCACGCACATTATGCAGAGTAGAAGTCACTTGGAAAGTTAAACACTTCTCACAGCAAATTATTCTAAGTGTAAAATATTCCGAAGCCAAAGACCAAATCTTCCAAAGCCAAAGATGAAGTCTTCCGAAGCTTCAAAGACAAAGTCTTCTAAAGCTAATGAATTGAAGACTGATTTCTTCCAAAGATAGAGAGGACATGCTTTCTCTGATCTACTTTTGTATAATGCTGACCAACTTTCTGCTGCAACTCTGAAGACTCACCAACTTGCATGACTTGGGGAAAAGGTCCATGCTTTTGTAACTATAGATTATGGTTTAGAGTCTGTAACTTTCTACTTTGTACCTTTTATCCTTTTTATAATATATTAGGATGTGAGCAATGGCATGTCATAGTCACTAGTCAAAAGGCAATCTGCCTTTTGACTTTACATTGATCTTGTTGTCTAGATTAGTGTTTCCAGCTGACCTTCAAAGTATGGCTAGCTGTAGGTTGTATTATAAAGTATCTCAGGTTCTTGTATTTCTTTTTATGCTTTGTAACACTTGTAAAAGAACTTGAGAGAAGTATACAGCATTCTTGAAAATCATACTTATCTTGTTCTTGTTCTTAGTTCTGTCTCTTGGTTTACTTGTGTTCTTAGTATCATTCATATAAACCCGTTTCCCTATTTGATCTGTTAAGTGTTCTAACACTCTCCTCATTGTGAAACTCATTGTATTGACCATCCCTTAACCGGTCTTGCACTACTATTATGAATTATAATTATATTTCATGTTATGTGATTATTAAGACTATGGGTATTTTAAAAGTATTATTCATAATAAGGTGGACATAAAGGAATAAAAGAAGACAGTGTAACTTAATGAATGTTAACCCCGAGCCCTTATGATAAATGAAAAGTCTTGCAAGCAAAATGAATGGAGGTGCACGACCATGTTGTCGTTAGCTCAACTAATGTGCGGCTGTTTCAGCCCATGAGGATGCACATCTGGGGTCTAATCTTGTGGTTGACCAATGAATGAATGAATTGGACCTGTATTCATGAACAGTCTTCATGCCTAGCAGTGTGGGTCAACTATCAGGAGTTAGCTACCACTTATAAATATGTACTGGCAGGGGTTTGTCATTTGTTTCCAACCATATGATGTAGGCTCTTGCTTTTTGCAACCCTAGTTAATGAAATAATAAGATAATAAAAGAAAGAAAGATAATGAAAGCCTTAATAAACGTTATTAGTCATTTGACTGTTATGTACTACGGATGGGTGATCACTAAAGGACGCTTCAAAATGTATATTTTTATATAGGAACAAAACTAGAACTCACTAGCAACGCTAACTTTTTATGCATATCAGTTGACAGGTAGCGTGGTTGCTGGGGGTGGCACAAGGTTGGAGCTACTTGGCAAATAAAGATTGGCAACCATGTTTATACAGAAATGAAGTTTTTGTCTTGTAATACAATCGAAATGTTCTTTTTGAAACTTGTAAAATGATGTATTTTGCAAAAATTATTATTAATGCATGAAATGGTTTTTGTTTAATTATTCCACTGTAATGTTTTCTTGTTTCAATTATATTAATATGTAATGTGCTATGAATGACCAATTATGAGGTTTCCTAGGATTGGGGCCTTATAGTTAATCATGATGAAAATAGAAGGAAATCAGTGCAATCATCGAATAACAAGATGTTATTATGATGAAAACCATTATCAAGTTGTATTAGAGAGAAAGCTTGAAGGGAAAGAAGCTGTTGATATCAGGATTTTTGATCCAGATGAGATCAAAGTACTACATCCATCATAAGTGTCTTTCATAAAAACAAAGTCATTCCCTGTAATTGAAGATGTAGTATGCAAAACTACTACTTTATACACATGCTGAAAATCCTAGGCACTATGTTTGTTAATGTTGCACTGAAGCAAAAGCTAGAGACCAATCAATATTCATTATCTCATATTGAAGGAATAACAAGCTTGAGGATATCAGATAATAACAATTTAGAAGTATTGAAGGGTGATCATATTGTAACCACTTTTCTTAGCAACATTGAACTGCGAAGCTTAGATCAACCAATCCTGGAAAAAATGGTTCAGCTTCCACTCACTAACGAATACAAAGACCAAGTTAGTGCTTTGGAATACTTCACTAATCATATAGTGAACTACTTTAAAGTACTCAAGGTTATACCCTTACCTCAGCAAGCAGAACTAGCAGCCAAAGATCAAAGCACTAAGAAAGAGATCCAAGATCTAACTCAAGCTTCATTAAAATTACAGAAGAATTAAGATAAAGCAGGCCCATCTCACTCTAATAAAGATTCACCTACAATCAAACAATCAAAACAAGCAACAAACATCTATATCTAACCATACATAACAAACATCAAATCAATCAATCATACATATGAACTATATCATCCAAATCAAACTGATTACACCTATGTAATTAGTCAATCATTCAATCAATCATTCAATCAAGCATTCATCACTCAATCATTGAATCAATCATAAGCAGTCAATCACGCAATCAATCATGATCATTTAATCATTCAATCAAACAATAATCATTTAATCATTCAAATAATAATAATCAACCATATCATGTTTAACAAACAAAATCAGTAATAATTCAAAAATATCAAAGATTGGTAGAATCATCCTTAGGGGGAGTATTGTTGGACTACAATGATTTCATTAAAGGATAATGTCAGCCAAAATTAATCAACCATGTTCTAAAACCCAAACAACCATATACTAACATACAAACATAAGTAACATTCAAGGCAAACACTAATTATTGTTCATATTTCTTTTACAAATGTCGTAGTTAAAAGAAATTTTGCAAGTGTTGGCAGCAGATGAAGCTTCCCCACAGCGAATGCATAAGTGTTGGTTATGGATGAAGTCTAAAGAATTGTCCAAGTATGCATAGCGGATAAACAAGTCACAACTGATGAACAAGTCCACAATAGATGTTCACTGTCCAAAGCGGATGAACAACTCCACAGTGGACAACATCAAAGCAAACATTAAGTGTTCACAGCAGACAGCAAAGTGTTCATAATGGATAAACATCAATCAACAGTGAACAACACATTCTATCATCCACAAGGGACAACCAAACATCCATAACGTACATGTCATCATCCACAACGGACAACACTTAGACTTAGGATTAATTATGTAATTTGTTTTATATAAGGGTACTTTTATAATTGTACATAGTATATGCAAAGGTTATAATAACCTTGTACCCTAATCCTTTCTATGCTTTTAACTAGATTATCAATCAAACAAGCATTTTCTATTTCTCTGAGCATTCAAACATACATTCATACAACCATACACACACAATAGAGATCATATCATACATCATGGGTTTTTGCACCATGTTGTTTGAGTGTTGATTCATTTGTTGAGAGATTGAAAAAGTCCATGGAGGATCAACCTTCTTCAAGAACAGGCTGATTCCATCAAATGCTTATGCCTAACACAAGAACTGCAGACAAGACTTGTTCACCCGCAAAAACAAATGCAGATGTACAAGATATAAATACAGGTGAAGAAAAACTTTTGCTGATACTATTATTTTGTACTTATACTTAGTATTCCTAGATTGTAGGTTAAGGTACTTAGGTCATTGTACAAGTCATAGTGTCTGACCTATAAATAGATAACGTTCTTACCCTATTTATAACTCCTGCAAAAACTATTAGCCAACATTAGCAACTTTTGTACCCATTGACAAACTTTCACATAGAAAGGTTTGTGCACACTAAAATCAATACGATACATTACATTATGAGTATTCTTGATTGCTTGATCATTGATGTTTGCATTTCTGCTGCAAATCATCATTGAAATCATCTAAATTATTCGATCATCATTGATTCTAACCCAGTCAATTAAGTCGGCGATTAGGCGATTTTATAAGGTTTTCGGATATAACTAATTGATGTTTTCACTTGGGTTCCTCTTCTCACCTATGTTGATGTTATCACTTATGGATAACTTTTCACATGACTATGTACGTGAAATGTGTTCATTACTATGTTTTAAACTATTTTCTAATAATAAATGTTTTATGGTAACTTTACATAGTATGCTAAGAACTTTTATAAGTAAAGTACTATGAATGGAAGTGAAAGATAAAGTTAATGAAAAGTGAAACGTAATTAATAAATGAAAGTCTTGCAAGAAAAATGATTAGAGGTGCACAACCATGTCGTTATAGCTTAACTGGTGTGCAGCTTAGCTAACCCATAAGGATACACACAAGGGTCTAATCCTAGTGATTGAGCATAAATGAAAGGGGATCTTTATCGCAGGACTTTTAGATGGTAGCCCCGTATACGTACACTATGAGAATTCTGTTTATAGGCCCAAATATAGATTCTAGCTTCTAAGAGTTATCTTAGAGGCTGATGCTAACCAAAAAGCTCTCAGTAAGCATTCTGAAGTATAAGGAAGTTACTTCGGAAGATTTGAAAAATGTACAAAGAAATTCACTAAGTGTCAAATCTTCTACAGCCAAAGATCAAATTCTTCCGAAGCCAAAAGTGAAGTCTTCTGAAGCTTCAAGACAAAGTCGTCTGAAGCCTAAAGACTGATTTCCTTCGAAGATAGAGAAGACATGCTTTCTCTAACATTCTTTTGACAAAAGCTGAACTACTTTCTGCTGCCATCTCTAAAGACTCACCAACTTATACAAGTTGGTGATTTCTCCATACTTTTGTCAACTATAGATTAAGGTCTTAAAGTCTGTAACTTTCGACTCTTGTACTTTTATCCTTTTTGTAATAGATTAGGATATGAGCTATGGCATGTCATAGTCCCTAGTCAAAAGGCAATCTGCCTTTTGACTTTATATTGATCTTGTTGTCTAGATTAGTATTCCAGCTGGCCTTCAAAGTATGGCCGGTTGTTGGATGTAGTATTTAGGACTAAGCCTTGTAACAATTGTAAAACACTTGAGAGCAATATAGATCATCCTTGAAAACCAATCTCTTTGATTTGTTAAATGTTACACTCTCCACCTTATGAAACTATTGCATTAACCCTTACTAGTCCTGTAATTGGTATCAGAGCTTTTTAGGCTCTTTATTGTATGATCTCACCATCTTAAATCTCTTCAGTTTCATAAAACACTTACCTTCTCAAATGGCAGTTCTCACTAAGGCTGATATGGAAACCGGCACCATTATTAAATCTCTACTAATCACTCCTGATGGCTTTCATACTTGGTGTTTGAGGATGGAAGGCTTCATCAAGTCAAAAGATAGTAGGATGTGGAGATCTGTAGTCTCATGACCTCACATCCCAAGCATTACTTCAACAATTGCTGGTGGTGGGATAATACCAAAGGACATGGCTAACTATTCTGATGAAGATTAGAAGAAGATTGATATACATCATAAGGCCATGACCGCTCTCCAAACTACAATACCAAACTCTATCTATAGAGGTTTCAAAAAGTGCAAGACTGCAAAAGAACTACAGGATGCACTGAAGGTGATGCATGAGGGGTCTGATAAAGCCAAGTAAAACAAGAAAGATCTCATGAAGCAACAATTTGAGAACTTCACCTTCAAAACAGGTAAAACTATGACTTAACAATACTTCAGGAATATTGAGATTGTAGATAATCTTATGGATGTTGGAGTTAAGCTTAAGAATAGAGACATTGTGAGGAAGTTCATGTTCTCTCTTCCTAGAAAATGGACTCATTACTGTATGGCCATTATGGAACTAAAAACCTCTCCACCCTTACTCTTACAGAGCTGTATGGTATCCTTAGTGGCTACCAAATGGAGATAAACATGCAGAATCTATCAAGCAGCACTTCCAGCAATCAACAGAGTTTAGCCCTCCATGTGGTTGAAAAGGATAGTATAGAACCACAACATCATCTTATCTACTACCTTAAAAATTCATAAAAGGGCCCTTTCATCACCTTCCTTGAGACACCAAGGTAGAGCTACATCCAAGGAGGCCCATTCCAAGAGACAAGCCCACCTCAAGCCTTTGCGTCTGCTGATAAAAATTGTGGCAGATTTCTCTTCACTGTTGAAGACTTGGATTGTATCCATCCAGATGATCTGGAGTATATAAAGATAGTCTAGCAAATGTCTCTTCTCACTCATAGAGCCAAGAAGTTCTACAAGAGGAATAAAGTTCCCAGCAATGTATCCAGTGGAAAGTTTGGACTGGATAAAAGCAAAGTGAAGTGTTACAATTGTAATCAGATAGGACACTTTGCTAAGGAGTGCAAGGAACCAAGAACTAATGGTGGCCAAGCACAATCCAGATCAAACTAAACTGATGCAACTCCTAGATTTGAGAAGCCAAGCCAACCGAAACAACAGTTGTTGTTGTTGTTGAAGAAAGAGGATTTGACTAGAGCTTTCATGTTGAAGATGTTTCTTCCAACCAAGCACGGATTGTTGACCATGAAGAAGCCAATGTATTAAAACATCTCTGTACACCTGAATGCATCGCTAAAGTAAATATGTATAGGTCCTATAACCTGGAAGTGAGATCTAACCTTGAGTCTCTGAATATTTTAAAAGCTAATTTCAAAAGTGCTAAAACTGACTATAAACTTAAAATAGAAGATTTAGAGAAAACAATTTCAACTCTTAAGCATGAGTAAACAAATTACAGAACTCAAATCAAAGATCTCATTACCAAGTTAATTGAATGCTAGGCTAAGCTTGTGATCAGCAAAACCAGGATAGAAAAGTGTGTCCTTGAAGAGGAAACCTTCAAGAACATCATACCTTCATCTTTGCATGAAAAGATTTTTTATCAGAACAGGTAGGGATTAGGTTTAATTGAGATAGCTCTTCTTCAAACTCTACTATTTGTAAGATCTCCAAGGTGTGGAACTAGTCAAGATGAGCTGCCCCTCATAGATCCTATCCAATAAGAGGATGAAGATATAAAGGAGATAGTGAAGGATGGATCTATAGTGAGTGAGGAGTATTATTCTAAGAAGGGTCACTATGCTCCTAGAGATAATAAAGAACTTGATCAGGGCAGCTAAAAGAAAATCAAAGAAAGCCCAAGAGATCCAGGCCACTTTCAACTCCAAGCAAAAACATGTCTTTGTCTCTATTGGGTTTGAAGTGGTAAAGACTGAAGAATCAACAATGGACTCTAGTATCAGGAGTCCTAGTTCATATTGAAATCATCTTGGTCAAGAGAAGGAGGTTGATCAAATATGCACCACTGCTGCATAGCCTGAACCATCCAGTTCCAAGAGCAGGCCTCACCCTAGGAAGCCTACTACACCATCAATGAAGATGAAGAACGAAGTGGAAAAAGATCAAGCTCAGCCTTCCACTCAGAAGAAGACTGTCAAAAGTATGCAACTTGAATGCATCATGTGTGGTGGTACCTCTCACTTTGCTAAGAATTGGATCTATAATCCTAAGAGTACCATCCATATGACCAAGAAGAAAAATTCTGAGAAGAAGAAGAGGAAGATAGCTTTGGAAGGAAAAACTTTCCCTTTCAAAAGCTCTAAAGTGAAGAAGAAGATAGTGAAAAATTACCTTTGGAAGAAATATTGGTCTTGGAAGAAAGGAATGCTTTTGAAGTACTGAAGTATGCTGTAGTGGATGCAAAAGCTTCCAAAGGTCCAGTCTCCAAAACTTCCAATGTCATCAAAAGTTTTGAAGTCTTGATGGCCAAGTCTAATCTTCCAAAGATGGTGTGGAAGATGAAGAAAGGCCATGCGACTGAAAGTTCATCATCAACAACAAAAAATGATCTTCAGGGCTTGCATATAGGATCAATAACTGTTGAACTATCTTTAGTTCACTTTGAGGAGCCTAAGACCAATAAGGCGTGGGTTTCCAAATATAACTAACCCTCTTTTTCTATGCAGGAACAGCTGAAGACCAAGGGAAATGTATTGATAATTGATATTGGTTGTTCCAGGCACATGACAGGCAATGGCTCTTTGCTTTAGAATGTTGAGAAAATTGATGGTGGATCAGTTGCTCTTAGAGGAGAATCAGGTGGTTACATCACTAAAAGGGGTAGAGTCATAAATGGTAAGCTCAGCATTGAGAAGGTAAACTTTGTTAAGGAGCTTGGGTACATTCTCTTGAGTGTATCCCAATTTTGTAACCAGAGACATAACATGCTCTTCACTAAGCATGATTGCATTGTTCTCAAGCCTGGGGTGGTCATCCCTCAAGAGCATATCCTGCTCAGAGCCCCCAGGAAAGTGAACATGTACAAGATGGATTTCTATCTAAAGCCAATAGTGATAAGTCTTTGCTTTGGCATAAAAAAATGTGCCATGTAAACATTAAGAACATGAATAAATTAATTAATAATGATTTGGTAACTTGAATACCAAAGAAAGAGTTTACAAGTGATGACCATTGTGTTGTATGTTTGAAAGGAAAGAAACACAAAGTGTCTCGCAACTCAAAAGAAAAGAACTTCATCACTACTCCCTACACTTGTTACATATGGATCTCTTTGGCTCCACCAGTGTAATAAGTTTAGGAGGAACTGCATATTGCCTGGTGATCATAGATTCTTTTACAAGAGACACTTGGGTATTTCTTCTTAGAACTAAGGATGAGACCCCTAAGATCTTGAGGAACTTCATTTCAACAATTAAGAATCAAAAGATATGGATGACCTGATTCAAAGCTCACTTGCAGTTGTCCATACTTAACAACCTCATCAGGGCTACCCCCAGGCCAAACACTCGGGAGGATTAGTTAAGGGTAGCCAAATTGAACAACTTGGGGTCTAGGAACTATAACATAGATGAAATCATCTCTCTTCCCTTAGAGGAAGGAAGCTGAGGCTGCAAAATTGCTCCTCAAAATTGAAAAAGAAATAAAAAGAAAAACACTCTACAAAGCTCCTAACCTCTCTCTAATTAAAGAAAGCCCTGAGGCAGAGGTTGTGGTAGCTAGGAAGCTCAAGTAGGTAGGGAACATGACAGACAGAACATGATAACCTACCTGAATGCCACAGGCCTCTATCAGGTAGCAGACCTACTTCCCTTGTCATATTAGTACATTGAGTTTGAGTATCTCAAGAAACATTGAGTTTGAGTATCAAACAGCTTGTGCAAGAAGTATTGAAATAACAAAAAGCTGCTAAGAGAAAGATGAGAGAAGAGGTTGGAAAGTCAAGAGACATCATCTGAGCCAATCAGAAGAAGTCTGCTGACAGATTGAAGATGGTGAGCTTCTTGAAGCTATATGGGTTCTCATGAAGAAGACTTGGTCTAATGTTTCTATCCATTATGGATGAGCACATTAGAGTGATCAGGCAAAAGATCAAGAAGGGTGAGCTGGTAGACTTACATTCTCCACCAAGTCAGGTTGCACCTGAAGCTCAGGTCAAGGTTGAACCTCAAGAGGCAACACAACTTGGACCTAGTGCTGCATCTTAGCCTGCTTCGTCTTCTGACCCACAACAGGGTCTGTTGCTTCTCTTTTTAAACCTGTGAAGGAAAGGGAACCAACTAAAGAGGAGAAACAAGAAACATCTGGTACTCAAGACCAACCTCCTCAATTAAAAAACAGATGAGGAAGAGGATGGCCATTAGAAGGGAAAAGAAGAAGAAGAAGAAGTTCAAGGCATCTACCTCTGTCAGAACATCCTAAGGGTGTTCAAGAAGAGGCTGCCTATCCAACTCCAATACAAGTAGAGCCTCTTGCTGCTGAGAGACCCATCTTGTCTTAGGCATGTGCTACAAACCCATACAAATGGTATGTCACTAGAGATCAAGGGGCTCAAGATGTGTACTTCTGGCAAAACATACTTGACCTCCCTCTACATGATCTCTATGACATGAGAAGATACTTTGAGAATCTGAGAAATACTGACTAACAGATGATGAATGGAATGGTCTTGATTTTGATGAGTACTGTCAATAGATGAAGATAAAAACTCAAAGTTATTCTTTAGTTTGGTAGCATCAGCCTAGGGGGAGTTTGTAAGAACTACACTAAGAGGTGGATGCAACCAAAGAGCTCTCAGCATGTACATGTGAAGTACAAGGAAAGTTACTTCGGAAGATTTGATACAACTCAATGAAATTAAATAACTATCAAATATTCCGATGCTAAAAGACCATTTCTGCTAAAGCCAAAGATGAAGTCTTCCGAAGCCTCAACACAAAGTCTTTCGAAGCCAAGAGACTGATTTATTTCGAAGATAGAGACATGTTTTTTTTACTTACTTTTGAGAAAAGTTATCCACTTTTCGCTGCCATCTCTAAAGACTCACCAACTTATATGAGTTGGTGAAAAGTCTATACTTTTGTCAACTGTAGATTATGTTCATAATGTTTGTAACTTTCTACTTATGTACTTTTATCCTTTTTGTATTAGATAAGGATGTGAGATATGACATGTCATAGTCACTAGTCAAAAGACAATCTGTCTTTTGACTTTACATTGATCTTGTTGTCTAGATTAGTGTTTACAGCTGGCGTTTAAAGTATGGCCTGCTGTAGGATGTAGTATAAAGTATCTTAGGTACCACTCCACAGGACTAAGCCATGTAACACATTGTAAAACACTTGAGACCAATATACAACATTCTTGAAAACTATCTTATTGTGTTCTGCTTGTGTTCTTCTCTTTTGTTCATTGTTTCAATATAATCGGTTTCCTATTTGATCTGTTAACTGTGTTAAGGCTTTCCAACCCTGTGAAACTGTTGCATTGACCCCTTTCACCGGTCCTGCACGAATATTCCACAAACCTTTCTATGTAAAATATTCCACTATTCTTCTGTTTGATCCTTAGATTTATACCTAGAAAAGATGAGGAAATAATAATCCTTCACATAAAGAAGGTAATTCATCTTATCTTTCCAAACATAACAATTAAAACATTCAAGTTCACAATCTTACTTCTACTATCTTACGTCGTTCAAATATGTCATAACCCAATAAAAAAAGCCTACGGATAAGCTGACCATATACGGTGAATGCATAACTAATCTTCATTTGAGAAAAAATTAAATGAACCAAATGAACCTGTGAGGATCAAATAATAGGATATTCTAAATTAATAAAAAAGCCACTAACTTTCAGGGTAGAAATTCCTTAACGAGATTAAAAACCATTGGATTATTAAAGCCTCTTCATATCCACTATCACCTAGTTTAGACCAATAAAAAATTATCTCTTGGTATATTAGAGACATACAACAATCAATATATTCTTATAATCAATAACATCACGTGGAAAACAAGAGAAAACATCAATAAACATCAAGTGCTAAACATAGGTTTTAAAATCTGACTTTCAGAGTAATTTGATACAAGTTTGTTTTGAAAATTGTTTGAAAAAGGTTTGGTAGTGTGCGACAGATTTTTTCTAGCAAACACAAAATAATTTTATTGAGTTATCCAATATTGTCGTTTTAAACACAAAGCTTTCATCCATTTGTTTTTAAAAGAAAATCTTGTTTTGTTTCTAAAAAGCTATCGAAGATAGGAAATTGCGACAAAAAAGATCAAAAATCTTAATTGTTGTTGGTGCGTAACTCAGAACATGTTAATGAAGTCATTGAATTTTACTGTAAGTTTTTCTTCATCATTTAACCATTGGGACTTTTAAGTTGCAATAAATGCGGCTATACAATCGCATTTCAAAGTAGAAATAAATTAGGGTTTATATGATAACTATCTCATGATGAAAAACATCAAGTGAACATGGTTGTATAACAGAATATTACACGTATCATAAATAAAAGAGTTAAATGTGTTTTACGTCCGTGAGGTTTCATTGAATTTTCCAATTGAATCCGAAAGTTTAAAATGTTGCCATTTGCATCCAAAGGTTTCACTAAAATTGTCATTTGAATTCATTTGGCTACACCTAACTAACACGGTTAACTTTTTCCATTAAGTTTCAAACATGAGAGTTATTTTACTCAAAAAATTACAAAATAAAGAACCAACTCACGTAAGAGTGTTTATATGTTTAACTTCTTTTGATAATTGCAGTTATGATTTAATTCTATAATAGTCTTTTATTATTTTGTCTTGTTAATGTATTTGGACTTAGTAACCGTGTTACTTTTACCCGTTTTATTAAACATAGCTTTTTTTGATTTAAAGCTTATTTATGGTTACGATGATTGATGTTTTATGATTATTATTCATGAGCAGTTATTGTGATATTATTAATTGTTCTTATACTTTTATGATAATATGTCTTTAATGTTTAAGATTCAAATAATTTATATTATATGACTTGTTTATATATATATATATATATATATATATATATATATATATATATTGTTTTGTGTGTTTTATAAAGTTATAAATGAATCACTTTTAGTTAGTTATACTTGTATTTTATTTTATATAATAGGATTATTAGATTTTAATAATCCTAAATTTTATTTATTAGTCGAGATTAATCCCAACTCAAGAAATGTTTATATATACGCCCAACTTTGAACTTATTTTTCTTCAAAAATCTCTTAGTAATGGGTTCAGCAAAGGGTTCTTGAAGAGTTAAGAAGAAGGTCCCGCCTATATAGATAGAGGCTAGCAGGCAAAACTACTGGTCAACTGGATATCGAGGCAGACCATAAGATTAGCTTCGAATGGGAAACTGCAAGACCGGGTAAGGGTACTTAACACTTAGTTTCACACTGAGGAGAGATCTTAGACCACTTAACAATTCAAATAGGGAACTCTTCAAGAACCCTTTGGTTTTCAAGGATGTTATATATTGATCTCAAGTTCTTTTACAAGTGTTACAAAGCATAAAGAAATTACAAGGACCTGAGACACTTTTATACTACAACCTACAACCGTCACTTACATGTAAAGACATTTGGGATTTGACTAATCTAGACAACAAGATCAATCTAAAGTCAAAATACAGATTGCCTTTTAACTAGTGACTATGATTATGCCATAGCTCACTGACTTTTCCTAATAAAAAAGTGTACATGAACAAGTAAGGTAAGTTACAGACAAATACCATTCCTACTTTTTGATAAAGCATTGAAGTTTCACCAACTTGGTAAAGTAGGTGAACCACCAAAGCAGGCAGCAGAAAGTGTGTCAGCTTTATCAAAAGTTGATTCAGAGAAAGCATATTTTCTCTATCCTCTGAAGAAATGAGTCTTCACAGCTTCGGAAGACTTTGTCTCTGAAGCTTCGGAAGATTTCATCTTTGGCTTCGGAAGATGCTGGTCTTTGCTTCTGAAGATTTCACACTTAGAATATTTTTTTGTTTGAGTGTGAAACTTCCGAAGTAACTCCTTCTGAACTGTTAGCTTTGGAAGATCTTACACTTAAACACATTTGAGAGTGTAAGACTTCCAAAGCTAGTTCATCTTTGTTCCTTAGTGCATGCATGGAAGACTTGGTTGTTCTGGCTTGTTGGTTGCATCAACCTCATAATCTTTAGATGATCTTACAAACTCCCCCTAGGCTGATGCTACCAAAATAGAGAAGTTCTTCAGATTTTGATAGTCCACATTAGGATCTTCAGCATACCTTTCTTTATCATTAGGTCTGGATCCTTCAGACTAACATAGAACCTTCTCATGTCAAAGAGATCATGCAGAGGAAGATTGAGCATGTTTTTTGTGGAATAGACATGCATGCCATCCTGATCTCTTATGACATACCATATGTCTTGATCTTTATCATAAGACCATGACATAATTTGTCTTCCAATAGTAAGAGGCTCTACTATGATTGGAGTTTGGTAAGCAGCCATTTCATGCACTTCCTTAGGATGCTCTGACTCATCCTGAGGTTGGGAGGTGGATGCCTTTCTTTTCTTCTTCTTTGAGGATGATCTTCTGGCCATCCTTTTTCTTCTCCCTGATGATTTTAACTGAGGGGACTGGTCTTGAGTACCAGGTTGTTCAGTTGAGTCCCCCTCAGTTGGGATCTCCTCTCTCATAAGTTCAGAAGGAGAGAGAGGAGGACCCTGCTATGGATCAGAAGATGAAGTTGGCTGAGATGCAGCTCCAGGTTTAGGTTGTGTTGTCTCAGTGGGTTCAACCTTCACCTCAACTTCAGGTTGAGCTGGACTTGGTGGAGAATGCAAGTCCATTAGCTCTCCCTTCTTTATCTTCTGCTTGATTACCCTGATATGCTCATCCATTATGGATAGAGACATAGGGCCAAGCGTTCTTCCGGAGAATCCATATAGCTTCAAGAAACTCATCATCCTTTGTCTATTAGCAGACTTCTTTTGGCTTTTGTGGATGAGGGCCCTTGACATTGCAGCTTCTTCTGTTAATCTTTTCTTTTTAGCTTGTTTTTCTCCTTTAGCTTTTTCTTCCATCTGGTTATTCTATTCAATCAATATGTACTCAGATGGTAAGGGAAGAAGTGCATCTGCCTGATAGAGACCTGTGGAACTCAAGTAGCTAATCATCTTTAGTATTTCTTATTCAGTTGCTACCTGAGGTTGTTCAGTGGCCATAGTCTCTGGCTCAGGACTTTCTTAAACTGGGGAGAGGATAGGAATGTTCTTTTAGAGTCTTTTCAGCCTCATTTCTTCTTTGTGCTTGAGGAGTAGTGCTGCATCCTCTGCTTCCTTCCTCTCCTTTGACAACTCTGTGTCAGCCAGTTCATTCAGGAGTCATCAACATTATAATTTTTGGTTCCCAGGTAGTTTAGCCTGGCTGCCCTTAACTCATCTTCCTGAGTGTTTAGCCTGGGGGCAGCCCTGATTGCAGTTTCTATAAACCCTGGGGAACCACTTGAACTCTCTCCCCTCAGCTTCCTCTTTCTCTCTCTCTTCTCCTCCTCAATCTCCTCAGGAGTCATTTTTCTTTTTGCCTTTGTCAACCACATGCTTTGGTAACTCAGGCTGGAGAGAGCTTTGGCCTTCATTGGTTGGTTCAACTGTGAAGCTCTAGCAAGAGAGAGGTTGTGAAACACCATCACTAGCTAGTGTTTCACTGAGGGTAATGGGTGCAGAGAGAGATCCTGTCTCAAGGTTCACAGGTTCAACCTTTGGGCCTTCAGTCAAGGTTTTCCCTTTGAAGCTAATCTCTGGGTCTACCTCAACATCCAGTTGAACAAAGATCTCACCTGCTAGCCTCTGTCTATATAGTTTTGATCTTAATTTGAATTCCTCTAGCACCCTGTCTTGGATTCTTTCTGCCAATCTTACTGCTTGTCTGTTATTGCTTAGGTTGACAAGTGGCAGATCTACCAAGTTGATGCTTTCATAGAAACTCAGGTGTGAAATGTTGAGAACTTCTAGTTGACCTTGAGCTCTAGAGATCACAAGAGCTCTCCTATTACTGTCATACCTCCAAACCCAGATTGGGTTCTCAGAAGGGGCAGACATTGCTCTTGGTATTCCCTCCTCAAATAGTTATTGAATGAGCAAATGTAGATCACTGTCTAGAGGAGGTTGCTGAGTATGAACATCTGCAAGAGAGGATGGTGGTTCCTCTATGTCCATACTCTAGGAAGAACTCCCAGGTTCTGTGATTGTTAGAATTTTCTCCCCCTTTTTGGTAGCATCACCCTCTTGCATAGGTGAGCTGGGAGATTGATCCATGACATCCACAGGTTCTTATGGACCTGGATGAGTTGTCCTCATGGGTCTCTCAGCTAACTTGCCATTGAGATCGGTGATCTTAAGTTGCTGGTCACTGACCCTCTTCTGTAAGATAGTTACCTGAGATTCCAGGTGAGCTATCTTTAAAACAAAATAGGTGCAAAGATGTGACAGTTTGTGCACCTTTTGTTGCAGACTCCCCTCATCTTCAGATGGAGAATCATTGGGGGATGAGAGAATTGGACCTAAGTCTTCTTCCTCACCACCAGCATGGGTTTCTTGGCTGCTGGATTTCCCTTGCCAAATGACAACTTCCAGAGAAGTGTCAAGAGGCTGGGTTGCCATGGTAGAGGTCCTAGTGATGTTATCACTTACAAAAGTGATAGCCTCTGCCATATGGATTTCCTGAATAAGTTTAGGATGATCTACCTCAGTAGGGGGTTGCTGATATGGGCTAGAGATGGGGGAAGCAGGAGTACTCATCTCTCCTTGAGTGTGGGAAGAGAGGAAAGGCTCATGGTACTCACTGAAGCCCACATCTGCATCAGAATAGAAGTCAAGGCTGGGAATGGGGCGATTTAGATCAAGAGGTTGGGGATGGTAGCTTTCCCCAGATGGTTGATCACTAAAGTATTGAGACTCAAAGTGATGGCTTAAGGCTGTTTGTGGGGTTGTGAGTTCATCAGGCTGAGCATGAGTAACCTCAGCATTGAGTGGTGGAAAGATGGCAGTGGTCTGCTCCTCAGGGGAAGTGGGAGCTTGAGATTCCACTTCCTCCTGTATGGGCTCTGATATAGGGACCTGCACATGCTTAGTAGCAAGTGCAGGGGTTCGTTAGGATTTTCTTTTGTAGGTGATGGTGATAGTAGGCTGTGTTTGAGGTGGTTGAGAGGTGGAGGGTGTTGGTTCAACACTAGCTGGTGCTGCTAGGTTTTCACCCTGATCAATGAGCTCAAACATTTTTGGGACAAGGGCTGTTTCTACCCTAGAGAAGCCAGCAGTTGGCTTCTTTAAGATTTTGAAGATGCTGGGCCTCGTTTGTCCTATTTTAAGAATATTACCTGTTCCCCTCAACTATGGTCCCAACTCATATTTGAGAATGTGTTGAACATACCTAGGGAACATGTAATACTCTAAGGAGTCCAAGTTTGCAAGTAAATTTGTATATACAAACTAAGAGTACCTGAACTTGACCCCTTGTACCATCCCATGAACTATAAAGGAGAGGTCTTCTGGAACTTGATCCCATCCTCCATGCTTGTTAGAAAGGCTATGAATGCTAACATGGAGGAGGTATTTCCATTAAGATGAGACCTTCCCCTTCCTGAAGGTTTTGACTGAGAAGGAACCTTCATAGCCCATCTGCTAAAAGGAGTGGTTGACAGCAGATTTGGGAAAGGACAGCTCACCTGCTTCATCATCCAGCTGCAAATGGGTGTTTATGATGGCCGGAGTGATAAAAACTGTCCTCCCCTGTACTGTAGCAGACAGTGCCTTCTCCCCGTCCATGGTGACCTCTTGACAGGTCCTCCAATACTCAAGCAACTAATCCTCATAGAGAGGAAAATTGTAAGGGAGGTGAAGTAGTGAGATGAAGAAAGGTACCTACACATATCTGAGAAGCTTGGGTCGTTCTTAGAGTGTAACAGGGCAACTTGATTGTGTTGCTTGTGTAGGAGCATGGAAATACTAGGGTCGTTACGACGATCAATGTTGGCTATTTAAGGAAGCTTTACAGTGAAGAAAGGAAGAAGATGAAATTTGGGGGTAAATTTAGGGTAAGGATCAGTGAGAGTAGAGAGATGAAATAGAACCGTTTGGAAGATATATGTTGTGGATTTGAGACAAAGTGATGACGAAAAGATAAACTTTGAAATCCGCAAGTGGGTCCTACTTCTGAAAAAGCCGCCCAAAAAGTTAGCTTTTTTGGAAGTTGTAAAACTTCCAAAGACAATTTTGGCTTCGGAAGCTTTGTAGCAAAGCTTCCGAAGGCAATTTTTGCTTCGGAAGATATTTCAAAAAATTTTGAAAATTTTGCTTCAGAAGAAGTGAATAAGTCTTTCGAGACTTAGTTACTTTCGGAAGATATTTGTTCTTTGAATGTATTTAAGTGCTTATATACAAATTTATGCTTCGGAAGATACTCCAAGAATTTCTTCCAAATGTAAATCTTAGATAAGTTATTGAATGATTTAAAGACATAAATTTCTTCCGAAGGCAATTTGAGTTCTTCCGAAGGTAAATTTTCACAAATCTAAGGAATATCAGTTAAAAGTTAGTATTCTTCTAAAGAGAACTGGGCTTATGAGGTGATCTAATTGACAACTTAGGACACATAATTTTAGGAAATAAAGTTGATTAAGTTATAAAAGAAAATCTATTCAAAGTTAATCATCCAAATAGCTGATACAAGATATTTAAATCTCTGTTCATCAAATGCCTTTGTGAATAGATCAGCATATTGTTCAATTGTGTTAACTTTGATTATTTTGATCAATCCCTTTTCAAAATTATCCCTAATCAGATGATACCTGATGTTGATGTGTTTGGTCCTTGAGGGCTGCACAGGATTCTCTGTAATAGAGATGGCACTGTTGTTGTCTATGTGGATGGGAGTCTCCTTGAAGTTGAACCTATAGTCTAGCATCTGATTCGGAATCCAAAGCACTTGAGCATAGCAGCTTGCAGCAGCAATGTATTCAGCTTCAGCAATTGATGCAGACATACAGGATTGCTTCTTGCGTTGCCAAGAGACTATCCTTCCATCAAGGAATTGACATCCCCTAGATGTGGACTTTGCAGTCATGTTGTAGCCACCATAATCACTATCTGTATAAGTATACAGATTAAAGTCTGAATTGTTTGGATACCAAAGGCCTAGATTTGGAGCACCTTTGAGGTATCTGAGAATCCTTTTGACAGTGGTTAGGTGTCACATCTTAGGGTTGGCTTGATATCTTGCACATATACATGTGGCAAACATAATATCAGGCCTGCTAGTAGTAAGGTACATAAGTGACCCAATCATAGCCCTGTAGAGATGTTCATAAACACACTCCCCCTAAGATCAGGACCAAGGGAGTGGTTTTTGGTTATGGGTGTCTTTGCAACCTTATAGTCAGTCATCTTGAATCTTGTAAGTATGTCCTGTACATACTTTTACTAACTAATGAAGATGCCATCTTCAACCTGCTTCACTTGAATTCCTAGAAAGAAACTGAGTTCCCCCATGGCACTCATTTCAAATCTATTCTTCATCAGCATCTCAAAGTCTTTGCAGAGCTTTGGATTAGTTGAACCAAAGATGATGTCATCTATATATATTTCAACTAGCAATATGTCATTCCCTGTTTCTTTGATGAAGAGAGTCCCATCAATAGTACCTCTTTTGTATCCACGTTGATAGAGGTATGTTGATAGTGTCTCATACCACTTTCTTGGAGCTTGATGCAGTCCATATAGAGCTTTATCAAGCTTGAAGACAAAATTAGGATGATCTGGGTCTGTAAGCTAGGTGGTTGTTTGATATAAACTTCTTCATCAATCACCCTATAGAGAAAAGCATATTTCACATCAAGCTGGTAGACCTTGAAATCCTTGGATGCAGCATAAGCCAGGAATATTCTTACAGCTTCAAGTCTTGCAACTGGAGCAAAGACATCAGTGTAATCAATCCCTTCTTCTTGGGTGTATCCTTGGACAACCAGTCTAGCCTTGTTCTTGATGATAATCCCTCTATCATCCTTCTTGTTCCTGAATACCTATTTGGTACCTATGACAGTCTTCCCTTGAGGAAGAGGGCATAAGTTCCACACCTTCTGTCTTCTCATTTGAAGCATCTCATCTTGCATAGCTTTAATCCAGCTTCCATCCTTCTAAGCCTCATCAACTTTCTTTGGCTCTATCTGGGATAAGAAACAGGAATGTAGACAAACATGGCTGTCATAAGTTTGTCCTCTTGTTCTTACCCCTGAGTCAACATTTCTAATGATGTTTGTGGTGGGATGTGAGTTGTGGATCCAAAGTTGAGGGATCACAGAAAGTTGGTTAGACAGATCTAAATTAGAGAAATTCTGATCTGGCAATGAGGTGTCTCCCACCACATCAGCACACTTATTGAGAGAAACTTGATCCAACGAGTGTGTGACATCATTCATGTTGTCTTTAATGGAGTGGTTATCAGCATCAAGAAATTCTTGATCACTGTCACCACCTCCAGTTCCTCCTGTATTAGAAGTTCCTTCTCCTGAATTCTGAGCCTCGAAGCTAGAATTTGAAGGCAATTCAGTTGAATTAGCAGTATTTGTCATGCTTGTGCTGACAGGAGACCCAATTTCAGGGTTAGTCACCACTGGAGCTAAAGTAGTCTTCTTGGTTGGTCTTCTCAGTTCAAATCTTGGATCAGGATCTTCTGTTGATCTGTTATCTGTGGATCCTGATTCATTCTCACAAGACTTGTTAAAACAGTTGGTAACTAAATCAAGATCAAACAACCAATCCAGACCAGAACCTTTCACACAGGGTGTGTGTTCATTGAAAGTCACATTGGCTGACTCCTTAATGATTCTAGTTCTAAGATTGTAGACTCTATAAGCCTTAGCTTGAGAAGAGTATCCAACAAAGTGTCCATCATCTGATTTCTCAGGAAACGTGGCTATTTGATCGTTGGTATTCAAGATGGTTCAAGGACATCCAAATGTTCAGAGAAAACTAATGAATGGTCTCCTTTTGTGCCATAGTTTATAAGGAGTCTTACCATGTGTCTTAACCACTAAAACTTTGTTTTGCACATAGCAGGCTGTGTTGACAGCCTCGGCCCAGAAGGTGATAGGCAGTTTAGAGTCAGACAACATGGTTCTAGCAGCTTCAATAAGTGTCCTGTTTCTCCTCTCAGCAACACCATTTTCCTGAGGAGTCCTGGGAGCACTATATTGTCTTGAAATACCTTTTTCATCACAAACTGTATCAAGGATTTGGTTTTTAAATTTAACTCTTTGATCACATCTTATGGTCTTGACCTTGTGATCAGATTGATTCTTACTTTTCAGAATGAAGTTCTTTAAGATTTCAGGGGTTTCATCTTTAGTTCTATGGAAAAACACCCAAGTGAATCTTGTGAAATCATCTGTGATCACTAAACAGTAAGAGGTTCTTCCTAGACTCATTACACTAGTGGGGCCAAACAGATCCATATGTAAACAAGTGTAGGGGAGTAGTGATAGAGTTCATTTCCTTTGGCTTGTGAGGCATTTTGTGTTGCTTCCCTTTCAGGCATGCAACACAGTGGTCATCACTTGTAAACTCTTTCTTTGGCATTCTAGTTACCAAATCATTCTTAATCAATTTATTCATGTTCTTAAAGTTTACATGGCACATTCTTTTATGCCAAAGGAAAGACTCATCACTATTTGCTTTAGACAGAAAGCAAGAAACTTCTCCAGAAGGAGATGTTTCCTGCAAATCCATCTTGTACATGTTCCCTCTCCTAGGGGCTCTGAGCAGAATATGCTCTTCAGGAATGTCAACCCAGGCTTGAGAACAATGAACTCATGCTCAGTAAAGAGCATGTGATGGTTTTGGTCACAAAATTAGGACACACTCAAAAGATTGTATCCAAGCTCCTTGACAAAGTTTATCTTCTTAATACTGAGCTTACAATTTGTAACCTTGCCCCTGCCAGTAATGTAACCTCCTACATCTCCTCCAAAAGCAGCTGGTCCTCCATCAAATCTTTTAAAGTTTTGAAGTAAGGACTCATTGCCTGTCATGTGCCTGGAGCAGCCATTATCAATGATCCACACATTTCTGTTTGCCTTTGGCAGTCGCTACACAAAAAGAGATGATTTAGTTACATTTGGAAACCCAAGCTTTATTGGTCTTGGGCTTGTTAAAATGAGTTGAAGGCAATGTAATAGTAAGTGATCCTATGTTCAAGCTCTGAGGATCATTTGTTGTTGCTGATGAAGAATCTTCAGTCTCATGGTCTTCCTTCATCTTCCACACCACCTTTGGAAAATTTGGCTTGACCTTCAAAGCTTTGGAAGCTTTTGCAGCTTTGAAAGATTTGGAGACTGGACCTTCAGAAGATCTTGCTTTCACTGCAGCCAACTTCAGTACTTCGGAAGCATTCCTTTCTTCCGAGACCATATTTTTTTCCGAAGGCAATTTTTCACTTGCCTTCTTCTTCATTTTGGAGCTTCCGAAGGAAACAGATTTTCCTTTCGAAGCTTTCTTTTCCTTCTTCTTCCCAGAAGCCATTTCTTTGACCATATGGATAGTACTTTTAGGATTGTGGATGCAATCCTTAGCTAGATGACCACACATGATGCAGTCCATTTGCTTCCTTCTAGGAATCTTCTTTTCTTGAGAAGACTAAGTTTGAACACTTCCCTTCTCCTTCTTCACCTTTTAAGATGATGCAGCAGGCTTTCTAGGGAGAGGCTTGCTTTTGAAGATGGGTGGTTCAGGCTGAGTAGCAGTGACACACAGCTTATCAGTCTTCTGCTTGGAGCTGGAGTGAGTTGAAGCTGAAGCAGAACTCTTGGTACTAGAGATCTTGGTAGAATCTTCAGCTTTCACCACCTCAAACCCTGTAAAGATGAATACTTGTTTCTGCTTGGAGTCAAAGGTGGTCTTGATCTCTTGAGCCTTCTTTGATCTTCTCTTTGCTCTTCTGATCAAGTTCTTCCTCTTTGTCTTTGTCATACTAGCCTTCTTACTCTCCTCAGGAGCATGGTGACCCTTTTTGGATTGACTCTTTTCACTCATTTTAGAATCATCTCTCACCATCTCCTCTTCATCCTCTTCAACACTAGGGTCTATGAGGGGAAGCTCATCTTCACCAGTTCCACACCTTGGAGATCTTACAGATAGTAGAGTATGTGGAGGAGCTATCTCAGTAGATCCCAGTCGCTGCTTATTCTGATAACAGACTTTTGCATGCAGAGATGAGGATATGATGTTCTTGAAGGTCTCTTCTTCAAGAACACATTTTTCAGCCCGGGCTTTGCTGATCACAAGCTCAGCCTGGCATTCAGTCAACTTGGTAATTAGATCTTTAATTTGAGTCCTATAATTTGTTTGCTCATGTTTAAGAGTTGAAACTGTTTTCTCTAAATATTCTATCTTAAGTTTATAGTCATTTTCAGCTCTTTTAAAATTAGCTTTTAGAATATTCAAGGACTCAATATTAGATCTCATTTCCAAGTTGTAGGACCTGTATCTCTTCACTTTAGCAATACATTCAGGAGAGCAAAGATGTTCTAGTACCTTAGCCTCATCATGGTCAGCCATGAGTGCCTGATTTGGTGAACCATCTTCAGCCTGAAAGCTCCAGTCAAAGCCTTCTTCTTCAACAGCAACAACAGCTTGCTGTCTTGGCTTCCCATTCTGGTGTCCTCCCTCAGTATAGTTTGTCCTGGATGATGCTTGGCCACCATTTGACTTAGGTGCCTTGCATTCTCTAGCAAAGTGTCCTATTTGGTTACAGTTGTAACACTTTACTTTGCTTTTGTCCAGCCTAAACTTGCCACTGGCTGCATTGCTAGGAAACCTTCTCCTAGTCCTCTTGTAGAACTTCTGGGCTCTGTGAGTGAGAAAAGCCATCTGCTGGCCTATCTCTATATATTCCAGATAATCTGGATGGATACAGTCCAGGTCTTCAAGAGCGAAGGGAAGTTTCCTGAACTTTCATTAGTAGAAATAAAGGCTTGAGAGGAGCTTATCTTTTGGAAGGGACTTCCTTGGATGTAGCTCTCTTTGGGTGTCTCTGGGAAGGTGATGAAAGGACCCTTTTGTGAAGTTTCAGGGTAACAGATAAGATGATGATGTGGTTCCCTGCTATCCCTTTCACCCACATGAAGGTCTGAACTTTGGTGAGTATTGGAGATAGCAGATGAATTTTGCATGTTCATCTCTATTTGGTATCCACTGAGTATCCCATACAACTCAGTGAGAGTAAGGGTCTTGAGGTTTTCAGTCCTCTTAATGACCACACAGTAGTGTGTCCATTGTCTGGGAAGAGAGGACATGAACTTCCTAATAATATCCCTGTTCTCAATAGTTACTCCAACATCAGCCAGAGTATCCACAATCTCAACATACCTGAAGTATTGTTGAGTCATGGTTTCACCTGTCTTAAAGGTGAAGTTTTCAAACTGCTGCTTCAGGAGGTCCTTCTTGTTCTCCTTGGCTTCATTGGACCCCTCATACATCAGTTTCAATGCATCCCATAGCTGTTTAATGATATTGCACTTCTTGAAACCTCTTTAGATGGAGTTTGGAAGAGTAGTTTGGAGGGCTGTCATGGCTTTCAGATCAATATCAATCCTTTTCCAGTCTTCATCAGAAAAGTAAGCCTTCTTCTTTGGTATCATGCCACCACCAACAGCAGCTGAAGAGGTGCATGGTACATGAGGTCCATTGACAACAGACTCCTATATCCTAGAATCTTGAGACTTGATGAAGCCTTCCATTCTTTGACACCAAGAGTCAAAATCCTCAGGAGTGATCAGTGGGGACTTTATCATAGTTCCAGATTCAATATCAGCTTTAGAGATAGCTGCCATTTGAAGAGTTAAGTGAGGTGTGAAGCTAATAGGATTAAAGATGGTGAGATCATACAATCAAGAGCCTGGAATGCTCTGATACCAAATGCAGGACCGGGTAAGGGAACTTAACACTTAGTTTCACACTGAGGAGAGATCTTAGATCACTTCACAATTCAAATAGGGAACTGGTAACTTAAAACAGATGATACTAAGAACATAAGTAAATTAAAGAGATAGAACTAAGAACAACACAAGAACACAAGATTGGTTTTCAAGGATGTTGTATATTGATCTCAAGTTCTTTTACAAGTGTTACAAAGCATAAAGAAATTACAAGGACCTGAGACACTTTTGTACTACAACCTACAACCGTCACTTACAAAGTGTAAAGACAGTTGGGATTTGACTAATCTAGATAACAAGATCAATCTAAAGTCAAAAGGCAGATTGCCTTTTGACTAGTGATTATGACATGCCATAGCTCACTGACTTTTCCTAATACAAAAAAGTCTACATGAACAAGTAAGGTAAGTTATAGACAAAGACTATTCCTACTTTTTGATAAAGCATGGAAGTTTCACCAACTTGTGTAAAGTAGGTAAACCACCAGAGTAGGCAGCGGAAAGTATGTCAGCTTTATCAAAAGTTGATTCAGACAAAGCATATTTTCTCTATCCTGTGAAGAAATCAGTCTTCACAGCTTCAGAAGACTTTGTCTCTGAAGCTTCGGAAGATTTCATCTTTGGCTTCGGAAGATGCTGGTCTTTGGCTTCGAAAGATTTCACACTTAGAATATTTTTCTGTTTGAGTGTGAAACTTTTGAAGTAACTCCTTCTAAACAGTTAGCTTTGGAAGATCTTACACTTAGACACATTTAAGAGTGTAAGACTTCCAAAGCTAGTTTATCTTTGTTCCTTAGTGCATGCATGGAAGACTTAGTTGTTCTGGCTTGTTGGTTGCATCAACCTCATAATCTTCAGATGATCTTACAGAAACCTCAGTTGAAGGCACACTTGTTGAACCTGTGATCCTTAAGGCAGGAACTACTTCAGCACCCAGTACGCTTAGTAAGGCACCAACTGGTAAAGGTGTTCACAGCCTCTCCCTAGCAAGTGCTCAAGTTCTACACCAAGTGATGAATGCCAAAGCTCTCTCCACCCTGAGTCACACAGGCCAATGACTGACAAAGGGAAGAGGATTGTGACCTCTAAGGAGATTAATAAGGAGAAAAGGGTAAGGAAGAGGAAGGTAAGGGGAGAGAGAACTAGTTAGACCCCTAGCTTCATGGAAGTTGCAATCAGGGCTACCCCGAGGCCAAACACTTAGGAGGATTAGTTAAGGGTAGCCAGATTGAACAACTTAGGGTCTAGGAACTATAACATAGATGAAATTATCTCTCTTCCGTTGGAGGAAGAAAGCTGAGGCTGCAGAATTGCTCCTTAAAAATAAAAAAGAAAGAAAAAGAAAGACACTATACAAAGCTCCTACCCTCTCTCTAATTCAGGAAAGCCCTGAGGAAGAGGTTGTGGTAGCTTAATAGGAAGCTCAAGTAGTTAGGGAACAAGACAAACAGAACATGATAACCTACCTGAGTGCCACAGGCCTCTATCAGGCAGCAGACCTAGTTCCATTGTCATATGAGTATCTCAAACAGCTTGAGCAAGAAGTACTGAAAGAACAAAAAGCTGCTAAGAGAAAGATGAGGGAAGAGGCTGCAAAGTCAAGAGCCATCATCTGAGCCAATCAGAAGGAGTCTGCTGACAGATTGAAGATGGTGAGCTTCTTGAAGCTATAAGGGTTCTTAGGTAGGAGACTTGGTCTAATGCTTCTATCAACTATGGATGAGCACATTAGAGTGATCAGGCAAAAGATCAAGAAGGGTGAGCTGGTAGACTTGCATTCTCCACTAAGTCAAGCTGCACCTGAAGCTGAGGTCAAGGTTGAACCCCAAGAGACAACACAACCTGGACCTAGTGCTGCATCTGAGCCAGCTTCATCTTCTTACCCACAGCAGGGTCCTGATCCTTCTCTTTTTAAACATGTGAAGGAAAGGGAACCAACTGAGGAGGAGAAACAAGAAACATCTGGTACTCAAGACCAACCTCCTCAATTAAAAAACAAATAAGGAAAAGGATGGCCATTAAAAGGGAAAAGAAGAAGAAGAAGAAGTCCAAGGCATCTACCTCTGTTAGAACATCCTAAGGGTGATCAAGACGAGGCTGCCAATCCAACTCCAATCCAAGTATATCCGCTTGCTGCTGAGAGATCCATCTTGTCTTGGGCATTTGCTACTAACCCAGACAAATTGTATGTCACTAGAGATCAAGGGGCTAAAGATGTGTACTTCTAGCAAAACATACTTGACCTCCCTCTACATGATCTCTATGACATGAGAAGATACTTTAAGAATCTGAGAAATCCTGACTAACTGATGATGAATGGAATGGTCTTTATTTTGATGAGTAATGTCAACAAATGAAGATAAAAACTCAAAGTTATTCTTTAGTTTTGGTAGCATCAGCCTAGGGGGAGTTTGTAAGAACTATACTAAGAGGTTGATGCAACCAAAGAGCTCTCAGCATTTACATGTGAATTACAAGGAAAGTTACTTCGGAAGATTTGATACAACACAATGAAATTCAATTAGTATCAAATATTCCGACGCCAATAGACCATTTCTTCTGAAGCTCAAGACAAAGTCTTCCGAAGCCAAGAGACTGATTTCTTGCGAAGATAGAGAACACATGTTTTTTTGACTTACTTTTGACAAAAGTTAACCACTTCCGCTGCCATCTCTGAAGACTTACCAACTTATATGAGTTGGTGAAAAGTCTATACTTTTGTCATCTGTAGATTATGGTTATAATGTTTGTAACTTTGTACTTATGTTCTTTTATCCTTTTTGTATTAGATAAGAATCTGAGATATGGCATGTCATAGTCACTAGTCAAAAGACAATCTGTCTTTTGACTTTACATTGATCTTGTTGTCTAGACTAGTGTTTACAGCTGGCCTTCAATGTATGGCCGGCTGTAGGATGTAGTATAAAGTATCTCAGGTACCACTCCATAGGACTAAGCCTTGTAACATATTGTAAAACACTTGAGACCAATATACAATATTCTTGAAAACTATCTTATTGTGTTCTGCTTGTGTTCTTCTCTTGTGTTCATTGTTTCAATATAATTGGTTCCCTATTTGATCTGTTAAGTGTGTTAAGGCTCTCCAACCCTGTGAAACTGTTGCATTGACCCCTTTCACCGGTCCTGCATGAATATTCCACAAACCTTTCTATGTAAAATATTCCACTATTCTTATGTTTGATCCTTAGATTTATACCTAGAAAAGATGAGGAAATAATAATCCTTCACATAAAGAAGGTAATTCATCTTGTGTTTCCAAACATAACAATTAAAACATTCAAGTTCACAATCTTACTTCTATTATCTTACGTCGTTCAAATATGTCATAACCCAATAACAAAAGCCTACGGATAAGCTGACCATATACGGTAAATGCATAACTAATCTTCATTTGAGAAAAAATTACATGACCCAAATGAACCTGTGAGGATGCAAATAATAGGATATTCTAAAGTAATAAAAAAGGGACTAACTTTCAGGGTAGAAATTCTTTAAAACGAGATTAAAAACCATTGGATTATTAAAGCCTCTTCATATCCACTATCACCTAGTTTAGACCAATAAAAACTTATCTCTTGGTATATTAGAGACATACAACAATCAATATATTCTTATAATCAATAACATCATGCATATAGAATCATAACCAATGGAAAACAAGAGAAAACATAAATAAACATCAAGTGCTAAACATAGGTTTTAAAATCTGACTTTCAGAGTAATTTGATACAAGTTTGTTTTGAAAATTGTTTGAAATATGTTTGGTAATGTGCGACAGATTTTTTCTAGCAAACACAAAATAATTTTATTGAGTTATTCAATATTGTCGTTTTAAACACAAAGCTTTCATCTATTTTTTTTTAAAAGAAAATCTTGTTTTGTTTGTAAAAAGCTATCGAAGATAGGAAATTGTGTCAAAAAAGATCAGAAATATTAATTGTTGTTGGTGTGTAAATCAGAACATGTTAATGAAATTGAATTTTACTGTAAGTTTTTCTTCATCATTTAACCAATGGGACTTTTAAGTTGCAATGAATGCGGCTATACAATCGCATTTCAAAGAAGAAATAAATTAGGCTTTATATGATAACTATCTCATGATGAAAAACATCAAGTGAACATGGTTGTATAACAGAATATTACACTTATCATAAATAAAAGAGTTAAATACGTTTTACGTCCCTGAGGTTTTATAGAAATTACTATTTGAATCCAAAAGTTTAAAATGTTATGATTTGCATCTAAAGGTTTCACTAAAATTATCATTTGAATCCATTTGGCTACACCTAACTAACACAGTTAACTTTTTCTATTAAGTTTCCAAAATGAGAGTTATTTTAATCAAAAAATTATAAAATAAAGAACCAACTCACGTAAGAGTTTTTATATGTTTAACTTCTTTTAATAATTGCAGTTATGATTTAACTCTATAATAATCTTTTACTGTTTTGTCTTGTTAATGTATTTTGGTTTAGTAATCGTGTTAATTTTACCCGTTTTATTAAACATAGTTTTCTTTGATTTAAAGCTTATTTATGGTTTCAATGATTGATGTTTTATAATTATTATTCATTAGCAGTTATTGTCATATTATTAATTGTTCTTATACTTTTATGATAATATATCTTTTATGTTTAAGATTCAAATAATTTATATTATATGACTTGCTTTTTTATTTATATATTTATCTTTGTTTTGTGTGTTTTATAAAGTTATAAATGAATCACTTTTAGTTAGTTATACTTATATTTTATTTTATATAATAGGATTATTAGATTCATTAACCCTAAATTTTATTTATTAGTCGAGATTAATCCCAAATCGAGAAATGTTTATAGACACGCCCAACTTTAAGCTTATTTTCTTCAAAGATCTCTTAGTAATGGATCGTTAGAGGAAAATAAGTTTAAAGTTGGGGTGCCTGTAAATATTTTCTGAGTTGGGATTAATCCTAGCCAATATATAAAAGTTGAGATTATTAGAATCTTATAACTATATATAATATGATGTTCAGAGATGCATTTTCTTGATGAAATGTAAGAAATGCTAACCTATCATTTTTGGTAAATTAAAATTACAATGGTGATTACCAAAGGAGACTAGACGCCTAAAACTTATCACGTAGAGCTGATTTTTTATTTTGTAATTGTTTTGTTAGCCCAAATCTTTTGTGAATTTGTTTTAAAGTAAAGCACGTTTCAAATATAAAAATCTATCGAACACGAGAAGTTCTAAAAAGAAATATAGGAAACCTTAATTGTTGTTGGTGGATTATTTAAAAAACTTAATGAACACATTAAATTTAACCATAAGTTGTTCTTCATCGTTTAACTATTCGGACTTTTAAGCCTCAAGGAACGTGACCATACAACCAAATTTCAAAGTAGAAATAAATAAAACTTTAGATGATAAGCATGCTCATGACAAAAACTTCAATTGTAAAAAATAATAATGTGCATGTCGTGAATATAAAGGGAGAAACTTGATGTTTGGTTATTAAAGTGTAACAGTACTAGCATGATACTTAAAATATATAAATATAAAACAAAAATACTCAGTTGGGAAATCTCAAAGAGCTTTTTAATTTCTGGGATACTAGCTATATATAGACTTTTTAAGATTACTAAACTAAATATTAAATTAGTATGTTGTCCATTCATGTGATCCTTTGGGAAAAAAAATATACTGCAAAAAAACATCTATTCACAGCTATACGCGTGCGAGTTGCAACCGCTTGACCCTAAATACAATTTATATATAAATGGGATAAAAATAAGCAGCACACAATAATAATTTTATGTTTCTTTGTTATTTAAATACTTTAATTATAATTTTTTTCCAAACTTCAAATTTTTTGGTGATATAAATAAAAGTGCCAGCATGTACTCACTTTAATAAACTTTTAACTACCTAACGTAATTCCTAATTTTAAATTGTCTAAAATATTTTATATTGAATACATAGATATTTTATTATTTTATATTCTAAACCCACTTTGAATTTACAATTTATGAAATAAATTAATCCAAATTTTATTTCTTGGAATAAAATAAAAGAGTAATCGGACCCGAAATGGTGAACTGATAAATAAATGCCAAGGAATGAATATCAGCAAACTGTCCAAAATTATGGGGTGGATTGTTTAAACCCAAATTGCTTTTGAGGGGGAAAGTAGTTTAACCGTGTGTTTGTCTAACTTTTGGTAATAACCTTATCGCTGTTCAGTTAGAAAATCTCAAAGAGTTTATTAATCTCTGGAATACTAGTTATATATAGACCTTTTAACGATTACTAAACTAAATATTAAATTAGTAAGTTGTCCAGTGATCCCTTGGGAAAAAAATATACTAGAAAAAAACATATATTCACATCTATACGCGTACGAGTTGCAACGGATATTTATATATAAATGCGATAAAAATAAGCAGCACACAATAATAATTTTATGCTTCTTTGTTATTTAAATACTTTAAGTATAAATTTTTTCCAAAACTTAAAATTTTTAGGTGATATAAATAAAAGTGCAAGCATGTACTCACTTTGATAAACTTTTAACTACCTAACATAATTCCTAGTTTTAAAATTCCTAAAATATTTTATATTGAATACATAGATATTTTATTATTTTATAATCTAAACACACTTTGAATTTAAAATTTATGAAATAAATGAATCCCAATTTTATTTCTTGAAATAAAATAAAATAGTAATAGGACGAATAAAATAAAAGAGTAATAGGACCCGAAAGGGTGCACTGATAAATAAATGCCAAGGAATGAAAATCAGCAAACTGTCAAAAATATGGGGTGGATTGTTTAAACCCAAATTGCTTTTGAGGGGGAAAGTAATTTAACAGTGTGTCTGTCCAACTTTTGTTTATAACGTTATCGCTGTTCAGTTAGAAAATCTCAAAGATCTTTTGCAGGATCGGTGTTGGTCTCTCAACATAAGGTTTTGTCTCACGAACTCACTAAGTCTTATTCGGTTGATAAGGCAGAATCTCTAACTAAGTTGATGATAATATAATAAGTTAATGAACACAAGAATGGTTTTCAAAATATTTGTATATACTACTTCTCAACTTAGTATCACAAGACTCTTACAAACATAGTTTCTTAAGTTAAAATGAGAAACTATATATACTACTATCTACAGCCGGTTATACTTGGAATACCAGCTGGGATTTACCGCTAGACAAATACTATATTGCTAGAAGTAAAGTATCTAAGATAAAATAATATCCTAGATTAGGTAGTCATAAAAGGTCCATGACATACCTTTTGTCACCAACTAAATATGGTAACTGTACTAACTGATAAATGTAAACAGTGGATTAAAGTATTGTCTACTACATGGGCATGGGAAAGCGCCATGCAGTGAATCAGAGTTGTCAGCAGATGTCAGATAACCCAAACTTATGTCCACTGGTTCCTAGTTGATTCTTCCGAAGGCAAAATGGCTTTAGAAGAATAAGTTCTTCTGAGTTCATTTATACTTCGGAAGAATCAACTTCTTTTGAGTCTTCTGATAGTCTTCATGACTTTATTCTCCAGAAGACTTTGTCTTGGATCTTCTAAGTGTGAATGCTTCAGAAGGAGAACTACTTGGTCTAGGAAGACTTGGTTCTACCTTCGGAAGTTCTTCATATACTTCGGAAGGAAAACTACTTAGTCTCGGAAGACTTACTTTTCCTTCGAAAGTTCTTCATATACTTTGGAAGGAAAACTACTTAGTCTCGGAAGACTTAGTTTTCCTTTGGAAGTTCTTCATACTTAAGCTTCGGAAGATCTTCAACTTGTCTTCAGAAGAGAAGCTTTGTCTTCCGAAGACTTCTTCAATTGTACTTCAAAATACTCCAAGTGTTGTTTTGGTTGCACCAACCTCATATGATCCAACAAACTCCCCCTAGGCTGATGCTACCAAAACTTCACTTCCTTCTGATCCTTAAGGTCTTTAACACTAGGGAAATAAGATATTTGTCTGTCTCCTTGTTCTTACCTGATGTGGTGGTGAGGAGCTTGTACAAGTCATTCGTAGATAATACATCAAGTCTGTTGTTCTGAATGACATGCACCCTTTGCTGCGTCCCTCTGAAGAGAGTTAGTTGATTGGAATTGTAGTCATATTCCCATGTAACTATAGGATCAGAAGTTGAGCCTTCAACCATCTAAATGAATGTTTTTCCTTTTGTAGTTGTGCCTTCTTCCTCATAAATTGCTCTCTTTTTCAACTCTTCTTCAGTCTTGGCTTTCTTTGTAAGCTCAGCCAGATAAATACTGCTCAGATGATTTCTAATATGAGCAGCAACTTGAGAGTTGGTGGGATTGGAGAATGGTTTCTTTGCTAACTTAGCAATGTCAAATCTGCTGGAGTATAACAGAGATGAAGTATCAACCCTGTTTACTTCACCATTCTCTCTTTCCACAGCAAAGCTGTGTGAAGGTTCATCAAACCTCCATTGGACTATTTGTTTTCTAGGATTGAGGTGTTTTGATGAAAGCATGTCCCCCTTCCTAGTATCCAGCAGAGTCACCAGTCTTCTTCTTAACTTCTTCTTTTCTTTTGTTAGAACATCTGAATTGGCTACAAGAAGTTGGAGAGCTTGGTCCAGTGTACCCCTAGGCAGATCAAGGAATGCATCTCTTGTGAGAGAACCGGAAGAGCCTTTAATATATTTCAGCTTAATTGTCTCTTCCTCACAAGAGATTTCGCTCAGTGTTGTGCAGTTGATGAGCTTCTTCTTGATCTCCTTGAACTCTTCTAAGGTCAGGGGCTTAGATGTTTCAGAAGATGGTTTGGTTAAAGATTAGGTTCTAGGTTGTGTTTTAGGTTTGAGGATTGGTAGTGGAGGTGGTTGTTGGGAAGCAGTAGGTGAGGATGTAGGTAAGGCTGATGGTGTGTGTTTAGGGGTGTGAGGCTCAGTGGTTAATTTAGTTTTGATGGGGAAGGGAAAAGGTATGGGTGTAGGTTGTGCTGGTTTGGGTGTTGGTGTTGGTTTAGGTGTTGGTGTTGGTTTGGATGCTATCTTCTGAACAATTGATGTTTGAATCACCTCCTGCCTTCTTCCTAAACGAATGTCAACCTCGATGTTGCTGACATGTTGCTGTAGGGTCTTCAGTGACATGGGACCCACTTGCTTGCCTGAGAAGCCAAAGGCTTTGAGATAAGTTTTCATCGATTCCTTATCTCCCTCCTTCTTGGTAGTAGCAAGTTATGCCTCTTCCTCCTTCTTCTTCTTCTCCCTCAGCTTCCCCCTAGCATCCTTCTTCCTTTCTTTGTTGATCTGATCTTGTTCTTTGTTGAAAAGAAACAAGATTGTATCATAATTGTGAGGTGCCAGCTCCTCTTGAGAATAGCCTCTAGAGCAGAGAAAGGCTATCCTCTCTATTCTTTCCCTTTCCAAAGCCTCCTCCTTCCTTTTTCTCTTCTCCTTCTCTTTGGCCAACCTTGCTGCTTCCTCTCTTTCCTTTTGCAACAAGGTAGCCTTTTCTATCTTCACAAGCTCATCAAGTTTGCGTAGAAGAATTTCTTCATTGGCTACTCCTAGCCTGATGAGCCTGTCAATGACCTCCACTCGTTTTTTGTTGTTGATACTTTCTTGAGAGGCTGCTGCTGCTTTGCTACTTGCAGCCAACAGCTTCCCAGTATAAACTCTTCCTTTCTTCTTGAGCTTTTCCAATCTCTCCTCCTTTAGAAGCTCCTCAGCAGTGAGCTTCCTCTTCCCTTTAGGATCAGAGGTAGATTTAGCCTTTGGAGACTCAGGTTTAATCGATTCAGGTTGGGGAGAGGGGATTTGAACTTATGGTATTTGGGAGAGAAGGGTTGTAAGGAAGTCCTCACTATTTACTTCAAAGGCTAGGTCAAGAATGGCCTCTGTGATGAACAGATCATTGGATGAGGAAGACAATTCAATTATTCCTTCCGCAGCTTGGATTTCTGCTTCAGAAGTAATTAGAACTGTAATACATGTCCTTTCCAAATTGGTTGTTGGGCCATGAGTCTGTATATCCCCTTCGAAGTTAATCTCAGGTTCAATAGAGACCTTAGGTTGACCAACTTCCTTTTCAGAGGTAGGTGGTGCACTCAGCCTTTGAAGCTCCTCAGCTCCAAAGTAGGCAACGACTACATCAGGAGATGGTTGTTCAATGGATGAGCTTATCAGAAATGTGGTTAAAAACCTGTTAAGGTCTATAAGCATCTTTGGATCCACTTGAATAGAAATAGGAGCTGTTTGAGGGAAGATGGTTGTAGGGTGTTGTTGTGTAGGGTAAAAATAAGATATGACATCAAGGGAAGTTATTGTGATGGCAAGGCAGGGTTCCTCATGTCTTTGTTTCTGTATATTCTCCTTGTTTTTGGTAGCATCATCTTGAGAAGTAGATGAGATAAAGGATGAACTTAAAGAAACCTGTGTATGTTCATGCCTAACAGACTTCAAGATCTGTGTCTCAGCTAGTTGACCCTTGAGATTTTCAATCTCAAGTTGCTAAGTGGCAGACCTGTCCTTTAAAGTCTTAACCTTTAATTAAAGGTTTGAGACTTTAGAAAGCTGGTCTCTAATACTAAGTTTCAGGCTACTGTCATCTTCTTTTAAAGAATCATTGGGAGATGAGATAACATACCTAGTATGTTCATCATCACCACCAGTAATGGTTTCTTAGCTCCCTGGATACCCTTGCGTGCTGATGTCTCTTTCAGAGTCATCAAGGGGCAAGGTTGCCATAGTCTAAGTCCCATTTATGTTACCACTGTCCTGAGAGGTTAGTGAAATACTCTCGGTAGTGGTAGCTGAGCCTACATGAGTCACCTCCACACCAGTTTGACTCACCTTAGTTAGGTATAGCTAATGTGGGCTAGACATTAGAGGTTCCCTGTGGCTCAGTTGATCTTGAGAGTGGTGTGGTAGATTAACATCATGGCCTGGATGAAACATAATGTCCTCATCAGGTAGGGTTGATAGGTCAATGAGGGATAGGGAGGTTAAATTTAATGACCCGGGACCTTCGTCAACACCTAAGGGTTCTTCTGCGAGAGCAGATGACCCGATGATGTTGGTGTCCCTTTTTGGCTGCTCAGGGGAGTGTTGAGACACACCCTGCGGGCAAAAGGCTAGGTTGTGGGCTCGTCAGCTTGAGACTGAGGAGACTTAATGATGACATTGAGGTCAATGGTGGAGGATGGTTGGACCTTAGGCTGAGTGGGAGCCCTGAGTTCCACTTGAGCCTTTTTTGTTTGAATAGAGGGGACCTGATCAATCATAGTAGATTGATCAGGGGTTCGTTTGGGGCATCTTGTGTAGGTGATCTTGATTGGGTGGGAAGAAGTGATTGGCATTTGAGTGGTGGTGTCTGGTATGGGTTCATCACCTGCTGGGCTTGCAGTGATGTCGCCAGGAGCCATTGGCTCATGCATACCTGAAAGAAGATCAGTGAATCTTCTAGAGAAGTCGGTGGACACCTTCTTCAAAGTTTTGAAGATGTCAGGCCGCATGTGATGAACCAGTAGAACGTCTACATATTGTAATCTGTCCTGGTCCATCTCACAGTTGGTTATGTGCTGAATGAACCGGGGTTACATGTAGAATGTATCCCGGGTGAGATTTCCTCTCAAGTTGTTCTGCACAAATCTTGAGTATTTGAAGCCCAAGCCTTTTACCAACCCGTGGAATAGGCAGCCCAACCCATATGGGATTTGATCCCATCCCCCGAACTTGTTGGATAGGCAGTGCAGCACGATGTGCAGCAAAAACTTCCAATTGTAGGAGAAGTTAAATTTATTGACTGTAGACTTGAGCACATAGTCGCCATATCCTATCTGAGTCTAATTGTCTTCCAACTCAAATTTGGGGAATTCAGTAGGGGCGCCCTCATCATGAAACTCTAGATGCTCCCTGGTGGTTAATTCAGCAATGGTGATCTCCTGCCCACATATCCTCGATCTGATGACCCTTTCATCAAGTAGTGTTTCACTTCGACCATTGGCCTAGAATTCGGCCATATGGTTAGAGTATATGGTGGGGTTAACAGTTAGGGAAATAAAGTATGCCTAGTGGGACAGAAATTCGATAATCGGGGCAAATTCGGCATCCTTTGAAGAATCAAGGATAGCGACCTAATTATATTGGAGATTTTGTGTGACATCCGGTAATTTTCCGTTACCAAACTCCGTTAGTTTTGTTAGGTCTTGCATACACGTGTCGTGAGCACACACTAGTTATCGTTGAACGTTGGTGACTTAATAATAATTAATAATAATAAACAGATAATTATTTAACTAATAATGTTGGTTATTAGTTGTGCTTATGCGATTTAAATATTATTTGTGGATTTTATTTTGTAACGTGCCAACGCGTGTATTTAATTCGTGTATTTTGTGGCTAGTTAAAATAATGCATATGATTATTATTGTTAATTAATAATGTTTATATTAGTAAGTTAAAACCTTTTAAAAAGTGTTTAAAATCTTAGTTTTTATAAAATATAAACAAAGGGGGTTAAGTGTAATTTCCTAAAACTAAAACTTAACAAAAATAGAAACAAAAACCCAAACCTTAATCCCCACCCCCGTGACTTCACCAAGAAACACACACACACTTCGAGTTTGATCAAGAACAAGCAATTGTGCATCGATTTGGATCGATTCCAAGTATTACAACACGTTAGAAACACCAATTCTTTTCCATTACGCATTTAAAGGTTAGATTTTTACAAGTTTTTCATGTTTTCTTATCTTGGCCGAAACCCTAGTCGACTTTGATACTTGTTTGTCGATTTTTGATTAGTTTGATGAATGTATGATGTTAGTTAGATAGTATTGTTGATGCTTTACGTGGATTATGCAAAAAGTTCATGATTTTGATGCGTTGTTCATACATTACTATGGATATGGGAATTGTGAATTATGGTGATTTGATGGTGTTGAACATGGCTATATGATAGCATGTACTTGTTTAGGCATAATATTAATGAATTCATGGATGTATTGGTTGTTAGATAGATTTTGGGGTGTACTTTCCCAAAAGGGAAACTTTAATTGTATAGAATCTTGGATATGATGAATTGGGCATGCTTGTAATGTTAGGATCATGTTAGGATGTTTATTGGTGATGTTGAATGTGATGAAATGTGTTAAATTAGATATTTGGTTGCTTGGTTGATTATGTGGGATTATGGACCCTTAGTGGTTATATATGTAATGATGGGTTGTGTTGGGTGATTATAGGATCATGTTTGGGAATTGTAATAGATCATTGTTGGATAGGTTGATTGGCATGAATCTTGTTGAATAATGCGATAATGATCGTCATACACGCGTGCGAATCTGTGGCCCCTACTTAGTAGGATTGTCAGGGTTTTGGGTGTGAAGTCATGAATGGCTTCACATGGCATGTTATGCATGATTGGACTCTATGTATAATGCATTAGTTATGATGTAATTATGTTGAGCATGATGATTACTTGAGATTCGCATGAGTTGTATGATAATCTAGTTGTATGATTATCTAGGTAGAACAAGTGGTTGTTGAAGTGATATACGTGAACAACTTGTATGATAACCATGTACGATGAACTGTTATGCTTGATTAAATGGGATGTCAATAATAATGTCACCAACGGGTCAAACGGGTCAACTGGGCCAATGTGTCTTGTTTTTCCACAACCTTGAGTCTGTTGTGTTTATAGAGCACTTAGGGTTGATGATGATTCTGTGTACACGTACTCATGTACTTGCGTGTTCTAGGTAACCTCTGAAGGTTTTCTTTCCCCTCTCTTTCAAGTAAGCTCTTATATCGTTCGTGTGCATACCAGGTGAGTTCATGCCCACTCTTTTATACACTCTCTTTTGGCAGAGATAGCATATTGGCTTACAAATGCTTTATTCTTATAAGATGTGTAAAGTATGATATAGTGTTGAATACCATGAAAGTCCTCACACTTTCGAATCGTTAATAATGGTAACTAGCGGGAAATCTTGGGTAGTACTACTGGGTCTGACGAGCCCACCTGTGTGACTCGAGGTCAAACGGGTGCAGTTTTGTCCTAACATAAACATTGTCACGACCTGGTAAGTCGAGATGGGAGGAAACAAACGAAACACAGTCAGCTTCGATCGTGAAATCACTATGATTATTGCTTGTCAATTTAGACTAGCTATCTAATTCATGCACTCTTAGATTTTACTCTTATATTTTATACTGATGCAGTTATGTTTTACTAAAACTCTTGAACTCACCAACCGTTGTGTTGACTCTTTTAGTATGCTATTCTCAGGTTGAAGTTACTATTGCATAGGTGCATATTCATGGGTCAGCATTGTAGATGTCAGCATTATTGGAACCCTCTGTTGGTTTTTGGTTGCTAAACAATTATGTACTTGTTTTGCACAACAGTGGGCGCGTGTTTGTGCATTATGATATTGTGTTACATTATTTTGGTTTTTCATGTTTACTAAATGCTTCCGCATCATTTTAAAGTTAAACTTTGATTTTGGTTTGTTTGTTCATATAGAGTTGTTCTGAGTAACTAATGACTGAGATCCTGGTATGTGACACGCCTCGTGGTACCCCGCAAGCGGATTTTGAGGGTGTGACAGATTGGTATCAGAGCCATTGGTTATAGGGAAATAGGTTGCATACACACACTAGACTATAACCGCACAGTTTGTTAGTTACTCGTCACTTACTTCCTTACTGTATACTCATTGGCATACGCATCACGTACTTCGCAACATGGCAGTGTCATCCCGTGATTTGGGCAAGAGACCGGTACGATCGGAGTCACCTCCTACTTCTCCCGTACCTGATAGGGGATTTAACTTTCCCCGACATCCTTATCCTCCTAGTGAGATAGACTGGGATCAGCCTTTCATACCGCCTGAGCATGATCCTCCGCGGAACTGGGATTTCTACCCCACCTACATACGTCGTATGGCTTATAGAGAGCGTGTACCACCTGTAGCTCCTACCCAACCTAGGACTAGGTCATCGACAGCCTCTGCATTGCCCACTCTTCCTACCTTGGACATCCCTCTCGAGCAGGCGTTTGTAGTTTTAGTGGCCACTCTAGACACGAAGCAACAGTGGATTAGAGGACTCACTGATGAGAACTCTGCTTTACGATCTGAGATGCGTCAATTGCGTTACTAGGTAGAGACGCTCCAAGAGCGACTCTCGATGGACATTGGTGGACATCATACTTTGGCAGGCAATGTGCTAATGCTTACTGAGTGCATGGACAAGCAGGATCATTAGAACATAGTGATAGACGATAGGTTTGCCGAACTCGAGGCACAGTTAGCAGCACTTCAGGTTGTTGAAGCCCTACACGTGTGGCAGACCCTGAAGAAGAAGATCCGGAAGAGAAACCGGAGGAAGCCCCTGAAGAAGAACCGGAAGAAATAGAAGAAGACAGTGACGGATCTGACGTGTTGGACTGATTCTACTTTTATATAACTTGGACTATATAGTGTTTCTTTCCTTTTGAAACCTATGTGGGAAGGGTTGTTTCCCACCCAACTGAAAAACTAAAATTTTGACATTGATGGAATATTTTGTGAATCATTTAGAATTTATTTATCTTTGGTTATTATTTTTAGTTATAAATGTTGTGGTTGTGGCAAATTCATTATTTCTTACTATTTACCATACTTTAATGAGATTAATGTGTTGGATGTTACTCACTATTGTATTTGTGAATATAAAGTGAAATATGGACGGACGTGGTAGAGGACGTGGACGTGGTCATGGACGTGGTGCCGGTGGACGTGGTGCTGGTGCTATTAACATGACTCCTGCTGAGTTGGCAGCTCTGATTAACGAACATGTTCTGGCGGCAGTGGCTGCTGCACAAACAGGATAGCGAGCAGGTAAATGATACCAGTGATCTAATCGATACCTCTGTTGTTGTCCGGGATACTCAACTAATGTTTTGGTTTGACGAAACAGGACCCCCACCCTGTACCTACAAATCCTTTATGGATTGCAAGCCCCATACCTACAGCGGGATTGAAAGAGCTGTGGGACTAGTGGGATGGTTTGAGAAGACTGAATCTGTTTTCGCGAAGTGTAACTGTCCGCCAGCTGACCAAGTGAAGTTCGCAACTGGAACACTTTAAAGCGCCGCTCTCTCCTGGTGGAATGCCCAGGTACAAATGCTAGGCCAGGATATGGCTAATGACTCACCTTGGGCTGAATTCAAAGCAATGATGACGGAGGAGTATTGCCCCAGTGATGAAGTACAGAAGTTGGAAATTGAGTTTTGGTAGCTCAAGATGTAAGGTTCCGAGATTGAGGCCTTTACTACACGGTCTCATGACTTGGCCACGCTATGCCCAGGGATGGTTAATGAGATGCACAAAAGGGTTGAGCATTACATACGTGGGCTGGTGCCCGAGATTCAGAGTATGGTGACTGCTTCCAATCCTGACCCAATACAGCAGGCTATCCAGTTGGCCCATAGGTTGACCGAATAGGTAGTAGAGCAGGGAAGATTACCCAAACGGGGCGCAGTGGCTAGCGTACCTGATAACAAACGTAAATGGGAGAATACTGGGGATAAAGGCTCATCCTCCAGCAACCAACAACAACAACAACAGCTGTATGTCCAGAAGCACCAACCTCACCAACAACAAAGAAAGTTCGATAACAATCGTAACTTTAATCAGTCATCTTCAGCACCACATGGACAAGTAGGCTATGTTAGGAAAAATCCCAAATGCAACCGATGCAATTACCACCACACCGGCAGGTGTGATAGTTTCCAATGCCAGCGTTGTGGTAAAGTTGGACACGCAGCGAAGGATTGCCGTGGTGAATTGATGAGGAAGCCTTAACAACCTCAAGAAATGCCAAAAGGTTGTTTTGAATATGGGAAAGAGGGCCATTTCAGGAGAAACTATCCACATCTGAGGAAGAACGAAAATGGTGGAAACAACAACAACAACAATGGCGACAACAACAACAACACCAACAATGGCAATGGAATCAATAACGGTGGCAACAACAGTGGGGCAAAAGGAAGAGCTTTTGTCATCGGTTCAGGTGAAGCTCTAAACGACCCTAATACTATTACTTGTAAATTCTCTGTTAACGGTCGTTTTGCTACAGTACTATTTGATACTGGAGCCGATAAAAGTTTCATCTCCACTAAGTTTAGTAGTCTCTTAAGTGATGTGCCCTCAGTATTAGAATCTAATTACATCGTAGAGTTAGCTGACGGTAAGCAGGTTCACGTGACACATATCCTTATGGGTTGCAAGATAGAACTTGCTGGACATACCTTTGACATAGATTGGCTTTCCGACAAGCAGGCGGAAGTCATATGTCGTGAAAAGGTTATACGAATCCCTGTTGGCGAAGAAGTTCTCTCGGTCAGAGGTGAACGGCGTGGTGCAGTGATGGGTATCATATCATACATGAAAGCACAGAAGTTGTTACATAAGGGTCGATTAGCTATATTGGCACTCGTCACTAATAAGCAACCAGAAGGAAAGAGGATAGAGGATGTCCCTGTCATTCATGACTTTCCTGAGGTGTTTCCAGAGGATCTACCTGGATTACCATCTCATCGTCAAGTTGATTTCCAGATTGATCTGACTCCCGGAGCCGCTCCGATCGCGAGAGCACCTTACCAGTTAGCTCCGAACGAACTACAAGAATTATCTGCTCAACTTCAAGAACTATTGGATAAATGGTTTATTCGACCGAGCTCATCACATTGGGGAGCGCCAGTTTTGTTTGTTAAGAAGAAGGATGGTACATTTCGAATGTGCATTGACTATAGAGAACTGAAGAAGGTTACGATCAAGAATAGATACCCGCTACCTTGTATAGATGATTTGTTTGATCAACTTCAAGGATCAAGCTACTATTCTAAGATTGACTTGAGGTCTGGGTACCATCAACTGAGAGTTCGAGAGGAGGACATCTCGAAGATAGCTTTCCGTACACATTATGGTCATTACGAGTTCTTGGTCATGCCATTCGGGTTAACAAATGCACCAGCCGTATTCATGGACCTCATGAATCGTGTGTGCAAACCCTATCTCGATTAGTTTGTTATTGGTTTATTGATGACATATTGATCTACTCAAGGAGCAAGGAAGAACATGAGGAGCACTTATGTTTAGTCCGGGAACTACTTAGGAAAGAACCACTGTATGCCAAGTTTTCTAAGTGTGATTTCTGGATACGTGAAGTGCAACTCTTGGGTCATATTGTTAACGAGAATGGGATACATGTCGATCCAGCAAAGATTGAGGCGATAAAGAATTGGTCAGTTCTCAAGACTCCTAGTGAGATACGACAGTTTCTTGGACAGGCAGGATATTATCGCCGGTTCATTGAAGGATTTTCCAAGATCGCACAACCTCTCACGGCTTTGACTTATAAAGGAACACTGTATAAATGGGGTGATAGTCAGGAGTCCCTTTTCCAGTTACTGAAGCAGAAGCTGTGTAGCACGCCGATATTGGCATTACCGGAGGGAAGTGATGACCTTGTAGTTTATTGTGATGCTTCTGTTCAAGGACTTGGTTGTGTCTTGATGCAGCGAGGTAAAGTGATAGCTTACGCCTCGAGACAACTGAAGGTTCATGAGAAGAACTATACCACCCATGACTTGGAGCTGGGTGCGGTAGTTTTTGCCTTAAAGATCTGGAGACATTACTTGTACGGTACCAAGTGCATGATTTACACCAATCACAAGAGTCTTTAGAACATCTTTGAGCAAAAGGAATTGAATATGAGGCAAAGACACTGGGTTGAATTGTTGAACGACTATGATTGTGCTATCAAATACCATCTGGGAAAAGCTAATGTAGTTGTTGACGCGCTGAGTAGAAAAGAAACTGCTAAGCCTCGACGTGTGCGAGCTCTGCAACTTACGATTAGTACACAGTTACATGAACAAATTAGAGAGGCTCAGACCACAGTTCTGAAAGCAGAAAACATTTGGTCCGAATTCTTACGAGGAATGGACAAACAGCTTGAAGTGAAAGCGGATGGGATTCATTAGTTCATGGACAGACTCTGGATATCTCTGCATGGAAATCTGAGGGACATGGTCATGAGTGAGGCACACAATTCTAAGTACCCTATACATCATGGATCTGACAAGATGTATCATGACTTAAAGGCGCACTATTGGTGGCCTAACATGAAAGCGGATGTAGCTACATATGTGAGTAAGTGTCTGACCTGCTCGAAGGTAAAAGTGGAATATTAGAAACCATCTGGACTATTACACCAACCTGAGATCCCTATGTGGAAGTGGGAGCAAATCTCAATGGATTTCATTACCAAACTACCACGGACTCCTACTAGTTGTGACACGATATGGGTTATCATAGACCGATTAACGAAGTCCGCTCATTTCTTGGTGGTAAAGGAAATGGACGAAATGGAGAAGTTAACATGACTCTATCTTAAGGAAATAGTTTCGAGACATGGTGTACCAGTCTCAATTATTTTCGACCGCGATGCTCATTTTACATCGCACTTCTGGCAGTCATTAGAGAAATCTTTAGGTATACGATTAGACATGAGTACTGCTTATCATCCACAAACTGATGGTCAAAGTGAGCGTACTATACAGACACTAGAAGACATGCTACGTGCTTATGTGATTGACTTCGGGAATAACTGGGAAGTTCACCTACCATTGGTGGAATTTTCTTACAACAATAGTTATCATACCAGCATAAAGGCAGCACCTTTCGAAGCTTTTTTTGGGTGAAAATGCAGATCACCAGTTTGCTGGGCTGAAATTGGTGATAGGCAGCTAACGGGTCCTGAGCTAGTGCACGAGACCACTGAGAAGATTGTACAGATAAGGAACCGTATGGCTGCAGCGCGCGACAGAAAGAAAGGCTATGCAGATAAGCGACGGAAACCTCTAGAATTTCAGGTTGGTGACAAAGTCTTATTGAAAGTCTCACCGTGGAAAGGCGTTATTCGGTTTGGAAATAGAGGAAACCTAAATCCGAGATTTGTTGGACCATTTAAGATATTGGAAAGAATAGGTCCAGTGGCCTATCGATTAGCCCTACCTGATTCACTAAGTGGAATCCATGATGTATTTCATGTTTCAAATCTGAAGAAGTGCTTAACGGATGAAACAATGGTAGTACCTCTTGAGGAAGTGCAAGTAGATGAACAATTATGCTTCATTGAGGAACCGGTCGAGGTGATGGATCGTCAAGTAAAGACGCTTAAGCAAAGCAAAATACCCATAGTCAAAGTTCGTTGGAACTCGAGACGTGGACCGGAATTCACATGGGAACGTGAGGACCAGATGAAGCTTAAGTATCCGCAACTATTCGAAAAGATGACGCAAGCCGGCGAAGAAGACCAGTGATGGAACATACCATGTAACGCAATTTTCGGGACGAAATTTCTTTCAACATGGGGATGATGTGACAACTCACCCGAAACTCACTCGATTACTTTGTGCCAATGTAGTAGACCAGTGTTGGAAAATACCATGTAACGCAATTTTTGGGATGAAAATTATTTCAACATGGGGATAATGTGACATCCGGTAATTTTCCGTTACCAAACTCCGTTAGTTCTGTTAGGTCTTGCATATACGTGTCGTGAGCACACACAAGTTGTCGTTGAACGTTGGTGACTTAATAATAATTAATAATGATAAGCAGATAATTATTTAACTAATAATGTTGGTTATTAGATGTGCTTATGCAATTTAAATATTATTTGTGGATTTTATCTTGTAACGTGCCAACGTGTGTATTTAATTCGTGTATTTTGTGACTAGTGAAAATAATGCATATGATTATTATTGTTAATTAATAATGTTTATATTAGTAAGTTAAAACAAAAACCCAAACCCTAATCCCCACCCTCCCCTTTCGGCCGCGACTTCACCAAGAAACACACACACACTTTGATTTTGATCAAGAACAAGTAATTGTGCATCGATTTGGATCGGTTCCAAGTATTACAACACGTTAGAACACCAATTCTTGTCCATTACGCATTTAAAGGTTAGATTTTTACATGTTTTTCATGTTTTCTTATCTTTGCTGAAACCCTTGCCGACTTTGATGCTTGGATGTCGCTTTTTGATTAGTTTGATGAATGTATGATGTTAGTTAGATAGTATTGTTGATGGTTTACGTGCATTATGCAAGAAGTTCATGATTTTGATGCGTTGTTCATACATTACTATGAATAGAAACTTTATTGCATGAAATTGATGTATGGATGATGAATTGATGATGTTAGTATGTTAATGATGTTATATGAAGGTTGGGATGATGATAATTGATCTTGTAGTTCATACCTTACTAAAAGTATAAACTTTTTGGATATGGAATTGTGAATTATGGTGATTTGATGGTGTTGAACATGGCTAGATGATAGCATGGACTTGTTTTGGCATAATATTAATGAATTCATGGATGTATTGGTTGTTAGATAGATTTTGGGGTGTACTTTCCTAAAAGGAAAACTTTAATTGTATAGAATCTTGGGTATGATGAATTGGGCATGCTTGTAATGTTAGGATCATGTTAGCATGTTTATTGGCGATGTTGAATGTGATGAAATGTGTTAAATTAGATATTTGGATGCTTGGTTGATTATGTGGGAATGTGGACCCTTAGTGGTTATATATGTAATGATGGGTTGTGTTGGGTGATTATAGGATCATGTTTGGGAATTGTAATAGAACATTGTTGGATAGGTTGATTGGCATGAATCTTATTGAATAATGCGATATGATCATCATACACACGTGCGAATCTGAGGCCCCTACTTAGTAGGATTGGCAGGGTTTTGGGTGTGAAGTCGTGAATGGCTTCACATGGCATGTTGTGCATGATTGGACTTTATGTATAATGCATTAGTTATGATGTAATTATGTTAAGCATGACGATTACTTGATATTCGCATGAGTTATATGATAATCTAGTTGTATGATGATCTAGGTAGAACAAATGGTTGTTGAAGTGACATACGTGAACAACTTGTATGATAACCATGTATGATGAACTATTATGCTTGATTAAATGGGATGTCAATAATAATGTCACCAACGGGTCAAATGGGTCAACTAGGTCAATGTGTCTTGTTTTTCTACAACTTTGAGTACATTGTGTTTATAGAGCACTTAAGGTTGATGATGATTCTGTGCACACGTACTCATGTACTTGCGTGTTCTAGGTAACCTATGAAGGTTGTCTTTCCCCTCTCTTTAAAGTTAGCTCTTATATCGTTTATGTGAATACCAGGTGAGTTCATCCCCCACTCTTTTATACACTGTCTTTTGGGGGAGATAGCATAATGGCTTACAGACGCTTTATTCTTATAAGATGTGTAAAGTATGATATAGTGTTGAATACCATGAAAGTCCTCACACTTTCAGATTGTTAATAATGGTAACTAGCAGGAAATCTTGTGTAGTACTACTGGGTCTGACGAGCCCCACCTGTGCGACTCGAGGTCAAACGGGTGCAATTCTGTCCTAAGATAAACATTGTCATGATGTGGTAAGTCGAGACGGGAGGCAACAAACGAAACACAGTCAGCTTCGATCGTGATATCACTATGATTATTGCTTGTGAATTTAGACTAGCTATCTAATTCATGCACTCTTATATTATACTCTTATATTTTATACTGATACAGTTATGTTTTACTAAAACTCTTGAACTCACCAACCGTTGTGTTGACTCTTTTAGTATGCTATTCTTAGGTTGAAGTTACTATTGCATAGGTTCACATTCATGGGTCAGCATTGTAGATTTTAGCATTGTTGGAACCCTTTGTTGGTTTTTGGTTGTTAAAACAATTATGTACTTGTTTTGCACAACAGTGGGCGCGTGTTTGCGCATTATGATATTGTGTTACATTATTTTGGTTTTTATGTTTACTAAATTCTTCCACATCATTTTAAAGTTAAACTCTAATTTTGGTTTGTTTGTTCATATAGAGTCGTTCTGAGTAACTAATGACTGAGATCCTGGTATGTTACACGCCTCGCGGTAAAACCCCGCACGCAGATTTTAAGGGTGTGACATATTGGGCCATTATGAAGAGGTATAGTTGGATTGAAGGAATTTAAGAGTAAGTGAAGAAGATAGTGGTAATTTAGGGCTTTTGCTGTGGTGAAGAAAGTAAAGAAAGAGAATCGAAAACTTTAAATGGGGGGTTAAAAGATAGAATCAAACCGATAAGGTGGAAGGACTGTTTAGGTTTTGATTTGATAGGGGCGGTAAGATAAGCCATTTAAAATATTCCAACAATCATCAATAAAATCTTACTTTTTAGAGAGTGGGTCCTAAAGATTTCCGTTACATAGTAAAGGTTTTCTTCTAAAGGTAAACTTGCTTCCGAGAGAAAACACTTGTGTTTCTCAGTATTATCTTTCGAAGCCATTTTTACTTCCGAAAGCAAACCATGTCTTAATGACAAGTTTGCTTCCGAGAGTACACTCAAGAGATTGTGTTAAAGCTATTGACAAACTTTACTTTGTCAATGTTTAACTTACCATTGGATACACTACCTCTACCAGAAATGTATCCTCCGGCTTGACCTCCAAACTGAATAGGACCTCCATCAAAATGTTCAAATTATTAAAGGTGAGATCTGTTTCCTGTCATGTGCCTGGAGCATCCACTGTCCATAATCCAGACATTTCCATTCTTGTCATGTGGATCTCCCTGCACATAAGGTGAAATGATTAGTTATTATTGGAAACCCAAGCCTTGTTGGTCTTGGGTTTTACCAATGCAGATGATATAACTAAACCAAATTGTATACATGTGGGCTCAATTATAGTTTGTAAAGAAGAGGTTTGGGCTGCAGCATCTTTTTTGGTTTTCCATTCCATCCTATGGTCGACCAATGTTGATGACCCTGAGGAGGCTTGTACAGCATGACTTGCTTCCGAGGCTTCTTTCTTTTTCGAAGAAGTTTTCACAACATTTTCTCCGGAAGCAGTTTTCTTCTCGGAATGTTTCAAAGGATTCCTTTTGTTTCAAAAGCAACTTGGCTTCAGAAACAAGCTTTCCTTTCCTTAACACTTGGACCATATGGTAAGGTCCAAATGTGAAACCATCCTTGACTCCTTCTCTCTTAACATTGGTTGCATAATGTGTGCTTGCTGGATTATAGTAGCAGTCCTTAGGCATGTGGTTATACAGACCACAGATTATGCACTCAATGTTATTCTTGGTGGGACATATGGGCTGTTGTTTCTTGCACTTCTTCTCTTCTTCAACAGCCTTTCCCTTTAAATTCTGATCCTTCAGCTAGATAGGAGTGCTGGTACTATACTTCTTTCCTGAATCAGAACTTCCAACCACTTGGAATCCAGCTGAGTTGAATACACCTTTTTGCCTTGGGTCAGTCTTTATCTTAGTCTCAACCACCTTTTAGGCAGTTTTTCTTGCTTCCCTGATCTGGTTCTTTCTGGCATTGGTGGTCAAGGATTTATCAACTGTGGGGATGCGGTTTTCTACCTTATCCTACCCTATGGTGGTTTCTATTATTTCATCATTCTTTAGCTCACTAGGTAGTGGGTCAGCAGTTGGAACCTCTTGCTCATCAATACCACATCTTGGTTGTCTAATAGACACAAGAGAGTGTGGTGGAGCAATTTCATTGGATCCCAACCCACTTTTGTTTTGATAGCATACCTTGGAGTGGGAGGATGATGCTATAATGGTGTTGAAGTTATGCTCTTGAATAGCATACTTCTCTGCTTTAGCCTCAGCTATGACTAGCTGGGCTTGAGCTTCAGTCAACTTGGATATTAGATCTTTTATTTGAGTCCTATAGTTGGTATGTACATGTTTTAAAAAGGAAACAGTTTTCTCTAACTCTTCTATTTTGAGTTTATAGTCAGATTCTGCTCTCTTAAAATCAGATTTTAGGATATTTAAGGACTTAATATCAGATCTAATTTCCATACTGTAATCCTAATACAATTTAACCTTAGCAATACAAGCTGGGGTACAGAGATGTTCATATACCTTGTTGTCTTCAGCTCTAGCCATGAGAGCTTGAGCAGGAATGACATCTTGCACCATAAAGCTCCAGTCAACCTCTTGAGCAACTACTGTAGTTTACGGCTCAGTGGATTTGGTTGCAGCCTTTGTGATGAAATCAACCTTTCTGTGTGAATAAATGTTTGATGTTGAGTATGAATCAACAAGAACAAACATTGGTTGATTTCTCCCAAGGATCTTTTCTAATCACTCAATCAACAAACATGAACCATGGTACGGAAACCCATGCTAAATGCTATGAAATTAGTGCGTGTGAGTGATTGTGTGTTTTGTATGTTAGAATTGCAAGAAATAATAATAACTGCTTGATTGATTGATTATTCAAAAGCTTACAAAGGATTAGGGTAGTATGCAATTTATAGCCTATACAAAGAGCTATATGCAATTACCAAACTACCCTTATGTAAATGAAATTACATAAAAAATCCTAAGTCTAAGTTGTTCATTGTGGATGATAGACTGTCCGTTGTGGAAGCTAATTGGTCTGATGTGGATGTTGAATAAGCTATCCGATGTGTCTGGAAGTTGTCCGATGTGTCTGGATGATGTCCGCTGTGAACACTTGTATGTTTGTCTTGATAGCTGTCCGCTGTGGAGTGTTCATCCGCTATGGATTGTTCATCAGCTGTAGACGTTTGTTCATCCGCTGTATGTTTTGATCATCCGCTATAGACACTTGGACTTGTTCTTCATCCGTTGCTTGGACTTGGTCATCCACTGTCGACATATCTTCATCTGCTACCGACACTTAATGCAAAAAATCCTTTTATCTACAAACCTGAAAAAGAAATTTAAGCTATATTAGTGTATGATATGATTGTTAAAGATACTAATGTGTTAGTTAACGATTGTTTGAATGTTAGAACATATTATGTTTGATTATGTTTGATTATTGCAAGCATCATCCTTTAAAGCATTAATCCATTAATGCACTTGTTGAGTGTAGACTCTTAGAAGATTAACATTTTGTCTTTGTATGTTTTTTTCGTCATAGTATAGGGACTTAATTGTAAATATATGTTCCTTTGTTTTGTTAATAGTATAAATAGGATACTTTATGTAGTGTAGAAATAAAATATAACAAAATAGAGAATAGAAGATAGGTCTAAAAAACAGTTAGAAAATCAGTTGAACGAACTGAATCCTTACACTTTGTATCCTGTGCATTTGCTATCAATGAAATCTATGAATTTTTTGATGTAATTGCATGTGTTGATTACTTTGTGTTTGATCCTTTTGAACCAATCAATTGGTATCAGAGCCTTCGGTTCAGTGATCAGAGCTTCTCGACATTTTGAGCTCTTTCTATCACTTGAAATCCGTGATTGATTGCAATTTGATCAATTAATTATTGTTTTCAGTTGTGTTTCATTAATAGAAACATGATTTGAATCACAATTTTGTGTTCAATTTGTTCAATTCTGAGAAATTGATCGAATTAGTGTTCAAACTTTGTTCTTCATATTAGGACTGAAATTCAATCAGAATACTGATTTGTTACTATTGTTGCATCAAATTGAGGATTAAGGATTGTTAATCGACCTAATTACTACCTAATTGGAAGTTTTTAGATCAATTAATCAAGTTTTGAAGATTTTCATAAGATCTGAGTTTGTTGAAGCTGATGATTTAGGCACATTATGGTTGAAAACTACTAAAAATTGTCTAAGTATCTAGGCGCATCACCACTATTTGGGCGTTTTAGTTCTATTCAGACGTTTTTTAGAGTAGGCGTTTTACCACTGTTGAGGCGTTTTATAACTGTTCGGACACTTTGTGACTTTGCAGAAACCAAGTAATTCTTGGCACATTTAAACTGTTTAGGCGCTTTAGAACCATTTGGGCATTTTATACCCAGGCGCTTGACAACTGTTTGGGCGTTTTACAACTGTTCAGGCGCATTACAAGTTTAGCGTTTTGAGAATAGTATTAAGGCATTCCCTTAAGCGTTTCTAAGTCAAAGTCAGGTGCTTCAGAACTGTTTAGGCATTTCACTACTGTGTAGGCGCTTGACAACTATTCAGGCGCATCAACTGTCAAACTTATCAGTAAACACTTAGAAATTTTTTTAGAAACTAAAATCCAAAAATATTTTTATTTTATAGTTTTTTTATTCAAAACTTAAAAACAACAAAAACAAGTCTTTTACTTAAAATCAAAAATACAAAATGGTTAAGTCTGAAGATTCTGAGAATATGATTCCAAAGCTGAAGAACAGAGCTGATTTCAAGAACTGGTCTTTAAGACTGAAGCATCATCTAAATTCTATTGACACTGACTTGTGAAAGTCAACAGAGAAAGGACCTCATATCCCGATTACATCTGATGGTCCTGATAGAGGATTTGTTTATACAAAAGACTCTCAAGAACCTTATCCTGATGATGGTCTGCTAGGTGATGACTTAAGGAAAGTGAAGAATGATATCAAAGCTTATTCAATGATGTGTAAAGGATTACCATTGGAAGTCTTGACTAGACTTGATGGTTATCAAACTGGGTACACTATGTACAACGCTTTGAAAATCATATGTGAAGGAGGTAAAGAGATACAAGATCTCAAAAGGCAGAAACTTAAGAGGCAGTTAGAGTTGTTTGAGCATATTTCTAGGGAAACAATAAATCAAATGATGAACAGATTTGTGCAACTAACTACTGAGATGTCAACTGCTAGTATGAAAAATGATCTCAAATATCTAAATTTTAGACTTCTTAATGCTCTTCCATCTTCATGGAAACAAACAGTAACATTGTTGAAGCATACCGAAAAGTTCCATATGGATCTTGATCTTTTGATTGCCAAGATAGAATCAGTTGAGATTGATGAAAGCTCAAGAAACAATGATAGAGCAGCATCAATGTCTCAGTATAAGTATGTTGCATCTCCAGCTAATACAGTGGAGAATGCTTTTCTGGCCAAAGAAGATAAGTCTCCAAAAGAAGAGGGTGATTTGTTTGTCGGTGCTGGTTTCTTTACATATTCATCTTACACAAATGCTCTTGTTTATGTAACTCAACCTCAACCTCAGTCTCCTCCTAAAACTCAAACTCCTAAAACTCAAACTGAGACTCCATATTCTAACTCTGCTAAAACTAGCAAAGTTAATGATGTTATTAACATCCTCTTACAGGATGATGAGTCTAAATCTGCTTTTACTACTTTTATGGCAAGTTTTCAAGCTTATCAAGGTAGTCATCTAACTCAATTAGATCTTGTTTTGCAGGACTTGTTCGAGATGGATCCAGATGATGTAGAAGAGAAGGACTTAAACTGGCAAATGGTGATGTGCGTATAGAACTCAGAAACACTCCTATGTCAACAGGAACTACAAGCTAAGTGCTAACAAAGCTGTTGACTTTGAAAAATCAAAGTCAAGATGTTTCAACTGTAATAGCTATGGTCATTTCTCGAGGGAATGTAAAGCTCCCAGAAACCAAAGAGGAAATGGTCAAGCAGGTTCTAGCAGTCAAAGATATCATCAGCAGTCTCAGAAGACATTTCAAAAGCCTTATCAGAGTCTTCCTATGTCAGAACTTAAGGATGAATCAAAAGCATTTGAAGATCCAAAGAAAGCTCTAGTTTTTAGCATTAAAGATGGATATGACTGGAGTGGTTATGCTGAACAATTTACAACTGATCTAACCTCTAGTTTATCTCTTATTGCAGAAATTCAAACTGAAGACTGGTCAGAAGACAGTGGTCCTAAGGCTGAAGATGACTCTGAAAATGAGGAAGAAGAGTATGACTAGAGTGATAAATTTTATCCTAAAGAGGATCCAGAAAAAGTTGCACTAATGGCAGAGTCAGATCAACCAAAGGTTGCAAATTCATCTTCTGACTCTGAGACTTTGTTTTCAAAATATCCTGAAATTCCAGTTGAAGTAGGAGAAAAAATATGCACTAAAGCTTGCTTTGAACAAGTAGAGTACTACAGAACTTATTCATATAAAATATGTGACAAGCTAAAAAAAGAGGAAGTAATGCATAACAAACTTAAAAACGATCACAAAATATCTGATGAAAAGATCCTCTCTCTACAAACATCATGGAATAAAACTATGAAAGAACTAGAAATTGTTATAAAACAACTTGAAGAAATGACAAAGAATTTAGAAGAAGAGAAAATAGCACATGCTACAACACAGGTTGATCTTGCAAAAGTTAAAAGTTCAAAAACAATAGTAGAACAACTGGTATGGGTTTTACAGATGAACCAATGCCTGAATCCATCACAAACATGTTACCAGAAAACTTCAACACGCATGATCACTCACCTTAAAACAAAGCTAAGCTAAGAGCATTCCAAAACAAGAAAATAAATTCTAAGAGTGATGAAGAGAAATGAATGTTGAGATATTTGAGGAACATGATTCTAAAAAGATTAAAAATGGTCATCCGGTGAAAGTTAAATCATATGAACCACGACCAAAAACTAAGAAAATGTTTATTCCAAAAGAGTCAATTGTAGAAGAAGTAAATGAAAAGAATGACCATCAAAGCTCTAAAAATAAAGAGAAAGCAAAACAAGATGAAGAAACATCTGAAGATTCAATTTCTTATGGATTAAATAATCCAGGGTTTATTAAATGGTAGAAAGAACAGAAAGAAAAAGAAACTGAAAAAAATCTTCACCTGAAGATGTTCAATCTGAAAGCAAACAAAGATCATTGAGATCTAGAAACCAAAGACGAAGAAAGAAAAATACTAAAGCTAAATCAACACAAAATGCAATTCAAAACAGTCAAATCAAAAGAACAAATCAATCAAATCAGCTTAAACATGTGAAATTTGTATCTACGGGTATTTTTGACATGAACAAAATTCCTGAAATCAAATCTAATCCAAAGAACAAATCCAACTATGATCTGAAAATACGTTCAAATTCTAAGTCTTTCGCTGTCAATAAACGATTTGTATCTAAGGAGTCGAGGAATGATGTTAATGTTAAAAAATCTAAACTCAAATTTCAAAAGAACAAATTCACAAATCAAAAACAACAGATTAACTTTTCAACTCTCAAATCCAAACAAGGATCAAATGTGGCATCCACATCTAAAGTTAATCAACAATTGTTTAAATTTCAAAGGTACTGTGAAATCTGTCATATGTACAATCATAGGACTGAAGAATGTTTCTTTAATAGGTACTTTCATATATGTGATATGAAAAACCATTCAATAGCTTATTGTTATTTCAACAAATATTGTACCTATTATGATGAAAGAACTCACAAAAGTGAGAATTGCTACTTCAAAAAGAACTCGTCGAGGAATGGATATGTTAATCCACAGTTAAGGAATGGATATGTCAATCCATAATTTCAAAGAAATCAAAGTGTTGGTTTTTAAAGATTGACAAAACAACCTTCCTTAGGCTTGAGATCTTTTCGAAGAAATGATTCTGTTTATGATAATTCTTATGTTGCAAAACCAAGGCAGTATAATCAAGGAATATTCATTCCACGATCTGTGAGAATGAATGGTGGGAAGTTTGGTAAACAAAATTCTTTTCTGATGGTTTGAAATATCTTGATGATGATCTTGAAAAATGTTACAATGTTTTAAGGACAAAACAAATCAAAGATAATCAAAATTTGTAAGAAATGGAATTGCTAAATTTGTCAACAATAAGCCTGATTTGAAAAGGCTTCACTTTAAACAGAATACCATCGTTGATAAATTTGGCAAGCCCTAGACCATCTCGACTTGGGTTGATAACTCAACTTAATTCTTTCTGAAAGCGGGTATGCCCGAGAAGACCTATTAACGCGTGGTATGTCGATAGTGGGTGTAGCAGACATATGACAGGCAACCATGCCTTGCTTCAAGAATTTAAGTTAAAGGATGGTACACATGTTGCTTTTGGAGGTGATGCAGGAGGAAAAATAACAGGCGAAGGAACTGTATCCAATGGGATTATCACCTTTGATAAAGTCTAGTACTGTTCAGAGTTGAACTTTAATCTTTTAAGTGTTTCCCAAATTTATGACAAATCTTATTCAGTTCTTTTTGATGAGTCGTTTTGTTATATTTTGAAGCCAGGTTTTCAGATTAGCAAAGAATGGGTAGTTGTTAAAGCTGTTCGAGATCAAGATGTATACAAGTTAGATATGTTTCAAGTTGATCCTTCCACAGAAACAACATGCCTAATTGCTCAAGCATCAAATGACAAAAGTCAGCTTTGGCATAGACGTCTCAGGCATTCCAATTTCAAGAACATGAACAAGCTTGTAGCAGGATATCATGTTGTAGGTCTTCCAACAAAGAAGTGTGCCATAACAGATCTCTGCTTAGCATGTTTAAAAGGAAAGCAACACAGAGTGTCTTATAAGACCAAGCAGATAAACTCAAATTCCAAACCTCTCCAGATGTTGCATATGGACCTATTCGGATTGGAAAGAAATCTTATTGTTTAGTTATCATTAATGACTTTACAAGATTTTCTTGGGTTTTCTTTTTGCATGCTAAATCTAAAACGGCTGAATTATTAAAAGAATTCATCATTAAAGTAGAAAATCAATTAGATCACAAGGTCAAAATAATTAGAAGTGATAATGGAACAGAATTTTAAAAAGGTAATATTGACATGTTTTGTGCAGAAAAGGGTATTGCTCGTCAGTTCAGTGCTCCTAGAACTCCACAACAAAATGGAGTTGCTGAAGGGAAAAACAGAACTTTGATTGAAACAGCACAATTTATGTTAGCAGATGCCAAAATTCCATTCACTTTCTGGGATGAAGCTATATCCACAACGTGTTTTGTGCAGAATCGTTCATTAATTGTGAAAGATAAACAGAAAACTCCTTATGAGTGGAAGTTTGGCAGGAAACCTAATATAGATTTTCTTAAATCTTTTGGTTGTCCAGTTTTGATTTTAAATTCAAGTGATCAGCTAGGAAAATTTAATTCAAATTTTGATGAAGGATTTTTCGTTGGATATTCGTCGGTTTCAAAAGCTTATAGAGTTTATAACTCTAGGACAAATGATATCCTTGAAACGTTCAATGTTAAATTTCATGAAAATTCTTTTCCATTAGTTGCAAATGGTTCTGCTTGGTTATTTGATTTAGATTCATTGTCAAACTATTTTCATTCTAACTTTTCTTCTTTCAATGCCTCATGACTTTCTTTTAACTCTTTGAACCTTTCTTCCATTAGATCATAATCTTTCATTGTTCCTTCAAAATTCTAAACATTCTCTTCTTTTTCTCTTTCCAAGTCAGCAATCATAACATCTTTCTTTAACAGTTCTTCTTTTAACTTCTCGTTTTCTTCTTTTAGATTCTCAATGATCTTATCCTTGTTTGAGTTTTCTTCTTTCAAGGACTCTATCAAAATTTGATCATCTTTCTCTTGTTCCTCATCCACATGCACAACAGGTTCAATAACCTCTGTGTTTTGAACATCAAAATCAAAATGCTGATTAATGTCATCATTAGAATCATCAACATTTTGAATCTCTTCTTGTTGTTCATCTACATGATCAACTTCTTCCATAACTTCTTCAATTACTTCATTAATGATTTCATTAACCTCATTTCCACCATCATTGCCATCATCATCATCATCAACATCATCAGATGTGGAACTAGAACTATCATCATCAACATTCTCATCATTATCATTATCTTCATCTTCATCCAATAACTCTTGAGGATTTACTTCAATCAGGTCGTTTGGATCAACCGGTTCATCCTCAAGTAAATGAAAATGATCTTCATTTATGTTTACCTCATCTTGATCCACAACCCTTATATAGTCGAACATTGGTACATTAGGAGCACCAGTATTCATTGCTAGTCGTTTGTATGAAGTTTCTATCATATGCTTAAGAATCAATCTCCACCACTAACTCCATAAGCATGATAATTAGGATTGGCTTCATTTATGATCATCTGCAGGAATTTGGGATACATTAGATACTTATTTCTGATTCCATTCTCCAAGTTAAAGACAAATCCGTTCATAATCCAATGGGCCATGTAGAATCTTCTGTTTGTTGCAATGACAACAATTGGAGATGCTATATCAACAGGAAAAGATTTCCAACCCGCACTTCGTTTGGACATAGCATGTTGGAATATATAACATAATAATTTTCAATGATTATACACTCTTGCTCGGAAAAATTGTTTCCTCGGAAAGTTATCCGGATGACCCATGGCAATAAAAGTTTCTCTGCACTCATCAAAAGTTAATTAAGCCAAATCTTGTGGGTCATTTATTCCCAGCCTTAGAGCTTCTTGAATGGCTTGCTCAGATACTTCTACCATCCTTTCATTAGTAATAAAACCTCGAACAACTTTTCTACCTTCATCAGAATCTAAATCACTCCTATTGATGTGGAAAAGATAGCTGAAGTAAATAAAGGGAAGAGAAAGATTGTATCTGAAAAGAGTTGAAATCTCCATCTTTTGATGCTATGATTGTATCTGAAGTCATTCCTATTGATGTTGAAAAGATAGCTGAAGTAAATAAAGGGAAAAGAAAGATTGATGAAGTTGATGTATCAGCTCATGCTGAATCTTCATCGAAAGCACAAAAGATTGCATCTGAAGCTGAAATGCAAGAAAGTCAAGAGTTTGAAGCATAAGAGAAGATTGAAGCTCTTGATGATTTAGATTCAGAATTTGAAGATGCATGGTATAATGAAGTGTTAGAAGATGAAGATATAGTAGAAGTCAATTATTCTCCTGTTGAAGCTAATAACAGATGATATTCCTGTTGATATTGAGGACAAGTATAACTACTTGGTTAACATGAAATACAATAGAGTTTTTCTGGATGGGTTGACTGTATCCCAAATCAATGAAGAATATGCAAAGTTCATAACCGCTGAATCCATTACACCAGTGGATCCAAATGAGATTGTTATAGAACACGGTGAATGGAACCCGATCAGTGAAAGTATAAATGTTGAAGAACTTTCTGCTTCAGAATTACAACACCCAAATCCAGAAAATATGAATGTTATTGTGATGAGATTATAGTTGCAATCGAGGAATTATCCAAGGAAAAAGCTGAACAGACTTCAAGCAGAATCACTAAGAAATTTAGTGAGAAGTTTTTAAGAAACTGAAAAGCAGACAAACAGAATGATAGTGCTTGACATGGATAATCCACAATACCTTAAGATTACTAAAAGGACAAGGATTTTGAAGCCTCAGGATATTAAAAATATGGAATTGATAAGGAGTGGTCACAAAAGAAGAAAGGAATTAATGAAGATGTTTCCTAAAAATGAAAAGAAAGCTTATCAGTGTCAGTTGAACAAAAACAACTTTGGAATAAAGCTCGAAGTGTAGGTGATTTGGTTTGAAACGTTTTACAAAAAGGATAATCGATTTTTGAATTGCTTAACGCAATGATTGTTTCTGATACAACTAAAGAAGTGAAGATAGTCGCGTGGAAATATGATGAAGTCTTTGATGCATTTTTTATCAAACGAGTAAATCCTATATATAGATGTCTATCACTTTTTCTCGAGCATCATTGAACTACCTGTTCAAGACTTGAAAGAATTGAACAGTCTGCCTTTGATTAACCCAACCAAAGCAAGTCGCGGTGAAAATTTTGTACAGCTGTTAAATCGAGGCATATGTAGAATGAGTTCATTTTTGAAGACTCGCTATGATCAAGAAGACAAAGAATATTGTCACACCCCAGGCCTAGAAGAGGGTGGGACGTCTTAGATTAGCAACATACATGGTAGCGGAAACAAAACCACACGAGAGCACACAAGGAGAGAAACCACAATGGCATTACATTACTTAAATTTATATCCGGGTTAACACAGTACAACCCAAAAGTATAAATGACCCATTACATAAGTATCCATAATAGTCTTAACAAATTCGAATGTCTCAAATGTTTTAAAAGTCCTAGTAATGACAGGGGGATCACGGTGCTAAGCCATCCTTAGAGTCTACATAAAAATCCAAGCCCATCAAGGGTTGCCTGAAACATGCTCAAAAAGAAATTGTGTCAACTAAAAAGTTGGTGAGTTCAAGCGCTTAAAGTTTAAAAACAAAAGGGCTCAATGAACCAATAGTTTAGCTCAAAAACATAGTATCTTAGTTGTGGGAACACAAATCAACCCTGCACTCAGCCCCGGCTAGCCTCTTCTAAAATTGTGTTGCCGGTAATCCCATAGAGGGAAACTAAGCCTCAAAAACCATACCATACCTGCCAATTAGTACACCATAGTATCTTATAAAACCTGTTACATACCGCAACGACCCTGCAGGATCTTAGTATAGTACCCTTCTCATCGGAAGGCACTGTGCGTGGGGGTTTCCAAAAGTAGATCTACCCATATAATCAAGCGGTTCACATAGAATTAATGATTGTGATACAAAGATGCAGGTTCTAACAATAGCCACAACATACAATATCATCGCATAATAGTATCCAATAAAGTTTAGTTCAAACAGAGCATGTCTCACTCCAAAATAATAGTAAAAAGGGGCACAAGAAACTCACCTTGAGCAGATAAAAGATTCTTCAAACACAGATAGATTCAGGTCCTAGCGCCCTATGAGTAAGATTCATATATAAGCTATAGATTCTTAGACTCTTGGGTGTGTAATCAAAGGTGATATATGTTTAAAAATACATATGACCACATCCCTTAGGAATTTGTGTCACAAAGTTTCCTTTTTAGGAAAGTTGGGGTTTTTGGCGTAAAATGACCCGTTTTTGGTTTCCCCCAGACTCTTACATGAAAATCAAGTATAATAATAGATTCTGGTTACAAACTTACTGAAATATGGTCGATTTTTTAGAATTTACGCTTTAGTCCTTCAAGTTTCCAAAATTACAATTTTTACCCCGAAGTTGGTTCTTTCCAAATTTTGACACATTATGGCCCTTAAAAGTATCTAAGGGTCCTTAATTACTTTTAAATCAGTTTTAAAAAAAAAGAGTTTTGGGTTCCTTTGCACAAAAATCTTGTTTCCAACATTTAACCCATTAAAACCTGTTTTTACCCGAAATCGAAATTTTAACCTATTCTCTTCAAATATTTTCGTCAAAATAAGAGTTTGAGGCCCTCAAACTCACTCAAATATTATGGTTTCCTTGGTTTTTAGGCTCATTATATTATTCTTATAATCTCATCCAAAAATCTCCCGGTTATACTCGTTTAAGCTAAATAAGTTCATAGAATTAACACGTTGACCCCAAAAATTCACCTAAGTCTAGTTTTAGTCTCTGATTTATAGTCATAGGGCCTAAAACTTTTGTTTCCAACAAATTTTCATGATTTTGGCTATGTTAAGATACATCTACTACCTATTCGGGTCTCTAAATATGCTTCCAAAACCCATATCACCATACCAAAACATCCAATCCAATATATTGAAAGTTTAACATCATAAAAAAATCTGAAAAAAATTCCGGTTACCCCACGGATACAACAATATAGGCTACGAAGTCAAGTTTGAGGTACAAAGCACCTATTTACACACATGTAACAAGAAATCTCGGGTTTTAAACACCCATTATCATACAGAAATCGATAAGTCCAGGTCATACAAGTGTCTATAATATGTTTTTAAGTAGGTTTTTATGTGTGGAATAGGGGTTAGCTGCGAGCAGGTGGTCGGGGTGTCTTGAGAACCCATGAAAGAGTGGTTTCCAGGTAGATTCATGGAAATAATACAAGGTAAAAGAGTATGATGAAGTGTGTACCTTTCAAGAAGCTATTAATCACACTAATGTAGCAACTGGGTAGCGGTTTTCTATGTTTGAACAAGAAAGATAGGTTTCAAAGGAGGAAAGGTAGAGAAATAAAAAGTTTTGATCGGGTGCAAGAAAGCTTACACACAAGTTGCTCTGAGTTTAGAGTGAATCAAGGAGTGCAAGAGTTGATGTTCCAAGAGCTTGAAAATCTTGCTCTTGCTTGGTTGAAGGCTGAAAAGTTCTCGGGTTTGGTTGTAATATTTGCCGAGAGAGAGAGAGACTTCGAGAGGTTATGAAAAGGGTGGAATGAAATGGGGGATTTGGTTTAGAAGGAAAAGATGGAGTGTGGGTTTGGGTTAGTGAAAACCAAGGTGAACAGGGGTTGGCTGGAGAGGTGGCCGAATGCATGGCAACAACCCATGCATTGGCTGGTTTGGAGGTGTGCAGTCTGGTCAAAATTCTTCTAGAAGGGTTCGGACATTTTGAAATGCTATGTGTAGCAAAAACACCTAAAGAGTGCTCATGCGCCCACTTTTAGGGCGCCTAAAGAGTTGTCATGCGCCTAAACAAGGGTGATGCGCCTAACTGCCAAATGCGCCTGAACAGTTGTCATGCGCCTAAACAGTTCTGAGGCACCTAAATAGTTTTGATGTGCCTAAAGGAAATTTTCATAAAGAGAACTTGGATTTAAATTTTGTGTACAATTATGAAGGGATAAAGTTAATTAGTGAATTTTCTAGCCTCGGGAACTAGTTCTAGGCTTAAACATGTCATACAAAAGTCAACCAAAGTTACATAAATCACAGAAATCAATTAATCACAAAGAAAAGGAGATACATTCATGTAATGAGATGATGTAAACAATACAATGTTAAATTACATTTAGGTTCTGGGAGTTGGACCTAGGAGTCGGTTGTTACATTCACCCACCATTTGGGAAATTTCGTCCTGAAATTTTAGCTTCAATTAGATTCTGAATGAGTGGGCTTAAAGAGGTGTGGATACTCCTTCCTTATCATATCTTCTCGTTCCCTTCTGAATTCGGGTCCTCGCCTAGAGTTCCATCTTACTATCACCTTGGGTATACGACTTCGTCTGAGTTTCAGGACTAGTCGGTCAGTAATCTCCACGGGCTCTTCCACAAACTTCAACTCATTAGTGATTTTGGCATCTTTCAATGGGAGTTCCGAGGCTTTGTTAACGAAACACTTCTTCAAGTTTGACACATGGAAAGTGTCATGTACGTAACTCAACTCTTGCGATAGCTTTAACTGGTATGCTACCAAGCAAACTCTCGATAAGATTTCAAATGGTCTAATGTATCATGGGCTTAATTTGCCCTTCTTGCCAAATCTTAAGGTGCCTTTCCATGGCGCCACTTTTAGCTTCACTCTATCGCCCACTTGAAATTCTAGGGGCTTCCGTCTTCTATCGGCGTACTTCTTTTGACGATCTCGGGCTGCTCTTAATCGTTCCTTAATCTTGAACACTTTGGCCGTGGTTTCCATTACAATACCAGGCCCCATTATTTGGCTATCACCAATCTCATTCCAGCTCAAAGGCGATCGACAGTTTCTACCATATAGGGCTTCGTATGGCGTTGTTTTTATACTTGCATGATAACTATTATTATAAGAGAACTCCACCAGAGGAAGGTGATTATCCCAACATCCCCCGAAATCGAGCACACAAGCTCTCAACATGTCCTCCAATGTTTGAATGGTTCTTTCACTTTACCCATCAGTTTGAGGATGGTATGTGGTGCTTAAATCAAGCCGTGTCCCCAAAGCCTATTGGAGAGACTTCCAGAATCATGAAGTGAAACGACTTTCACGGTCTGAGATAATCGATAGGGGCACTCCATGTCTTGATACAATCTCAACGATGTATAGTCGCGCTAGTTTCGGTAAATCGTAATCTTCTCGTATAGGTAGGAAATGAGATGATTTGGTCAGCAATCCACTATTATCCAGATTGCATCATGCCCACGGGAAGTTCTTGGCAATCTTGTGGCGAAATCCATCATAATGTTATCCCATTTCCACTCAGGGATTTTAGGATGTTGTAAGGTTCCTGATGGCTTTTGGTTCTCTGCCTTTACCATTGCACACATCAAGCATTTCCCCACATAGGCAGCTATGGCTTTCTTCATTCCGGGCCACCAGAAGAGAGCCCTTAACTCTGATACATTTTGTCGCTTCACGGATGAACTGAGTATCTAGATTTGTGTGCCTCATCCAGGACTATCTCTCTAATTCCCCCACATCTCCAAACATTTTTTCCATTCCTGTTAGCATTTCTTCTGCTAGTTTGTCATTGCTTAAGGCTTCCTTTTGTACTTCTATCAATCTAGTGGTAAGACTGGTAAACACGCTTATTCTCAGAGCACGGACAAGAAGGGGTTTCTCCCTTTCCTTTCTACTTAGGGCGTCAGCTACCACATTGGCCTTTCCTGGGTGGTAGCGAATCTCACATTCATAATCACTCAACAGTTCTACCCACCTTCGCTAGCGCATATTTAGCATCTTTTGTTCCAGAATGTGTTGCAAACTTTTATGGTCCGTGTAAATGACGCACTTTGTACCGTAGAGGGAGTGTCTCCATATTTTGAGGGCAAACACCACGGAACCCAGTTCCAGATCGTGGGTAGTATAGTTTCTCTCATGTTGATTCAATAATCTGGACGCGTAAGCAATTACCTTATCTCGCTGCATCAAAACACATCCCAGCCCCTGACGCGACGCGTCGCAATAGACCACGAAATCATCAATACCTTCGGGTAGGGAGAGGATAGGTGTACTACACAGCTTCTCCTTGAGTAATTCGTATGCGTCATTCTGTTCTCTACCCCATGTGAAGGTTGTATTCTTCTTGGTTTGAGTGGTCAATGGCTGTACAATTCGGGAGAAGTCCTTAATAAACCTTCGGTAGTATCCAGCTAAACCAAGAAATTGCCTTATCTCTGTAGGGATTTCAGGAATCTTCTAGTTTTTAAAGACTTTGATCTTTGATGGGTCTACTTGAATCCCCTCTTTGTTCACCACATGCCCAAAAAACTGGATTTCGCGCATCCAAAACTCGCATTTGGAGAATTTTGCATATAGCTGTTCATTCTTGAGCAGTTTGAGAATCAGTCTGAGGTGTTTCAGATGTTCTTCATGGCTACGGGAGTAGATCAGGATGTCATCGATAAACACAATAACAAATTTGTCTAGGTATGGACGACACACTCGGTTCATGAGATCCATGAATGCGGCGGGTGCATTAGTCAGTCCGAAAGGCATGACTAAGTATTCATAATGTCCGTACCTCATTCAAAAAGCTTTCTTGGGTACATCTTCTTCTCTCACCTTTAGTTGGTGATACCCCGATCTTAAGTCTATTTTAGAGAAGTAGCTGGCTCCTTGCAGTTGGTCGAACAAGTCATCAATTCTTGGGAGAGGGTAGCGATTTTTGATTGTAAGCTTGTTTAAATAGTGATAGTCAATACACATTCGCAGGGTCCCGTCCTTCTTCTTTACGAACAATACCGGTGCACCCTACGGAGAAACACTTGGTCGAATGAATCCCTTATCCAGTAATTCTTGGATTTGCACCATCAGCTCCTTCATCTCGGGTGGAGCGAGTCGGTAGGGTGCCTTAGCCACTTGTGCGGCACCAGGCACTAGATCTATCTGGAACCCGACCTGTCTAATCGGAGGTAGTCCCGGTAGGTCCTCGGGAAAAACTTCCCGGCATTCAGCCACCACCGGTATATCTTCAATCCACTTTTCCTTTCTCGCTTTCATAATGTAGACTATGAAGGCTGAGCATCCCTTCCGGAGATTCTTGGTAGCCTTCAAGTGGGAAATCATAGGGTATAGCATGTCGTTTATGTCATCGTGGATTGTTAGCGTGCTTCCATCAGTTAAAGGTATCCTAAGCATGCTCACCACATACAATTACAGCCTTATATTTTGCTAACCAATCCATTCCCACAACTGTATCAAATCCTCCTAGCGTAATAGGCATCAAGTCTATTTTAAATGGGTTACCCTCTAATTCTCTCATGGAATATTTGATAATCTCACTGGTTTCTATAATCTTTCCATCGGCTAATTCGACCGAGTAAGCATCAGTTAGGGCACTAGCATCCAAATTAATTAAATGTCCAAAGGTAGTAGAAACAAAACTACCAGTTACGCCAGTATCAAACAAAACGGTAGCAGGGTGGTTATTAATGAGGAACATACCGTTTACCACATCGGGGTCCATGCAGGCACCATTGGGGTCCATTACGAACACTCTCCCTTTAGGCTTGTTAGGCCTAGGGTCCTTGTCTCTTGTCAGCTTGGGACACTTGTTTCGCATTTTTCCCGGATCCCCGCATTCATAGCATTGCTTCCCGGGCTCAAAGGTACAATCCTTTATCAGATGGCCGGTTCATTTGCACCTAAAGCAGGGCATCGGATTGCATTCCCCTTGGTGGTGCAGTTTGCATTTGGTGCATAAGGGGTTGGTGCCTACGTACAGCCTTTGACCTCTTGTCCCTTGTTCATCACGCCTTGCCCTTTCATCGGCCCTTCTTTTGAGCTACTTCCACTGCCACTGGCCCTTCTAACATCGATCCATCTCCTCTTCTCTCCCGATAACCTCTTCTTATCCTCGTTCCTCCCTTGATCTGTCCATCCAGCCCTGATCAGGTCGTCTGTTAAGCTGCTAGTAAGATCGACAGCCGATTGGAGGGTTGCTGGTCTAGCAGATCAGACCATGCTTCTGACTCTGGGATGCAGACCCCAGATGAATCGGGCTATGCCTTTAGATTCGAGAGTTACCAAGTGAGGCACAAGTCTGGATAGAGCAGAGAATCGGTTTATGTACTCGGTGTAATTTGAGCCCCTCATTTCCAGGCTCAGGAATTCCGCCTCTAGCTTCTCCAGTTGGTTCATCGGACAGTATTTACCGGTCATCAGTTGTCAAAATTCCGACCACTTCATGCGGCCAGCAGCATCCCTGCCCCTTGGCTGAACAATAGTCTTCCACCATTCTAAGGCTGGCCCCTTTAGGGATTGGGAGGCAAACCTGACCATATGTTCATTCTTGCACTCGCTTATATCCAGCACAGCCTCCATTTCGTCCTGCCAGTGATAGGTGTCTATTGTTCCCTCAGTGCCGAAGAAGTATTTTGGCTTGCATGACATGAAAGTTTTGTAAGAACATCTGGTTCTTACCTCTTCAACATTCCCAGTATCTCCCGCAACGTTTCTGAGTCCATCATTCTGGGATGTATTTCCCCGATCAGCATATATTTGCGTGATGATGGTGGGGATTGCATTTGCAATTTGTTGGTCCACCCTGTTGGCAATCCTCTCATCGTTTTTGCGGTTAGAGTTCTCCTCCCTGTCGGCCCTAGGTGGAGTGGGCGATCGGTTCCCACCTCGACCCCTGGGGCGTCCAACACCCTTGCTTCTTCCTTCGCGTGTTTCCCTTCTAAGCGGCATTTTGGTGTCAATCATAGTTAAACTCATTTAGTGTCTCATAAATTTGTTTCGAGTATCCCATACACCAATTGACTCCCTAAGGTCGTTTGACAACACACAAGGATTCTCATAACACACAATAAGTCATACATAGTCTCCTATATACATAGAATCAATTAGCAATTCAAAAAGGCAATCAAATCAGATCCCTAGAATATACTAATGCATAACCCAAATAGGCAACCTGTAATTCAATCATAAATAGCCAAGCAAGCATTAAATGGGGTTGATAATTTGGTAGCAATACAAGCTGGAAGGTGCCATCACCCCCAAAAATAGTATCAGAATTAAATAGTTTCTCATAATGATAGCATCATTCAACAATCAAGTTTCGTCCAATCACTATTGCCATTTCTTCTTTAACCACCAGAACCAGCCTGACCCCTTCTTCTTTTGTTCTTGCTCCAAGCGCTGGACTCTATGGGACGCCATTAGTGCCTGAAATTGGGCGGACTGCGAGGTCTGCGTGGCGTGTTGAATTGTCAACTCGTGGTGATGGATGGTCCTTAGTATATCGCTCAACGAGGGGTCAGACAGACCGAAGTCACTGGCACGGCGGCTGGACTGCGAGTAGTGGTCCCCTTCTAAGACGCTCGGGCCATCGTACATGCTGGGCCTCGGAGGCATCCAAAACTCGTCCTGAGGTAGGCGCCTAGGTGGTCCCATCATCGGTGGCGCCGGTGCAGGAGTAGTCGTAGGTGGTGGTGGAGGGGGCGGCATCCTAAATGAGACAGAAGCTCCAGGTCGGGTGCTCTTCGATGGTCGAGTGATGACCCGCACGCCCCTATTCCCAATAGGAGGGATGGGCGAATGCGCCGATGCTGGAACATGAGGTGAGTTGGAGCGGGTCCGACTCCTCGCCCGCGATGACGGGGATGAATCTTCGGATGGCTCGGTGTCTTCAGAGGTAACAGATATCCATCCGGGGTGACTGCATCGCCTAATGTACTCCTCATATTGCGAGGGAGAAGTCACCCTCCTCAGCCCGTCCTACAGGGGCGGTCTCGTCCACGGGGAGTGCGAGAGCTTTTCCGTTGTTGGCCATAGTCCTCGAGCTCCTGTAAAATCATCATGAGTAATTTGGTTTCTCATAGCTCATGGCAATAGTGATGATAGTATCTCATAATAATAGTTACAATAGTAACAGTGGCAGTAGTATTTCATAATGATAGTTACAACAGTAACAATGGTAGTAGTATCTCACATTAATAAAAACACTTGTTACTGCAGAGACATAACGAAGTTTAGATTCACTCAAAACATTTTCTTTGCAAAGAAAATATTTTTATCACCCAATAGGGAATCGTGCCGGAATTCACGCGTCCGGTAATATCATGATTATGTTGATCAAGTGTAATCATCAATTTACCCAACCCATTCATCCCAACATACTCCAAAACAAGGACAGTCCTAGGGTATCAGGGTTGTAGCCTAGGGTTTACTAAGGTATTCCTGATTTCTCTACAACCTGTGGCTCTGATACCAATCTGTCACACCCCGGGCCTAGAAGAGGGTGGGACGTCTCAGATTAGTAACATACGTGGCAGCGGAAACAAAACCACAAGAGAGCATACAAGGAGAGAAACCACAATGGCATTACATTACTTAAATTTATATTCGGGTTAACACAGTTAAACCCAAAAGTATAAATGACCCATTACATAAGTATCCACAATAGTCTAAACAAATTCGAATGTCTCAAATGTTTTAAAAGTCCTAGTAATGCTAGGGGGGTCACGGTAATAAGCCATCCTTAGAGTCTCCATAAAAATCCAAGCCCATCAAGGGTTACCTGAAACATGCTCAAAAAGAAATTGTGTCAACTAAAAAGTTGGTGAGTTCAAGCGCTTAAAGTTTAAAAACAAAAGGGCTCAATGAACCCATAATTTAGCTCAAAAACATAGTATCTCAGTTATAGGAACACAAATCAACCCTACACTCAGCCCCGGCTAGCCTCTTTTAAAATTGTGTTGCCGGTAATCCCAGAGAAAAAAACTGAGACTCAGAAAGCATACCATACCTGTCGATTAGTACACCATAGTATCTTACAAAAACTGTTACATACCGCAATGACCTCGTAGGATCTCAGTATGGTACCCTTCTCATCGGAAGGCACTGTGCGTGGGGGTTTCCCCAAGTAGATCTACCCATATAATCAAGCGGTTCACATAGAATTAATGATTGTGATACAAAGATGCAGGTTCTAACAATAGACACAACATAAAATAGCATCACATAATAGTGTCCAATAATGTTTAGTTCAAACAGAGCATGTCTAGCCCCAAAATAATAGTGAAAAGGGGGCACAAGAAACTCACCTTGAGCAGATAAAAGATTCTTCAAACACAGATAGATTCAGGTCCTAGCGCCCTATGAGTAAGATTCATGTATAAGCTATAGATTCTTAGACTCTTGGGAGTGTAATCAAAGGTGATATATGTTTAAAAATACATATGACCACATCCCTTAGGAATTTGTGTCACAAAGTTTCCTTTTTAGGAAAGTTGGGGTTTTTGGCGTAAAATGACCATTTTTTGGTTTCCCCCAGACTCTTACATGAAAATCAACTATAATAATAGATTCTGGTCACAAACTTACTAAAATAGGGTCGATTTTTCTCAATTTACGCTTTAGTCCTTCAAGTTTCCAAAATTTCAATTTTTACCCCGAAGTTGGTTCTTTCCGAATTTTGACACATTATGGCCCTTAAAAGTATCTAAGGGTCCTTAATTACTTTTAAATCAGTTTTAAAAAAAAAAGAGTTTTGGGGTCCTTTGCACAAAAATCTTGTTTCCAACATTTAACCCGTTAAAACCCGTTTTTACCCGAAATCGACATTTTAACCTATTCTCTTCAAATCTTTTCATCAAAATACGAGTTTGAGGCCCTCAAACTCACTGAAATATTATGGGTCCTTGGTTTTTAGGCTCATTATATTATTCTTAGAATCTCATCCAAAAATCTCCCGGTTAGGCTCGTTTAAGTTAATTAAGTTCATAGAATTAACATGTTGACCCCAAAAATTCACCTAAGTCTGGTTTTAGTCTCTGACATATAGTCATAGGGCTTGAAAATTTTGTTTCTAACAAATTTTCATGAGTTTGGCTATGTTAAGATACATCTACCACCTATTCGGGTCTCTAAATGTGCTTCCAAAACCCATATCACCATACCAAAACATCCAACCCATTATATTGACAGTTTAACATCATAAAACAATCTGAAAAAAATTTAGGTTACCCTACGGATACAATAATATAGGCTACGAAGTCAAGTTTGAGGTACAAAGTACCTATTTACACACATGTAACATGAAATATCAGGTTTTAAACACCCATTATCATATGGAAATCGATAAGTCCAGGTCATACAAGCATTTATAATATGTTTTTAAGCAGGTTTTTAAGTGTGGAATAGGGGTTAGCTACAAGCAGGTGGTCGGGGTGTCCTGAGAACCTATGAAAGAGGGGTTTCCGGGTAGATTCATGGCAATAAAACAAGGTAAAAGAGTATGATGAAGTGTGTGCCTTTCAAGAAGCTATTAATCACACTAATGTAGCAACTGGGTAGTGGTTTTATGCCTTTGAATAAGAAAGATGGGTTTCAAAGGAGGAAAGGTAGAGAAATAAAAGTTTTGTTCGGGTCCAAGAAAGCTTACACACAAGTTGCTTCGAGTTTAGAGTGAATCAAGGAGTGCAAGAGTTGATGTTCTGAGGGCTTGAAAATCTTGCTCTTGCTTGGTTGAAGGCTGAAAAGTTCTCAGGTTTGGTTGCAATATTTGCCGAGAGAGAGAGAGATAGAGACTTCAAGATGTTGTGAAAAGGGTGGAATGAAATGGGGGATTCGGTTTAGAAGGAAAAGATGGAGTGTGGGTTTGGGTTAGTGAAAACCAAGGTGAAGATGGGTTGGCTGGAGACGTGGCGGAATGCATGGCAACAACCCATGCATTGGCTGGTTTGGAGGTGTGCAGTCTGGTCAATATTCTTCTAGAAGGGTTCGGACTTTTTGAAATGCTAAGTGTGGCAAAAACTTCCGAACAGTGCTCATGCGCCCACTTTCAGGGCGCCTAAACAGTTGTCATGCGCCTAACAAGGGTGATGCGCCTAACTGCCAAATGCGCCTGAACAGTTGTCATCCGCCTAAACAGTTCTGAGGTGCCTAAATTGTAACACCCGGGTTTTTATGAATAAAAGTGAAGAAAAGAAGAAAAATGTAATAAAACCCAAATAGAGGTGTTAAAAGTGTGCAAAGTACAAAATATAATATAATTTTGTACAAAAGCAACATGGCCGCCCATGCCATGTTACTTTTCACCTTTTTCTAGTCGGTTTAGAGAGAGAAAGTAGAGAGCGCCCGGATTGTGAAGAAGGAAGAAGAAGAATTCAAATTCAAGGTAAGAATTCGTTATTTTAAGTTGTTCTTGGCCGGTCTATGCCTCGGTTGTATGCTTATGTTGTGTTCGGGGGTGTGTTTCTGGTGGGTTTCTAGGTGTTTGAACTCATTTGCAAACGGGTTGAAGAAGTCATACTCGAAGGTTGTCAAAGGTGAGTTCTAGAACCCCCTTTTTACATGTTTTAACTTATTTTGGGACTGGAAATGCATGCATGTATCTTTTTGCGAAAATGGGTTTTGTACCCGTAAGTATGTGTATGTGTGAATGTGGGTGGGTTATGATTTGGGTGATTTATGATGTTATGATGATGCCATGTTCATATTATGATGATTAGAATGCTAGAAATAAGTTAGAACATGATGAATTGATGATTTGGGGCTGATTATGATGTTATTAGTATGTGTTCGTTGCCCATGCGCCTGGATTTGGCCCATGCACCCAACGGTTGAATTTGCTTAAGTGTTCCCCATGCGCCCAAAACCCATGCGCCCGAATAGTATCCACGCACCTAGAACAGGTTGAATTTGGCTAAGTGTCCATGCGCCCAAAGCCCATGCGCCCAAATAGTGCCCATGCGCCTGAAAGTTCCCCATGCGCCTGAAAGTTCCCCATGCGCCTGAAAGGTCCCCATGCGCCTAAGTGTTCCCATGCGCCTGAAAGGTCATGCGCCTGCATAGTGCTCATGCGCCTATGTCTTAGAATATTTTCTGAAATTTTGGGGAAAATGTAAAGTGTAGGCTTTGACTTGGGATGTTCCCGGGGGTAATGTAAGTTGACTTATGATGTCATATGTGATGTGATGATGCTATGTATGGTATGGTTATATTTATGTTATGTTCCTTATTATGTATGTTTATTTTCTGTGGCTTTACGTGGTATGATTATTAAAAGTAAATGGAAAGTATTATGTAACATAAAGCGGAAGATAATGAAAAATGGAACGTAAGGAATGAATGAATGCATGCATTAATGAATGAAGTAATGAAAGTTTTGCAAGCAATGTATGGAGGTTCACACCCAATGAAGGGTGTTAGCTCAACTGTGTGCAGGTTAGCTACCCCGGATGGATGCACACTAGGGTCTAATATTTGTGATTGACCACATGTACGGGACCTTACCGCTTGCCCTAGGTACTGGAGTCAGCTTCGTGCACAATGTTTGAGGTCTATGATAGACCTCAGGCCCAGTAACCAGCTTCGTGCACAATGTTTGGGGTATAGCACATGGCAATGGTCCGGAATGAAAGATGAATGATAATGATGAGTGTACTTGCCCCAGGCACAAGGGTCAGCTTCGTGCACAATGTTCGGGGTACAGTACCTGTCATCGGAAGTTAATGAATGTACGTATAATACGGTAAGAAAGATAATGAATGATAAAGATGACGTACGATGATGAATGAACGGAAGTCAACGAATGACGATGAAAGATAATAATAAATTATTATCTATGTGTACGTATGTTGTATGATCGCGTATGAAAGTAAAGAAAAATTGGTTTTAAACGAAAGAAAAGTATTTTATTTTATAAAACTAGAACTCACTCAGCAACGCTAACTTTTATACGTTTCCAGTTGGCAGATAATGTTGCTGAGGATGGCATGGGGCAGCTACTTGGCATTTTTGGATGGCATCCGTTGTTTAAATTATAATGTTTTTGTGATGTAATGCAACGAGTAATATTTTGTAACCTATCAACGATGTATTATTTTGCAAAAGCAATTACATATATATGAAATGGTTTGTTTAAAAGAATTCCACTGCAATATTTTAGTAAAGTTAATGCATGTTTTATGCTTTGTGTGCAATGATTGACCAGCTGTAAGCGTTCCGGGAACGGGGCCTTACAAGTTGGTATCAGAGCCAAAGTTTAAGTGAAACGGGTTAAAATTTTCAAAAGAAACCTAAACTTAAACTGAAAATGGGACAAAGGGAAGGGATGCCAGTCTGAGTAGCTACGTGCCATCAGGTATTTTCTTGATGTTAACCAGTATAATGTGTGCATGTTATATGGTTTATGTGCTTTTTAGTAGATTTAGATACTGATGTAGTCAGGATAGGAAATGCTTGGGGTATGAAGAGTAAAGTAAGTGGCTAATCACAACTGGCCACTGTAATTAGGGAATTATTATACTTGACATAAACTAAGCTATTACCTTGAATGACCGTGTTAGTGTTTGAATCTTATAGCGTGTTAGAGGATGGCCGGTGGTAGATTTTCAAAGGCTTCTCGAGGTGGAGGTCATGGTGGACTGGTGCTGGACCACGGGTCATGAGAGGAAGGCCTAGGGCTGAAGAGGTGGCTCATGAAGAGCCCAAGACCCCTCATCCGGAGGGCGGTGACAAGAGTGCTAACTTAAGGGCCTCACTGAAGGGGGCGGTAGTGGAAGAGGTTCACCAGGTCATGCAGACGATCTTACTGTTTGTGGTGACTGAAGTGATCAAAGCTGTGCAAGAAGGAGAAAGGAAGGAGAGGACTGAGACGGTTGCCTCTACTGATGAGGAAGAAGAAGAAGAGCCTGTGCCGGAGGCAGCACGAGGCTGTAACTATAGGGCATTTCAAAGATGCAAGCCCCCGACTTTCGATGGCAATGGCACTGCTGCTGCGGCTCACCGGTGGGTGAGAGAGATGGAAGTTGTACTTGATATCAGCGAGTGCCAGGAGGATCAGAAGGTAAAGTTTGCCACTCATTCATTTGTGGACTCGGCTCTGTGCTGGTGGGACAATATCATCCAAGCCGAGGGTAGTAGGGTAATTGGAAGAATAAGGTGGCCAGAGTTGAAGAAGCTAGTGATCGAGGAGTTCTGTCCTAATAGGGAGCTCGACAAGGTTGAGAAGGAGTTCCTGCAGCTGGAGGCGAGAACCATGACGCATCAGTAATACACCACCAAGTTTAACGAGATGGCACAACTGGTGCCAGATCAGGTGACACCTCTGTCGCAAAAGATCAAGAGGTATATTCAGGGCATGCCGGCGGATATTCGCAGGCATATGATCGCTGTTCGGCCAAGTACGTTTAGGTCGGTGGTCGATCTGACGGGAAGACTGTACGACGAGAGGGAAGTGGTGGTGGCTGAGGTGAGAAAGAAAGGCGGTGGTGACCGAAACTGGAATGGGAAGAGGTTTGGTCGGGGTGGTGCCCTGGCAAACAACAAGAATGCACGGGTGGATAACCGGTGTGTGGTCACATTCGATGCGGAGTGGAAGAGGTGTGACAAGTGCGAGAAGGAGCACACTGGGGAGTGTAGGTGGGGATTGAACATGTGCTTCAAGTGTGGAAAGCCTGGCCACATGGCAAGAGAGTGCAAGGTGGCAAGGTGTTTTAACTATGGTGGAGAGGGCCACATGAGTCGAGAATGCAAGAAGCCAAGGGCTGAGAGTTCCGGGGCAGGGAAGAAGACCTAGACCGAGGGGTAGAGGGCGAGCACTAGGGCATTCACGATGACTCAGGAGGGGGCTAGGACGGACCCCGATGTCGTGTCAGGTACATTTCTAGTAGACCAAACTCTTGCTTCTGTGCTATTTGATTCAGGTTCTAGTAAGAGTTTTATTTCTGCTGCTTTCTGTGCTAAGTTGCCTGTTAGTAGTAGGAGTATTGATGAGCCCTTCGATGTAGAAACTGCCATAGGTTAGTCTACCAAGATTGTTGACCTGATTGAAGGCTGTGATATAGAACTAGAAGGTCATAAATTTCCTGCTAGAATGTTCGTGATGACCTTAGGCGGATTTGACGTAGTCCTAGGAATGGATTGGTTGGCGGACTACGAGGCGAATATCATATGTCATAAGAAGATGATTCAACTGACAGCGCTCGACGGGAGTTTGGTGACGATATACGGTGATCGAGTTACGACTATCCCGAAGGTGATTTCGATGGCGGTGGCGGGAAAGTGCATGAGGCGTGGATGTAGTGCCTACTTGGCCTACGTGAAGGATGTAGATATGCCAACACCATAACTGTCAGATGTACCGGTTGTGTGTGAGTTCCCAGATGTGTTTCCTGAAGATTTACCAGGTGTGCCACCGGACCGTGAGATTGAGTTCCAGATTGACTTGATACCCGGTGCTCAACCTGTTGCTAAGGCACCGTATCGGTTGGCTCCGACCGAGATGAAGGAGTTGATGGAGCAACTGCAGGAGTTACTTGATAAAGGGTTCATTAGATGGAGTATCTCTCCTTGGGCTGCTCCGATCTTATTTGTGAAGAAGAAGGACGGTAGTATGAGGATGTGCATAGACTACCATGAGTTGAACAAGTTGACGGTGAAGATCGGTATCCATTGCCGAGGATTGATGACCTGTTTGATCAGCTCCAAGGTGCCAGTTGGTTCTCGAGGATAGATCTTCGATCTGGCTACTATCAGTTGAAAGCAAAGGAACAAGATATTCCTAAAACAGATTTTCGCACACGTTATGGACACTACGAGTTTGTCATTATGTCTTTTGTTTTAACAAACGCGCCAGCTGCTTTTATGGACCTGATGAATCGAGTGTGTTGGCCGATGTTGGATAAATCAGTGATTGTGTTTATCGATGATATCTTGATTTATTCGAAGAGTGAGATGAAGCATGCCGGTCACATTCGGGATGTGTTAGAGACGTTGAGAAAAGAGAAGTTTATGCCAAGTTCCCCAAGTGCGCGTTCTGGTTGCGCGAAGTTCAGTTTTTGGGTCATGTGGTGAATCTGGAAGGGATCATGGTGGACCTGGCAAAGGTGGAAGCGGTGATGCAATGGAAGTCTCCAAAGACGCCATCCGAGATTCGTAGTTTCTTGGGGTTGGCGGGATATTATAGGAGATTCATTCAAGACTTCTCTAAGATAGCTTCTCCGTTGACTAAGTTAACCCGCAAGGATGTGAAATTTGTATGGGGTCAAGCTCAAGAGAGTGCTTTTGAGAAGTTAAAGGCAAGGTTGACTCAAGCTCAAGTTTTATCATTACCCGAAGGAAGCGAGGACTTAGTGGTCTATTCGGACGCTTCTTACTCGGGGTTGGGTTGCGTGTTGATGCAACGAGGAAAGGTTATAGCCTACGCATCCCGACAATTGAAGGTTCATGAGGTGAATTACCCTACTCATGACTTGGAGTTAGTAGCTGTGGTCATTTCACTAAAGATTTGGAGGCACTACCTATATGGAACGAAGTGCACAATCTTCATGGACCACAAGAGCTTGAAGTACTTCTTCGAGCAAAAGGACCTGAACATGAGGCAGAGGCAATGGTTGGAGTTCATAAAGGATTATGATTGCGAGATCCATTACCATCCGGGCAAAGCCAATGTAGTAGCGGATGACCTCAGCCGAAAGGAGAGACCCGAGTCGATTCGGGTGAAGGCTTATCAGTTCATTATGACTTCTGATGTGATGAAGCAGGTTAAGGAGTTTCAAGACAAGGCATTGAAAGAAGATCGTCTTAACTCCGAAAGGATAAGAGGTATGGTTGCGGAATTGGGTGAAAACACTCTTGGTGTTAGAACCCGATTCGGACGGATGTGGATCCCTCATTACGGGGATTTATGTGGGAGGATTATGGACGAAGCTCATAAGACTCAATACTCCATTCATCCCGGTGCTACAAAGATGTATCAAGATATGAAGAAAGATTATTGGTGGCCGCGATGTAGCGGAGTATGTGAGTAAGTGTCTTACTTGCTTGCAAGTGAAGGCCGAGCATCAGAAGCCGTACGGGAAGATCCAACCATTGGATATACCGGAGTGGAAGTGGGAGCATATCACCATGGACTTTATCACAAAGTTACCGCGTATCGTGAAAGGGTATGATGCCATATGGGTGATAGTTGATCGTTTGACGAAGAATGCCCACTTTCTACCGATCCGCGAGACGTACTCCTCTGAAAGATTAGCGGATCTATTCATTAAAGAGATTGTGACTCGTCATGGTGTGCCGGTGTCTATTGTGTCTGATCGTGACACCCGGTTTACATCTAAATTTTGGATGAAATTCCATGATGCTATGGGGACGAGGTTACACAATAGCACGGCTTATCATCCTCAGACGGATGGTCAGTCAGAAAGGACTATTCAGACGCTAGAAGATATGCTTCGGGCATGCGTCATTGACTTTGGAGGAAGTTGGGATGACCACTTACCGTTAGCTGAGTTCTCGTATAATAATAGTTATCATGCCAGTACTGGTATGCCCCTTTATGAGATGTTATACGGTAGGAGGTGTAGAACACCCGTTTGTTGGGGTGATATTGGTCAGAAAGAGTTGGGAAGTATTGAGGTGATTGAGGCTATGACTGAGAAGCACGAAAAGATCAAAGCCTTTATGAAGGCAGCTAAAGATAAGCAGAAGTCGTATGCCGATAAGAGACGTAGGCCGATTGAGTTCCAGGTGGGTGATAGAGTTATGTTGAAGGTCTCACCTTGGAAAGGTATCATTCGGTTTAGGAAGCAGGGCAAGTTGAGCCCGAGATACATAGGGCCTTTCCGAATCATTGCTCGAGTAGGAGAGGTGACCTATAGGTTAGTGTTACCTGATGAGTTAAGTGGAATTCACCCGACATTCCATGTATCTCATCTGCGGAAGTGTTTAGCTGCCGAGGATATGGTTGTACCACTGGAGGATATTGAAGTTGATGAAAGGCTCAATTATGTGGAGCAACCAGTGGCAATCATTGATCGCAAGGAGAAAAGGTTAAGGAATAAAGTGGTTCCCCTTGTGCGTGTACAGTGGAAGCATAGGAAGGGATACGAGTCTATGTGGGAGACTAAAGAAGAGATGACACAGCATTACCCACATATGTTTGAGGAATAACAGGTTTCGGGGACAAAACCTATATAAGGGGGGTGGACTAGTAACACCCGGGTATTTATGAATAAAAGTGAAGAAAAGAAGAAAAATGTAATAAAACCCAAATAGAGGGGTTAAAAGTGTGCAAAGTACAAAATATAATATAATTTTGTACAAAAGCAACATGGCCGCTCATGCCATGTTACTTTTCACCTTTTTGTAGTTGGTTTTAGAGAGAGAAAGCAGAGAGCGCTCGGATTGTGAAGAATGAAGAAGAAGAATTCAAATTCAAGGTAAGAATTCGTTGTTTTAAGTTGTTCTTGGCCGGCCTATGCCTCGGTTGTATGCTTATGTTGTGTTTGGGGGTGTGTTTTTGGTGGGTTTCTAGGTGTTTGAACTCATTTGCAAACGGGTTGAAGAAGTCATACTAGAAGGTTGTCAAAGGTGAGTTCTAGAACCCCCTTTTTACATGTTTTAACTGATTTTGGGACTAGAAATGCATGCATGTATGTTTTTATGAAAATAGGTTTTATACCCGTAAGTATGTGTATGTGTGAATGTGGGTGGGTTATGATTTGGGTGATTTATGATGTTAAGATGATATTATGATGCTTAGAATGCTAGAACTAAGTTAGAACATGATGAATTGATGATTTGGGGCTGATTATGATGTTATTAGTATGTGTTGGTTGCCCATGCGCCTGGATTTTGCCCATGCACCCAACGGTTGAATTTGCTTAAGTGTTCCCCATGCGCCCAAAACCCATGCGCCCGAATAGTATCCATGCACCTAGAACAGGCTGAATTTGGCTAAGTGTCCATGCGCCCAAAGCCCATGCGCCTAAATAGTGCCCATGCGCCTGAATGTTTCCCATGTGCCTAAGTGTTCCCATGCGCCTGAAAGGTCATGCGCCTGCATAGTGCTCATGCGCCTATGCCTTAGAATATTTTCTGAAATTTTGGGGAAAATGTAAAGTGTAGGCTTTGACTTGGGATGTTCCCGAGGGTAATGTAAGTTGACTTATGATGTCATATGTGATGTGATGATGCTATGTATGGTATGGTTATGTTTATGTTATGTTCCTTATTATGTATGTTTATTTTCTGTGGCTTTACATGGTATGATTATGAAAAGTAAATGGAAAGTATTATGTAACGTAAAGCGGAAGATAATGAAAAAGGGAATGTAAGGAATGAATGAATGCATGCATTAATGAATGAAGTAATGAAAGTCTTGCAAGCAATGTATGGAGGTTCACACCCAATGAAGGGTGTTAGCTCAACTGTGTGCAGGTTAGCTACCCCGGAAGGATGCACACTGGGGTCTAATCTTTGTGATTGACCATATGTACGGGACCCTTGCCGCTTGCCCTAGGTACTGAAGTCAGCTTCGTGCACAATGTTCGGGGTATAGCACATGGCACTTGTCCGGAATTAAAGATGAATGATAATGATGAGTGTACTTGCCCCAGGCCCAAGGGTCAGCTTCGTGAACAATGTTCGGGGTACAATACCTGTCATCGGAAGTTAATGAATGTACGTATAGTACGGTAAGAAAGATAACGAATGATAAAGATGACGTACGATGATGAATGAACGAAAGTCAATGAATGACGATGAAAGATAATAATAAATTATTATCTATGTGTACGTATGTTGTATGATCGCGTATGAAAGTAAAGAAAGAATGGTTTTAAATGAAAGAAAAGTATTTTATTTTATAAAACTCGAACTCACTCAGCAACGCTGACTTTTATGTGTTTCCAGTTGGCAGGTAATGTTGCTGAGGATGGCATGGGGCCGCTACTTGGCATTTTTGGATGGCATTCATTGTTTAAATTATAATGTTTTTGTGATGTAATGCAACGAGTAATATTTTGTAACCTGTCAACGATGTATTATTTTGCAAAAGCAATTACAAATATATGAAATGGTTTTTTTAAAAGATTTCAGCTGCAATATTTCAGTAAAGTTAATGTATGTTTTATGCTTTGTGTACAATGATTGACCAGCTGTAAGCGTTCCGGGAACGGGGCCTTACCTAAATAGTTCTGATGCGCCTAGAGGAAATTTTCATAAGGAAGACTTGGATTTAAATTTTGTGTACAATTATCTAGGGATAAAGTCAATTAAGTGAATTTTCTAGCCTCGGGAACTAGTTCTAGGCTTAAATATGTCATACAAAAGTCAACCAAAGTTACATAAATCACAGAAATCAATTAATCACAAAGAAAGGGAGATACATTCATGTAATGAGATGATGTAAACAATACAATGTCAAATTACATTTAGGTTCTGGGAGTTGGACCTAGGAGTCGGTTGTTACAAATATTTCTATTCATTGAAGCGCAGAAGAAAAGATGCTGATACAGCTGAAGAACAAGAGAAGTTTTTGGAAGCATACAGTGATAAATACTTTGAGAAAGTAACTAATCCAGGACTTAAAGTGATTGATGGAACTCAAACTACAAAGCCAATTTTAAGATGGTTTTATAATGTTGATAATTTTGAGTTAAAACTTGTCTGAAATCTCAATGATTGGGATAAAGACATGATCTCACTTTTTGGAGTGTTTGAGCTTAAATTTCTACATCCAAGTTACATATCATTTTTGTCTATACAAAAGTTTGAACGTGTTTCTTTGGAAGTTGCTGAAAACGATAAGAAGTACTTTATGACGATCATCAAAGTTATGGACACTGCAATGGAATGAATTGCATTACGCAAAGCGTTGGCATATGCAAACATTGTAAAGAAGGATATCAAATCAATTGCATTTATGATGATATCAAGTAAAGGAGTGCTAGAAGTTCATTCTCAAGATTATCCAAAACCTTTGGAATTCTATGCAAACATTGATATTGCAGGTTTATCAAAAGGAGACTCTCGAGAAGATGGAAAGGATGGAGATCAAGACTAATGCTTCAAAGCCTGAGCAAGGTATTCTTGAAGGTAAATTCAAATCAGCAATCGCAAAAGCGTTGAAGGAACTCGAGCTATACAAAGAGAAGCCGATGTTCAAGGTTAAAGAAGAGCTAGAAGATTATTTTGAAGATTGAAGATTAAAGATTCAAGATCATGAAGACTAAAGATTTTGAAGACAAGAGACAAATGTAATCTTAGGGGGAGTATTGTAGACTCTTAGAAGATTAACATTTTGTCTTTGTATGTTTTTTTTCATAGTATAGGGACTTAGTTGTAAATATATGTTCCTTTGTTTTGTTGATAGTATAAATAGGATACTTTATGTAGTTTAGAAAAAAATATAACAAAATAGAGAATAGAAGATAGGTCTAAAAAAACAATTAGAAAATCAGTTGAACGAACTGAATCCTTACACTTTGTATCCTGTGCATTTGCTATCAATGAAATCTATGAATTTTTTGATGCATTTGCATGTGTTGATTACTTTGTGTTTGATTTGATCATTGTATTATCATATAATCACATATTCGATCCTTTTGAACCGATCATTGAGTCCAAAAATTTGAGGTAGCAGGATGTTGGGAGGCTTGAGCTGCTCTAGGATTAGATCTTGGGGCTTTACATTCCCTAGCAAAGTGACCAAGCTGGTTACAGTTATAGCATTTTTCCTTGCTCCTATCAAACCTGAATTTACTGTTAATGAGGTTCTAAGGAAACTGCCTTCTAGTTCTTTTAAAGAACTTCTTTGCTATGTAGGTTAAAAGAGCCATTTGCTAGACAATGTCCATATATTCAATACCATCTGGGCAGAAACACTCTAGATCATCAAAAGAGTATTGAAAATATCCAGAGTGCTCACTCCTTGAAATAAAGGCACAACTATTCTTGAAGGGAGTGTGTTGAGCCTGTTAAGACCTGGGTGTCTCAGGGAAAGTGATGTATGGCCCAAAAGATGATGATGGCTATTAGGGGTAGTTGAGGTACAACTAAGGCTAGGGAGTTCTTGATCCTTCAGCAACATGTAGAGCATTGCTGACTACAGGATTTGAGGGTCTGTTCATCTGGTGGCTCTTTTGAGTCTCCATCTCCATATGGTATCCATCAAGGATTCTATACAGTTCAGTCACAGTGAGAGTGTTGAGATTTTCAACATAGTAAAAAGTCCTCTCATGAGGAAGTGCACTCATGAATTTTTTGACTATGTCTCTTCTCTCAAGAACAACTCCCATAGTCTGAAAAAAGGTGATTAAATCCATATACCAGAAGTATTGTTGGCTCAAGTTCTCACCAACAACATAAGTGATGTTCTCAAACTTCTGCTTCAGCATATCTTTCTTGTTCTCCTTTGATTCAATAGAACCATAGTACATCAGCTTCAAAGCATCAAATAGTTCTTTGGCAGTCTCACATTGCTTAAAGCCTATTATCGGTGTTGGTCTCTCAACACAAGGTTTTGTCTCACGAACTCACTAAGTCTCACTCGGTGAGGGAGAATCTCTAACAAAGTTGATGATAATATAAAAAGTTAATGAACACAAGAATGGTTTTCAAGATACTTATATATATTACTTCTCAGCTTAGTATCACAAGACTCTTACAAGCATGGTTTCTTAAGTTACAATGAGAAACTATATATACTACTATCTACAGCCGGTTATACTTGGAAAACTAGCTGGAATTTACTGCTAGACAAATACTATATTTGTAGAAGTAAAGTCATGACAGGTCCATGACTTACCTTTTGTCAACAACTAAGTATGGTAACTGTACTAACTAATAAAGGTGAACAGTGGATTAAAATATGGTCAACTACATGGGTGTGGGAAAGTGCTATGCAGTGTATCAGAGTTGTCAGGGAATGTTAGACATCCCATACTTATGTCCACTGGTTCCTAGTTGATTCTTCCAAAGGCAAATGGCTTCGGAAGAATTAGTTCTTCTGAGGTCATTTATACATCGAAAGAATCAACTTCTTCCGAGTCTTCTGCAAGTCTTTGTGACATCCGGTAATTTTCTTTTACCAAACTCTGTTAGTTCCGTTAGGTCTTACATACACGTGTCCTGAGCACACACTAGTTGTCGTTGAACGTTGGTGACTTAATAATAATTAACAATGATTATCTGATAATAACTTGATTAATATGTTGATTATTAGTTTGCAGTTATGTGATTTGTGAATTTTAAATATTATTTGTGAATTTTACCTTGTAACGTGATAACAAGTTATATTTATTTCATGTGCTTTGTGATTAGTGGAAAACATACATGATTGTTATTCTTGGTTAATAATGTTTGTGTTTTGTATTCAAAATTGTTAAAAATGTTAAAAAGATTAAGTTATTATAAAATGTGATCAAAGAGGGATTAATTTGTAAAAACTACAAAACTTAAATATGTTAAAAATCCAACCCTAACCCCCTGCTCCTCCTTGCGGCCGTAACCCCTCCCCATACCATCTCCTTTTGCGATTTTGATCAAGAACAAGCACAAACAAGTCAATTTTGATTAGGATTCAAGTGTTACAAGTGTTTACAAGTGTTAATCATCATCTTTGCATATTTAAAGGTTAGATTTTTATTGGATTTTCATGGTTTTTTATTATTGATGAACCCTAGGCTGAAACTTGTGATGAATGTCAAAATTGATGATGATTTGATGATGATATGATGTTAGTTATGTTGTATGAATGTTTATCTATGTAGATTATGCAAGAAATCCATGGTTTTGTTATCTAGTACATACATTGCCAAAAGTGGAAACATTTCTTCATGAGAATTTATGTTTTGATGAATTGTTGATGTTAAATGGATAATTATGAATGCTATGAACTAGATTAGGTATAATATTGATGAATCAATGATTGAAATTGAGTGGTTGATCATACCTTACTATTAATAGTAACTTTTGTGTATGAGACTGATAAATTATGATGAATTGATGATGTTAGTCATGTCTAGATGATTGTTATGGACTTGATTATGCATAAAGTTGGTGAATTTATGAAAGAATTGAATGTTAGATTGGTTTTGGGTGTTACTTTCCCAAAAGTGAAACTTTATTTATGTAGATTATTGGATATTATTAATTGAACATGTTTATGATGTTAGGATCATGTTAGAATGTTTGTTGATGATATCAAAGGTGGTAGATTGTGTTTTTTGGGTTGTACGAATACTTGATGCCCAAATTTATAAATTTAGGCTCTTATGGATTATACATGATAATGGATGGTGTATGATAAGCTTTATAGCACTTAAGGGTTTGTAATGTGGCATATGTGAATAACTTGTGTGATAACCAGGTATGATGGATTGCTATACTTGATCAAACAAGAACTTAACTTGACATGTCACCAACGGGTCAAATGGGTCAACTTGGTCAAATGAGTCTTGTTTTCCAAAACCTTGGGTCAATATGGTTATTGAGCACTTAGGGTTGTTAAGTTTTCTGTGTACACGTACTTATGTACTTCTGTGTTCTAGGTAACCTTTGAAGGGTTGTCTTTCCACTCATCATTAGCTTTTAAAATCATTCATTTGCATACCAGGTGAGTTCAATGCCCCACTTTTACTACTTCTCTTTTTGGGGGAGAAAGCATACTAGTTTTTAAAACGCTTTACTGATATAACATGTGTTTGGTAAGACATAGTGGGTTATACCATAGAAAGTCCTCACACTTTCGGATCGTTAATTAAGGATCTAGCAGTAAATTTTGGGTAGTACTACTGGGTCTGACAAGCCCCACCCTGGTGACCGGAAGTCAACAGGTGCAATATTGTCCTAACCAACTAACAGCGTCATGACCTGGTATGTCGTGGCGGGAGGCAAACGGACAAACATTGTCAGCTTTGATCGTGAAATAACTATTGTTCTTTACTAATGAAATTAGACTAGCTATCTATTTCAATGCACTTGTTTATGTTTTTACTAACGCTACTACTCATGATTGATTATAAACTCTTGAACTTACCAACCGTCATGTTGACACTTTTAGTATGCTTTTCTCAGGTTGTTTCTAGCAGCTGCACATATGAGCACGCACATGTCAAGTATGCTTTGTTCAAACATTGTTTACTTTTAATCTAGCATTTACTTAAATAATTTGGTTTGGACGCGTGTTTTGCACAGTTTACATTTAGTACCTTGTGTTTGGGTTATTTACATAATGCTTCCACAATCATTTTTATGTTTTAAACTCTGATTTGTTTTAAAGGTTGCATATAGTGTCATTCTGAAAAACTAATGACTGAGATCCTGGTTTGTTCACACGCCTCGCGGTAAAACCCCGCAAGTTGAATTTAAGGGTGTGACAGATTGGTATCAGAGCCATTTGTTATAGGGAACTAGGTTGCATACACACTAGACTATAATCGCATAGTTTGTTAGTTACTCATTACTTATCCCTTACTGTATACTCATTGGCATACACGTCACGTATCTCGCAGCATGGCATCGTCTTCACGGGCTCTAGGTAAGAGGCCTACATGTTCTGAGTCACTTCCTCATCCTCCTGTACCTGATAGAGGATCTAACTGGCCCCGACATTCGTATCCTTCTAAAGAGATAGACTGGGATCAGCCTTTTGCACTACTCCGCGGAACTGGAGTTACTATACCACCTATGTTGATTGCATGGTCTACAGGGAGCGTGTTCCTGCTATAGCTACTATTGGCCGTAGGACTAGGTCGGTGACTGCTTCTATGACACCTGCATGTTCCTCTAGAGCAGGCGGTTGCAGCTTTGGTTCCTACACTGGACACTGAGCGACAGCATATCCGAGGACTTACTGACGAGAACTCCATTTTATGAAAAGAGATGCGTCAGCTTAATTTACTAGTAGAGACACTTCAGGAGCGATCTCGATGTCTATTAGCGGGCATCATACCTTGGCTGGTAACATTTTTGCATTTACTGAGTGCATGTCCGTGCAAGAACTTCACAGTGTAGGGACAGATGATAGATTGACTGAGCTGGAGGCATAGCTAGCGGCACTTAAGATTGCAGATGCCCCTGCACTGGGGGAAGACCCTAACAAAGAAGACCCTGAAGAGGAACCTGAAGAAGACAGGAGGAACCGGCCTAGTGTTTCTTTTCTTTTTGAAACCTATGTAGGAAGGGTTGTTTCCCACCCAACTGAAAAACTAAAATTCTAACATTGATGGAATATTTTGTGACTCATCTACAATTTATTTGTCTTTGGTTATTATTTTGGTTATAAATATGGTTGTGACAAATTCATTATTTCTTATTATTTATTGTACTTCACATGGGTGTGGCTGTGGACGTGGTGCCGGTGGACGTGGTACCGGTGCTATAAACATGACCCCCGCTGAGTTGGCCGCTCTAATTAATGAACATGTACAGGCGGCAGTGGCTTTTGCACAAACTGGACAGCCAGCAGGTAAATGATACAGGTGGCCTAACCAATATCTTTGTTGCTCATCTAGGCTACTCAACTAATGTTTTGGTTTGTCAAAACAGGACCCCCACACTGTACCTACAAATCCTTCATGGATTGCAAGCTAGCCGACCAAGTGAAATATGCCACAGGGACACTTGAGGGTGCAACGCTCTCGTGGTGGAATGCACAAGTGCAGATGCTTGGCCAGGAGATGGAAAATGCTTTACCATGGGACGAGTTTAAAGCGATGATGATCGAGGAATATTTTCCTCGTAATGAAGTCCAGAAGCTGGAAGCTGAGTTCTAGTAATTGAAAATGGAAGGATCTGAGATTGAGGCTTACATTACGAGGTCTCTTGAGTTGGCGACACATTACCTTGGCATGATCGACCCGCCGATCAAACGAATTGAGCTTTATTTGCATGGCTTAGTTCTAGAGATACAAAGTATGGTGACTGTTGCGAACCTCACCACTATCCAGCAGGTTATTCGATTGGCTCATAAGCTTACTGACCAAGCGGTGGAGCAGGGAAACCTACCCAAACGGGGTGCTGTGGCAAGCGTTCCTCACAGTAAACGCAAGTAGGACAACTCAGGTAGTAAGGGATCATCGTCAAATAGCCAACCTCAGTAGCATCAGCAACAACACATACAACAACATCAACCTCACCAGCAACAAAGGAGGTTTGATAACAATCGTAACTTTAATCAGTCATCTCTTCAACACAGGGACAAGGTGGATATGTGGGGAAATATCCTAAATGTAACCGATGCAACTACCACCACACTAGCAGGTGTGATAATTTTTGATGCCAGCATTGTGGTAAGGTTGGGCACGCGGCAAAGGATTGCCGTGGTGAGTTGATGAAGAGGAATTGTCCTCAGTTGAAGAAAAATGGGAATGAAGCTGGAAATGGTGGAAACAACGACAACAACAAAGGCAATGGTGATAATAACGGTGGCAACAATGGTGGAGCTAAAGAGAGAGCCTTTGTCATCGGTTCAGGTGAGGCCCTAAACGACCCTACTACTGTTACTGGTAAATTTTCTGTTAACGGTCGTTTTGCTACTGTATTGTTTGACACTGGAGCTGATAGAAGTTTTATCTCTACTAAGTTTAGTAACTTCTTAAGTGATATGCCTTCTGCTTTGGAATCTAGTTACTTCGTAGAATTAGTTTATGGTAAACATATTCACGTGACACACATCCTTAGGGGTTGCAAGATAGAACTTGTTGGTCATACCTTTGACATAGACCTCATGCCTGTTACACTTGGGAGTTTTGATATAGTAGTAGGCATGGATTGGCTTTCCGACAAGCAGGCGGAAGTCATATGTCACTAGAAGATTATACGAATTCCCATTGGTGAAGAAATTCTCTCGGTCAGAGGTGATAGGTATGGTGCAGTGATGGGCATCATATCATACATGAAAGCAAAGAAGTTGCTATGTAAAGGTCGCTTAGCTATATTAGCCCTCGTCACTGACAAGAAACTGGAAGAAAAGAAGATAGTGGACATTCCGCTCATTCGTGACTTTCCTGAAGTGTTTCTAGAGGATCTGCCTGGACTACCCCCTCATCGTCAAGTTGAGTTCAAGATTGATTTGACTCCCGGAACCGCTCCGATTGAGTGAGCATCTTACCGGTTAGCCTCGAACGATCTACATGAACTATCTGCACAACTGCAGGAGCTGTTGGATAAAGGGTTTATTCGACCGAGCTCATCACCTTGGGGAGCACCTATTCTCTTTGTCAATAAAAAGGATGGTACATTTCGAATGTGCATCGACTACAGAGAACTGAACAAGGTTATAGTCAAGAACAGATACCCTTTACCTTGTATAGACTATTTGTTTGATCAACTTCAAAGATCAAGCTATTATTCTTAGATTGATTTGAGGTCTAGTTATCATCAACTGAGAGTTCGAGAGGAAGACATCTCGAAGACAGCATTTCGTACACATTATGGTCATTATGAGTTCTCTGTCATGCCATTTGGTTTGACAAATGCACCAGTAGTATTCATGGATCTCATGAATCGTGTGTGCAAACCCTATCTCAATCAGTTTGTTATCGTGTTTATCGATGACATATTGATCTATTCGAAGACCAAGGAGGAACATGAAGAGCACTTACGTCTTATCTTGGAATTAGTTAGAAAGGAACAACTGTACACCAAGTTTTCCAAGTGTGATTTCTAGATACGTGAAGTACAATTTCTGGGTCATATTGTTAACGAGAAAGGTATACATGTTGATTCAGCTAAGATTAAAGCGATAAAGAATTGGTTGGTTCCCAAGACGCCTAGTGAGATACGGCAATTTCTTGGACTGGCAGGATATTATCGGCTTTTTATTGAGGGATTCTCTAAGATCACTCAACCTCTCACAGCCTTGACTCACAAAGGAACAATGTATAAATGAGGTGATAGTCAAGGGTCTGCTTTTCAGTTGTTGAAACAGAAACTGTGTAGCTCACCGATACTGGCATTACCGGAGGGAAGTGATGACTTCGTGGTTTATTGTGATGCTTCTATCCAAGGACTTGGTTGTGTCTTGATGCAACATGATAAGGTGATAGCCTACGCCTTGTGACAACTAAAAGTGCACGAGAAGAACTACACCACTCATGACTTGGAGCTGGGTGCAGTAGTTTTTGCTTTGAAGATCTAGAGACATTACTTGTACGGTACCAAGTGCACTATCTACACCGATCACATGAGTCTTTAGCATATATTTGAGCAGAAGGAGTTGAATATGAGGCAGCGACGCTAGGTGGAATTGTTGAATGATTATGATTGCGCTATCAAATATCACCCAGGAAAGGCAAATGTAGTCGCTGATGCGTTGAGCATAATGGAAACTGCTAAGGCTCGATGAGTGCAAGCTTTGCAGCTTACGATTAGCACTCACTTACCCGAACAAATCTGAGAAGCTCAGACAGAAGCCTTGAAAGCAGAAAACACTGGGTCTAAATCTTTACGTGGAACGGACAAACAGTTTTGGTAAAAGCAGATGGAATTCATTACGGGAATGGACTCTGGGTGCCCTTATATGGAAACATAAGGGACTTGGTTATGTGTGAGGCACACAAGTCTATGTCTCTATACACCCTGGTTCTGACAAGATGTATTGGTGGCCTAATACGAAGGCAGATGTAGCTACATATGTGAGCAAGTGCCTAACCTGTTCAAAAGTTAAAGTTGAATATCAGAAGCCGCCTAGGTTACTACAACAACCTGAGATTCCTATGTGGAAGTGGGAACAGATTTCTATGGACTTCATTACTAAATTACCCCGGACTCCAACTGGTTGTGACACGATATGGGTGATCGTGGATCGATTAACTAAATTTGCTCATTTCTTCTCAATCAAGGAAACGGATAAAATGGATAAATTAACCCGAATTTATCTGAAGGAGATAGTCTCGAGACATGGTGTACCGGTCTCCATTATTTCTAACAGTGATGCTCGTTTTACATCTCACTTCTGGCATTCGTTATAGAAATCTCTTGGTACACTTCTAGATATGAGTACCGCTTATCATCCACAAATAGATGGGCAAAGCGAATGTAGTATTCAGACATTGGAGGACATGCTATGTGCTTTTGTAGATGCTTTTTGAAGATTAACATTTAGTCTTTATCTGTCTTGTATAGTTTTTTTGTCATAGTATAGGGACTATTTTGTAAATATATGTTCCTTTTGTTTTCTTGATGGTATAAATAGCATAGTTAATGTAATGTGTAGAAAACGAGACTAAAAGACTGATAGAGAAAAATCATTTAGAATGAATTGTAACTATTTCTTTCTACACATGTTCTTTCTATGCATTCTATCAATGAAAAACTGTGATTTTTTTTGATTTGCTTGCATTGAATTGATTGCATGTGTTTGTTTGATTGAATTGTATCACAATATCATCACTAATCGATCCATTTTGATCCTATCAAATGGTTTCAGAGCTGTTGGTTCAGTGATTTGAGTTCTTCAAACTGTCGAACTTTTGAATCACTTGAATCTGTGATTGATAAGCAATTCAATCTAACAATTGTTGATTTCAGTTGTGTTTCATCATTAAAACATGAATTGAATCATAATTTGTAGCTCAATTCGTTCAAATTCAGTGAATTGTTCAAAATCAGTGTTCGAACTTGTTCTTCACAGTCGAACAGATTTTTTAATTAAAGATCAATTTGTTGTTGTTTGATGAAATTGAAGTTAGAGGACTGTTAAATTGATTGAATTCCTACCTAATTGGAGGATTTTAGGTCAATTCATCAAGTTTTGAAGGATTTCAGTTAATCTGAGTTCATTGAAATCTGTTGAAGTTGGCGCATTAGGTCAAAACACTACTGAAAATTGCCTAAGTGTTTGGGCGCTTGACAACTATTCAGGCATTTCACAACTGTTAAAGCGTTTTTGGTCTAGGAGTTTTACCACTGTGGGAGTGCATTACAACTGTGGTCACGAACTTTTCAGAAATTAATTCTAGGCGCATTTGAACTGTTTGGGAGTTTCTTCACCCAGGTGCCTGACAACTATTTGGACGTTTTACAACTGTTCAGGCGCATTAGAAGTTGGGCGTTTAAGAATTCTTCCTAAGGCAATCCCTTGGGTGTTTCTAAGTCAAGTCAGAAGTATCTCAACTGTTTGGGCGCTTCATCACTGTTTAGGCGCATCAACATCAACACTTTGAAATTTTGCAGAAATTTTTCAAAAACTTAAAAAAAAATCCAAATTTTTTTTCAATTCATTGTTTTGATTCAAAACTTCAAAACAACAAAAAAATAATCTTTTTCTAAAATTCAAAATTAAAAATGGTGAAATCAGAAGACTCAGAGAACAGAGTTCCTACACTGAAGAACAGAGCTGATTTTAAGAACTGGTCTCTTAGATTGAAACATCACCTTAATTCTATTGACACAGACTTATGGAAGTCAATAGAAAGAGGACCTCATATTCCTATCACTTCAGATGGTCCTGATAGAGGCTTTGTCTATACTAAAGACTCTCCAGAACCGTACCCTAAAGATGGATTGCAGGGTGATGATCTAAGGAAAGTTAAGAATGATATAAAAGCATATTCTCTGATGTGTAAAGGACTACCACTTGAAGTCTTAACCAGACTTGATGGTTATCAGACAGGATATACCATGTATAAAGCTTTGAAGATAATTTGTGAAGGTGGTATGGAGATTCAAGATCTTAAGGAGCAGAAACTGAAGAGGCAGTTAGAGCTGTTTGAACATTTATCTGGTGAAACTATAAATCAAATGATGAATAGATTCGTGCAACTGATAACTGAGATGTCAACTGCTGGCATAAAAAATGATCTCAAGGATCTAAACTTCAGGCTTCTTAATGCTCTTCCATCTTCATGGAAACAAACAGTTACACCGTTAAAGCATACTGAGAAATTTCCTATGGATCTTGATCTGTTGATAGCCAAAATTGAGTCTGTTGAAATTGATGAAAGCTCAAGGAATAATGACAAAGCAGCTTCAATGTCTCAATACAAATATGTTGCATCTCCAGCTAGTACTGTGGAGAATGCCTTCATGGCCAAAAATGAAAGTTTACTAGAAGAAGAGGGTGATCTGTTTGTAAGAGCAGGGTTCTTTACTGATTCTTCTTACACAAGTGCACCTGCTTATACATCTCAGCCTCAACCTCAGTCTCCTCCTAAGCCTTAAAGCTCTAAACCTCAAAATGAGACTCCATCTGTTAATTCTGCTAAATCTAGCAAAGTTAAAGATGTCATCAACATCCTATTACAGGTTGAAGAGTCCAAATTTGCTTTTACTGCTTTTATGGCTAGTTTTCATGCTTATCAAGGTAGTCATTTAACTCAATTAGATTTTGTTTTGCAGGACTTATTCGAGATGGACCCAGATGACATGGAGGAAATGGATCTGAATTGGAAAATGGTGATGATTGCATACAGGACTCAGTAACAGTCTTATGTCAACAAGAACTACAAGCCAAGTGCTAACAAGATTGTTGGATTTGACAAGTCTAAGTCAAGGTGTTTCAATTGTAATAGTTATGGCCACTTTTCAAGGGAATGCAAAGCTCCTAGAAACAAAGGAGGAAATGGCCAATCGAGTTCAAGCAATCAAAGGTTTCAACAATCATCTTAGAAGACAATCCAAAAGCAATACCAAGGCTTACAATGCCTAAAATTAAAGATGAATCAAAGTCATCTGAAGAGCCAAAGAAAGCTCTAGTTGTTAACATTAAAGTTGCATATGATTGGAGTGCTTATGCTGAGCAATTTACTGCTAATCTAACTTCTAGTTTATCTCTTATTGCAGAAGTTCAAAGAGAAGGTTGGTCAGAAGAGAGTGATCCAAAGGCTAAATATGATTCTGAGAATGAAGAAGAACAATACGATTGGAGTGATAAATCTGATCTAAAGAGGATTCAGAAGAAGTTGCATTGATGGAAAAATCAAATCAACCAAAGGTTGAAAATGCATCTTCTAACTCTGAGACCTCTCCTCCTAAATATCCTGAAATACCATAAGAAGTAAGAGAAAAACTATGCGCAAAATCTTGCTTTGAACATGTGGAATACTAAAGAAATTACTCATATAAAATATGTGAAAAACTTAAGCAAGAGGAATTGATGCATAATAAACTTAAAAAGAATCACAAAATATCTAATGAAAAGATCATTTCTTTACAAACTTCATGGAACAAAACTTTGAAAGAACTAGAAATAGCTTCAAAACAACTTGAAGAAATGACCAAGAACTTAGAACAGGAGAAAATAGCACATGCTACTACTCAAGTTGATCTTGCTAAAGTCAAAGGTTCCAAAACAATCGTGGAATAACTGGTAATTGAAAGAAAAGATAAACAAAAAGCAGGATTAGGTTTCACTCATGAACCAATGCCTGAATCTATAACTAACACTTTGCCAGAAAACTTTAAAACACACGATCACTCTCCGGAGAATAAGGCAAAACTCAAAGCTTTCCAAAACAAGAACAAGATTTTTGATAATGAAGAAGAGAAACTTAATGTAAAAATTTTTGAAGAAAAGGATATAGAAAAGATCAAAAATGATCATCCAATAAAAGTTAAATCATATGAACCACGACCGAAAAGTAAGAAAATTTTTCTTTCAAAAGAATCTGTGTTGGAGGAAGTCATCATTAAAAACAAAGATAAGACAAAACAAAAAGAAGAAACATCTGAAGACTCAAGCCCTTATGAACAAAAAGATCAAAAAGAGAAAGAAAATGAAAAGGAATCTTCAACTGAAGATGTTCAATCTCAAGTAAAATCAAGTTCCACAAAATCAAAGAACCAGAGAAGAAGAAGAAAAATGAATAAAGCTAAAAATGATCAAATTAAAGAAAATCAGACACAGACAACAAATCAAACAAATAAATTTAAACCAATAAACATTGTGTCTGTTGGTATGTTAAACATGAATTCAATTCAAGATGTTAAGCAAACTCCTAAGAACAAATCAACCTCTGATCTGAAAACAAGTTCAGATTCTAAGTCTTCCGCTGTCATTAAACGATTTGTGTCTAAGGAATCAAAGAATGAAGTTCATATACAAAAGCCAAAACTAAATATGCAAAAGAACAAACTGTCAAATCAAAAGCAACAGATTAATTTTTTGACGCCTAAACCTAGACAAGGATCAAACGTTGCGTCAACATCGAAAATCAATAAACAGTTGTTCAAAACTCCACAGAGGTACTGTGAAATCTGTGATATGTATAATCACAACATTGCTGAATGTTTTTTTAATAAGTACTGTCACATATGCGATATGAGAAATCACTCAACATCAGAGTGTTATTTTAATAAGTACTGTACCTTCTGTGATGAACAGACTCACAACATAGAAAATTGTTACTTTAGAAAGAATTCGCCAAGAAAAGGATTTTATAATACACAACTGAGCAAAGGTTATGTTAATCCTTAGTTTAAAAGAAATCAAACTGTCAGTTTTCAAAGATTAACTAATCAACCTTCCTTAGGCTTGAGATCTTTCAAAAGAAATGACTCTGTGAGACCAAAATAATTCATTCACGATCAATTCATTCCAAGGTCAGTGAGAATGAATAATAAAAATTTTGAAAATAAAGTTTTTTCAAAAATTGGTCAATTAAATGATATGAATTTTCTTAAAAAAGATCAAAAATTTGTGAATCATAGAATTGGAAATTTTATTAAAAACAAGACGGATGTAAACAAACTTCATTTCAAACAATTTACAATTGTTGATAACTTTGGAAAACCCAAGACCATCTCAGCTTCGGTAGATAACTCAACTTAATTTCTTTGTTTTGCAGGTACGCCCGAGAAGACCAATCAACACATGGTATGTGGATAGCGGGTGTAGCCGGCACATGACAGGCAGTCATGCCTTGTTACAAGATTTTAAATTAAAGGATGGCATGCATGTAGCATTTGGTGGTGATGCAGGAGGAAAAATTACAGGAGAAGGAATAGTATCCAATGGGATAATAAGCTTTGATAAAGTCAACTACTACTCACAGTTGAACTTTAATTTGCTAAGCGTGTCCCAAATTTTTGATAAATCCTATTCTGTTCTTTTTGATGATGCTTATTGCTATATTTTGAAGCCAGGTTTTCAGATTAGCAAAGACTGGGTGGTTCTTAAAGCTGTTAGGGATAGAGATGTGTACAAATTGGATATGTCTCAAGTTGATCCATCTACAGAAACAACTTGCCTTTTTGCTCAAGCTTCAAATGACGAAAGTCAGCTTTGGCATAGACGTCTCGGACATTCCAACTTCAAGAATATGAACAAGCTTGTAGCAGGAAATCATGTTATCGGCCTTCCATCAAAGAAGTTTACCACTACTGATCACTACTTAGCATGTTTTAAAGGGAAACAACACAGAGCGTCTTATAAGCCCAAGCAGATAAACTCAAATTCCAAACCCCTTCAGATGTTGCATATGAACCTTTTTGGACCAACCAACGTGATGAGTATTGGAAGAAAATCATATTGTTTAGTTATCATTGATGACTTTACAAGATTTTCATGGGTTTTCTTTTTGAATGCAAAATCTGTAACGGTTGAATTATTAAAAGAATTCATCACAAAAGTAGAAAATCAACTTGAACAAAAAGTAAAAATAATAAGAAGTGATAATGGTACGGAATTTGAAAATGTAACTATTGACATGTTTTGTGTAGAAAAAGGAATTGCTCATCAGTTTAGTGCTCCCAGAACTCCACAACAAAATGGAGTTGCTGAAAGGAAGAACAAAACTTTGATTGAGGCTGCGCGATCCATGTTAGCAGATGCAAAAATTCCTATCACTTTCTGGGATGAAGCCATGTCTACTGCGTGTTTTGTATAGAATTGTACTTTAATTGTGAAAGACAAACTGAAAACTCCATATGTGTTGATGTTTGGTAGGAAACCAAACATAGATTTTCTTAAATCTTTTGGTTGTCCAGTTTTGATTTTAAATTCAAGTGATCAGCTAGGAAAATTTGATGCAAAATCTGATGATGGATTTTTTGTTGGATATTTATCTGTTTCAAAAGCCTATCAAGTTTATAACTCTAGGACAAATGTTATACTTGAAACATTCAATGTTAAATTCCTTGAAAACTCTTTTCCACTAGTTTCAAATGGTCCAGCTTGGTTATTTGATTTAGATTCATTGTCAAACTCTTTTCAATCTAACTTGTTTGATCAATCTAACTTGCTTGATTCTACAGGTGAGAAGAATATTCAAGGAGATATCGGTTCTTTCAGTGATGATTCAGATTCTGATGATATGGATGACTCAAGCCCAGATTATCCCTTCTTTTCTTTTGTCAAAGATTTTATAATTCAGTCTAATAATGATGATCATTCTCATCAAGATAATGACCATTCCGTTTCAGAAAATCAAGAAGTTTCACAACCTATTTCTAATGATGGTACAAAAATTGTATAACCTAAGTCTGGAACGTCTTATATTTCTGGTGATGTAGTTGATTCTAGTAATCTTGATTACTTCATCAACTCACCGACTCAAGTTCCCAATTTCAATCCACATTCTTCAAACCTATTGCATCAGCTTTCTAACTTGAACCAAACCAATTTGGATGTTCATGTTCAAGGAAATGAGATTCCAACATCTCGTATTCATAAGAACCATCCAACGTCTCAGATTATTGGTCCATTGAATGAGAGAACAACAAGAAGTAAATCAGAACAAGCAAATCTTTGCTTATACTCATGTTTTCTTTCTCAAATTGTTCCTAAAAACGTTACCGAAGTGTTAAAGGACAATAGTTGGATTGAGGCTATGCAAGAAGAATTACTTTAATTCCGCAAACAAGACGTGTGGAATCTTGTGGATTTACCTGAAGGAGAAAATGCCATAGGAACAAGATGGTTGATCAGAAACAAAACAGATGATCGAGGAATTGTTGTTAGAAATTTAGCGAGACTAGTTGCACAAGGATACACCTAAGAGGAAGGAATAGATTATGATGAATTACTTGCTCCAGTTGCAAGACTTGAATCAATTCGTGTCTTCTTGGCTTATGCATCATTCATGAAATTCAAGGTGTATCAAATGGATGTGAAAGGTGCTTTCTTATATGGACCGATCACCGATGATGTGTATGTAAAGCAACCTCCGGGTTTTGAAGATTCATAATATCCACATCGTGTGTACTAGATTAACAAAGATTTGTATGTACTCCATCAAGCCCCTAGAATCTAGTATGAAACGTTATCACAGCACTTAATCCAACATGGATACACGCTAGGGAAAATCGATCCGACTATGTTTATCAAGAAGGATGCTGATGATCTTTTATGTGTACAAGTGTATGTCGATGATATCATATTTGGTTCTACATGTCCAAAATTATGCAATGAATTCGAAGAAATCATGAAGTCTCGATTTCAAATGAGTTCTATGGGAGAAATAAATTTCTTTCTTGGACTTCAAGTCAAGCAATCTGTAGATGGAATATTCATAAATCAAGAGAAGTTCATTGACAAACTCTTGAAGAAATTTAAACTGTAAGATTATCATTCCATCAGAACTCCAGCTGACTTAAACACCAAGATTGAGGCTGATCCGAACGGAAAATTTGTAGACCAAACTTTATACAGATCTATGATTGGTTCATTGATGTATCTTACTGCATCTAGACCTGACATAATGTATGTTGTTTGTGTCTGTGCCAGGTATCAATCAGACCCAAAAGAATCTCACTTAATTGCAATCAAACGCATATTCAGATATCTCAAAGGAAAACCGACCTTAGGGTTATGGTATCCTTATGAAGGAAACTTTGAGTTATATGGGTATACTGATAGTGATTATGGAGGATGTTGTCAAGATAGTAAATCAACTGCGGGTGGGTGTTAGTTTTTAGGACCCAGATTAGTCTCATGGCAATGTAAGAAACAAACAAATGTCTTCGTTTCAGCTGTAGAAACTGAGTACATAGCTGCTTCAGCAGAATGTTCTCAAATCCTTTGGTTACAAAACCAATTGCTGGATTACGGGTTCAACTTTCTTAAAACTTCAATTTACATTGATAACACTGTTGTTATGTTCATTACAGCTAATCCTGTCCAACATTCAAAAACAAAACATATCGAGATTCGATATCATTTTCTCAGAGATAACTCTAAAAAAGGTTTAATCATTCTGATTCAAATTGCTACTGAAAAACAGTTGGCTGACCTTTTTACTAAAGCCTTCTTACCAGGACGGTTTGAGTATTTGGTAGAGTCAATTGGTCTTATTAACCACATTTAAAAACTGCTTTTTGAGTATTTCAGTTAATTAAGTCTAAATATGATTAGAACTCTCCCTTATATGAATAGGACACAGCCAGAGAACTTGTCAAAGTTAATTGCCTGATTGTATTTTGTGTGTGCATGTTTCTTAGAAAAAGCAAAACCAAATACAAAATTATAAAATTGAAAAATCAAAAGATAAAAATATAAAACAAAAACTACAAAAATAGTATTTTTCTTTGTTAATTCATTATTTAGGATGAATCTATCATTGCAATATGTGAGAAATGATAGATACATTAGTTTCATCAGTTGCATACTTCGCTTTCGACTAAAGTCTGACTTGATCAGATATGATGTGCAAGTAAGTTCATGCAATTAGTGTAAAAAAGTAAATTCTTGTGATTAAACTAAATCACTCATGCATTCATGTCTGTCTATCTTAGCACTAATGAGTAGTGTTGAGTTCTTAAATTGATTGCTTGTTAAGACATAATCTCACACCTGATGGTGATATGAATAACCATTAAGCTCTAATTATTTAATGCATCTAACACTTCTCTGTTATGAGTCATCATAGACCTGAAGTGATGAGATATCCTTTGTTGTAAGTGATTACAGACCTGGATATTCTCACTGAGGCAACAAGATGCCAATGTGCACAAACACTAAATGAGATCTGGTTATAGTATATGTCAGGTTAACAAGTTAAGATCAGTGACTTCTTGCATATCTTTATGAGAATTAACCTCTCTAAGTCTAAGTGTGATTGCATAATGTCATATCTAATTGTAACTTAAACCATCCAAGAATTGAAAAAGTAAGTGTGCCGAATATCTTGCTAAATGCACTCATTTTCTGTCCTTAGATCTCGTGTCTCCTTTGCTGTAGAAATACTGATCTGGAACACACTTGATCAGGATTTATTCACTATCTATGACTATCCATCAATTTTTTATTTCAATGTGCTGACTAATATAATCTCACTGCAGACATTGATTCATTTGTAAATATTACATTTTTATTTTGCTTCAATTTTGATTTTTTGCACGTTTTCTGTGTGCAGGCATATTAACAATGATTAGTGTGATCTTCTTGTGACAAAATCAAGAAACTTCTAAGTTTTGTTAAACTTAAAAGTTTAGGGGGAGTAAAAAGAGTTAAAAGGAAAAGTGTCTAAGAAAATTGATTTTCAAATTTCAAGATATGAAAAATCAAAATTTAATGTTTTGGATGGAAAGGATGAAGCTAAAATGTTCAAGCATGTGTGTGTTTGACATAACGTAAAAAATGAACCTGAAAAATATTTTAAGTGAAAAGCTTCTTCCAACATTTTAAATGAGATTATTTGTTAAAATTAGAGACTAAAATGACAGAAAATTATTTTTGAAAAATTAAAACAAAAATAAAAGGTCAAAATATAAAAAAAAATTAAAAAAAATCAAAATAAAAATTAAAAATTTTGAAATGTAAAAAAAATGTTCAAAATTGAGGGTCTATTGTGTAAATTTTGGGTGAGAGTCAAAATTTGACAAATTAAAGTCAAAATTTGATAATTTTTTTTTAAATATTAGTATTGAACAGTACTAATATGTCTAAACAGTATACAGGTGGAAGATCAAAAAATTACAAGTGTTAAGACACATGAAAGTCATCTCATGCACCTAAACAGTGTTAACAAGTCCAGGATTAGGAGCATGATGGTTTTTCAGAATTTATACAAGTGTTAGGCGTTTCAGACATCCACATGCGCCTAAACAGTTGTCATAAGTCTGAAAATTATGTTCAAGTGTTGGGCGTTTTACCTTTCTCATGCGCGTAAACAGTATCCAAACTTTCAAGAATTGGGCGTATCAAGTGAAAAATACGAAGTGTGGGCGTTTCAGCAAGACTCATGTGCTTGAATAGTGCAAAAGCTCCTAAACAGTGCTTATGCGTCTGAACAGTGTTCATGCGTCTAAGCCCATGCGCACAAACAGTGCTCTAGCGCCTAAATACTAAAGTGTAAAATTCATTATCATGCGCACAAACAGTGTTCATGCGCCTGACCTCATGCGCATAAACAATGGTCATGCGCCTTAAAATTTCACTTAGTATAAAAGCAACACTTTGTGATTTCAGACATTTCATTCTCAAAACCCCTAAACACTCATAAACCCAGACACTCGATGAACCCTGATTCACTCATTTCAAATGATTTCTGATCTTGTCTTGCATTCAATAGTCTTTATATCAGATTCTAAACGTAAGTTTATGATCAAAATCACAGGAATTTCAGTTTAATAGGACGATTTGATTTGGGCGTATCTAACCTATTCGGGTGCACGAACCCTAGTTAATCGAATCTGTTAAACTTGTGAATGAAATGAGTATAATGAACTGAAATTGATGATTAAATGTTAATAGAAACATGATTGCGACCTTGTTAATGCATTTAAATCTGTTTTTCAATGAAATTCAATCTGTAATGATTCTTCATCATTCGTATGATGAAGATAAACAGTCATGTTTGAATTTTTTGATTAACAAAAAATTCATGTTACAATTCTGTTTTGTGAGATAAATTTGAGGATTAAAGTGTGTATAAATCATAAACAAACTAACTTGAATGATAATTTGTTCTTGAACAGAAACACTTAGAATTTTTAAGTGCAAGTTAGTCAAAAATGTTTTAAAACATACTAATTCTTTAAATATTAACAAACATCAATTGATTTTAATTGATAATATTCAAGTTTCTAAATTTCTTGTTTTAATTTTGCAGATGGCTGAATTAAAATTCAACCCTAAACATAATGTTGCTGCTTTACTGAATGAAGAATTAAGAGATGATGTGGGATATGAAGAGATAATCAGATTTTTACTGAGAACAAAGTATGTTTATGCCATGTGTTAACAGCCAATCATCTATGCAAGACTAATCAAGAAGTTCTGAAACACTGCATCTGTTGAAGTTAATGATGAAGGTAGAAAAGTAGTGAGAGGATTCATTACAAACTTTAGAATGATTGAAGTATCTGAAGAGTCCATAAGAGAAGCTTTAAGATTGGGACCAAATGATCCTGAGGAGTTAGCTGAATTGTCATTTAATGAATGTAGAGAGACATTTATGGAAATAGGTCATCCTGATCACTTTCACAAGAAGCAATTTTTTCGAGCAAGATTTTATAATCACTGGAAGCTTTTATGCTATATATTTCAACACTGTATGTCCAAATGGAGTGCTGGATGGAACTCTTTCCTAGTAGACATAGCATCTCCTATCGTAGCACTTGCAACTAGTCGGAGATTTAATATGTCAAAGTGGATTCTAAAGGGTTTTATCTTTAATTTGGAAAAGTGAACCAGGAACAAGTACCTAATGTACCCAAGATTCTTACAGATGATTATAAACGAAGAACGTCCGGATATACGTGTAGATGGAGTGAGTGGTGAAACTCTGATGCTAGAACACATGTCTGAGATTTCTTATAGGAGACTTTCTATAGTCACTGGTGCTCAAAATGTACCATTGTTTGATTACATAAGAAATGTGGCTAATGATGAAGTTGACATTACTATTGATCACTATCATTTGACAAAAGAAGAACCTATAGACCCTAATGATCTCATTGAAGAATTGCCTAATAATGATGACAATGATGATAATGATGATAATGATGATGATGAAGAGAGTTCAAGTTCTTCTGAAGATGATAATGGTGATGATAGTGGTTATGATGGTGATGTGATGGAAGTAGTTCATGATGATATACAAGAAGCTGAGCAAGTTACTAAAGAAGCTCATAAAGAAAGACATGATGATGTAGATGAAACTGAGTCAACTACTGAGGAAATTCATGAAGAAATTGATGAAAATGTACAAGAAATTGACCAAGTTACTGAAGAAATTCATGATGATGATACTGAAGTTAATCAAATTGAAGTAATTGTTGGTGATAGTCAAACTATTGATGAGATAGCGAGTATGATTGAAGAGATGGTAGATACTAATGAACAGTTTGAGTTTAATGAGAATATTCAAGAATTTGAAGTTGTTGAAACTGCAATTCATAATGAATTTGTGAATGAACCTCAACAAGAAGTTAATGTAATAGAAGAAGTTAATTTTTAGCAGATTATTGATGAGCTGGAAGAAGAAAATTTGAAGCAATTGAAAGTGATTGAAGATTTGAAAGAAGTTAATGAGAAATTACAAAAAGAATTGAAAAAGAAAGATGAAGTGATTGAAGAGTTGATGAAAAGCAAAGAAGACAATGTGAAAACATTTGAGGTAATGATGAAAGATTATGATTCAATAGAAGAAAAGCTTAAGAAATTGAATGATGAAAATGAAGTTATTAGAGAAGAATTAGAAAGGATGAAAGAAACACAAAAGTCTCCATCTCCAGATTTGATGATTATTTCAGAGAGTAATCCGATAGATGTTGAGAAAGCTCCTGTTTTAGATAAAGGAAAGAGGAAAATAGATGATATTAATGTTTCAGTATTACCTGAATCATGATCCAAAGTTCAAAAAGTGATTGATGAACATGCAAGTATAGATGAAGAAGATTCGGATATACAAGAAACCATTAGAGCTTTAGAGGATATAGAAGTAGAATTTGGTGATGACTGGTATAATGAAGTATTAGATGATGAAGATTTAGTAGAAGCACATGTTAATGAGCATTATTCACCGATTGATATAAGCCATGATGATATACCTGTTAATGTTGAAGAAAGGTATTAATTATCTTATCAGAATGAAGTACAATAGAGTTTTTCTTGATAGTTTAACTGTATCGCAAATTAATGAAGAGTTTAAGAAGTGCATAGCTACTGAATCAAGTGCACCAATTGATCCGGATGAGATTATAGTGGAACACGAGGAGTGGAATCCATTACAGGAGAGCATTAATATTGAAGAACTGACTACATTTGAGTTGCATCATCCAGATCCAAATGATATGAATGTTACTACATTAAGGACATGGTTACAACCAAGAAACTATCCATGGAAGGAGCTCAAGAGGTTACAACCCAAATCATTAAGAAATTTGGTAAGGAGCTTTCAAGAAACAGAAAAATAGACTAGTAGAATTATTGTGCTTGATACTGATAATCCTCAGTATCTTGAGATCACAAAAAGAACAAGGATTCTGAAACCTCAAGAAATTCAGTCTATGGCAATGAATAGCACAGTGTATGAACGAAGAAAGGAGCTTATGAGAATATTTCTAGAGACTGAAAGGCAAGGTTATCAAGTCTCTATGGAACAAAAGCAATTATGGAACAAGGCACGTTCAGTAGGAGACCTAGTTCGCAATGTATTGCAGAAAGAACTACTCAATGCTGTGATTGTTCCTGATACTACAAAAGAAGTAAAGATCGTCGCATGGAAATACGATGAGATTTTTGATGAATTTTTGATCAAAAGAGTTAATGCAATCTATGACGTTTATTTTTTTTTCTCAAGTATCATAAAACTTCCTGTTCAAGATCTCAAATAGTTGAATAAATTGCCATTGATTAATCCATCTAAAGCTAAGCGTGGAGAAAACTTTGTGCAATTATTGAAGAAGAGAAAAGGTGTTGAGAACGACGTAGGAGAAGAAAAGTTCTTAGACGCATTCAGTGATCAATATTTTGAAAAAGTAGCAAATCCAGGACTCAAAGTCATTGATGGAACACAACAATCAAAACCAATCTTGAGATGGTTTTATAATTCAGATACATTTGAGCTGAAGTTAGTATGAGATTTGAATAATGGGATCATGATATGATTTCTTTATTTGGTGTTTTTAAGTTGAAGCTTTTGCATTCCAGTTACATTTCATTCTTGTCTATACAGAAGTTTGAAAAAGTTGTTCCAGAAATGGCTGAGAATAATAAGAAGTATTTTCTGTCAATCATTAAAGTGATGAATGCGGCAATGGAAAGGATATCTTTGAGGAAAGCATTGGCATATGCTAACATTGTGAAGAAAGATATTAAAGATATTGAGTTCATGAGAATATCGAGCAAAGGAGTTTTAGAGATTCACTGTAAAGTTAATCCAAACCCTATAGAGTGTTATGCTAATGTGGATATTGCAGGTCTCTCAAAGCAAACTTTGGAAGTGATGAATAGCATGGAGATAAAGACGAATAAAGCTAAACCGGAGCAAGGAATGTTAGCTAGCAAGTTTAAGTCAGCTATTGCTAAAGCTCTGAGGGAACAAGAACTTTACAGAGAGAAGCCAGTATTCAAGATTAAAGAAGAGCCTGAAGACTTCTTTGATTTATGCAGACTGAAGATTGGTGATAAAGCATGGAGACTGAAGATAAAAGAGAAGACAAAGACAGAAGATAAGAAGACTGAAGGCAAAGATCTAAAGACTGAAGATTGATTTTGAAGACCGAAGACAATGTCAATCTTAGGGGGAGTATTGTAGATGCTTCTTGAAGATTAACATTTAGTCTTTATGTGTCTTGTATAATTTTTTGTCATAGTATAAGGACTATTTTGTAAATATATGTTTCCTTCTATGCATTCTATCAATGAAAAACTATGAATTTTTTTGATTTGTTTGCATTGAATTGATTGCATGTGTTTGTTTGATTGAATTGTATCACAATATCATTACAGATCGATCCATTTTGATCCTATCAGCTTGTGTGATTGATTTCGGGAATGTAACACCTGAAAATTTGTTTAAAATAAAGGAAAATAAAAGTATCTTGAAAGAAAAGATAATGGACGCAAGTGGAGGGGGTAAAGTGTACAAAGTACAAAACTTTATTATTTTATGTTTTAAAAGCGGCATGGCCGCCCATGCCACTGCCTTGTTCACTTTTTTTTTCTGCTGAACAAGAAAGAAGAAAGAAGAACCGAAGTTCTCGCGGTTTCTAGTGAGAGAAAGCTGAAAATTTCGAAGGTGTGTATTTTCTTGTGTATTGGTTCGGTTTCAGCTGAATTTTCAGCTTGTGAACCGATTCTTATGTGTTCTTTGTGCTCTGATTTGTGTTTTGGTGTGTTTAGGTTGTTTTAACTCTTTGTGCCCTCAAGTTCGCTGGAGTTTTGCTTGAAGTCTGCATTGGTAGGTTCTAGATCCCCGGTTTTCTTATTTTAACCGTATTTTTGGGGCTAAAAATGCATATAAAAATGGTTTACAGCTTATATTTTGTAACCGTATGTATGTTTGTGTATGGTTGGTTGTGTTCTATGGTTTTATGCTTGTTTTAGGTGCTTAGTATGTTAGATTTAAGTTATGGACATGTTATAATGATGATTGGGACTGAAATTTATAGCTTTGAATATAACTGCTGCTCATGCGCCTGAAATTTTGCATAGACGCCTAAGTCCTTTCTCATGCACCCAACATAGTTCTCATGCGCCTGAGATTTTTTTTGCCAAAAAGCCTAAGTACCACCCCATGAGCCCCAATAGTGCCCATGCGCCCAAAAAATTGTGCATGCACCTAAGTGTTAGTTCATGCGCCTAGAATTTCCTCATGCGCCTAAGTTTTTCATGCGCCTAAGTGCCCGTGCGCCTACATAGTGTTCGTGGCCTGCATAGTGCTCATGCTCCTAAATGCCTTAGAAATTTTTCTAAAATTTCGGGAAAAATGGAAATTTATGAATTAGCCCTGGGATGTTTTGATGGTTATGTTTGTTGGTGTATTTCATGTTTGTGGCTTGTTGTTATGTTCCATATTACATATTATTACTTGACTTTACGTGGTGTGTTTATGCTCATATGCATAAAGTATTATCATAAACGAAGTGAAAGATTATTGATAATAAGAAGTGGAACATAAGGAATGAATGAAAGTCTTGCAAGCAAAATGTTTAAGGAGGTTCACAACTCATTGATAGTTGTTAGCTCAACTGTGTGTTATATAACGTGCGTTTTGGCTAACCCGTGAGGGTTCACACACAGGAGGGTCAGTCTTTGTGACTGATCGAGACGTGCGAAAATAGGATCCTTGTCGCTTGACCCCAAGAGGTATTTGCTTCGTGCACAATGATGGGGCATTGCATATGACAGATCCAGATAAAGTGAAGGATAATGATGAAAGAAAGTGCGAAAACGAACGATAATGAAAGATAATAAAGAATTATTATCTTGTTGTACGTATGATGTGTGACCACGTACGGAAGTAATGGATTTTATGAAAAGGGAGTATTTTAAGAAAATGATATTTTTATATATTAACAAGGGACTTTAATTTTAAAACTAGAACTCACTCAGCAACACTGACTTTTATGCGTTTTCAGTTCGCAGGTAACTTGTTGCTAGGGATGGCACGCGGGTGAGGCTACTTGGCGGGCAAAGACTGACTTCCATTCGTGCTTGATGATATTGTTGTTTTGTAATGCAACTGAATGATTATTTTTGTAACTTTTAAAATACAATGATGTATTATTTAGCAACATCAAATATTAATGCATGAATGGTTTTTGATAACTTAATCTGCTAACATGTTTTTATGAAACTAATATATTTTATATGAAAAATGTTGTGATTGTCCAACCATGAGATCTCCTGGAACGGGGGCCTTACAAGTTGGTATTAGAGCCAAAGTTTAAGAGAAATGGGTAAATTATTTTAAAAACCTTAACTTAAACTGAGAATAGTACCGAATGGAGGGGTGCCAGCCCAAGTAGCTACGTGCCATCAGGTAATTCGTTTTCTTAAATGTTAAGCGGTATTATGTGCGCGTGTTATCTGATTTATGTGGCCTTAGTAGATTTGAATACTGATGTAGTCAGGATAGGAAATGCTTGGGAGATGAAGAGTAAAGTAAGTGGCTAATCACAACTGCCCACTGTAATTAGGGACTTACTATACTTGACATAATCTGAGCTATTACCTTGAATGACCGTGTTGGTGTTTGAATCTTATAGTGTTTAGAGGATGGCTGGTGGTAGATCATCGAAAGCTTCTTGATGAAGAGTACGGGGTGGCCATGGTGCTGTACCACGTGTCACGAGAAACACGACTAGGACTGCTGAGACGGCTCCTGCTGAGCCCGAGCTTCATCACCAGGAGGGCGGTGATGAGAGTGCCAACTTGAGAGCCTCAGTAAAGGAGGCAGTTGTTAAAGAAGTGCATCAGGTCATGCAGACGATCCTGCTGTCTGTGGTGACCGAGGTCATTGGTGCAGTGAGAAAAGATGAAAAGACGGAGAAGGAGGAGGAGAGAAAGAAAACTGCTGGGAGAAGGAGGGATGATAGAGATCATGATGAAGGGGAACGACTAGATACCAAGATGGTTGTCTCCAGCGATGAGGAGGTAGAGGTGCCGGAGACCGCCAAGGGGTGTAGTTACGGGGCATTCCAGAGATGCAAGCCCCCAACTTTTGATGGTAATGGTAATGCTGCTGCTGCTCACCGATGGATGAGAGAGATGGAGGTTGTGTTGGAGATCAGCGAATGTAGGGAGGACCAAAAGGGCAAGTTTGCCACTCACTCATTCGTGGACTCAGCTTTATGCTGGTGGGACAATATTGTCCAGGCCAAGGGCAGCAGGGCAATTAGGAAGATGAAGTGGGATGAATTGAAGAAAATGGTGATCGAGGAGTTTTATCATCAATGAGAACTTGACAAGATAGAGAGGGAGTTCTTACAGTTAGAGGCGGGAACTATGACACACCAACAATATACGACTAAGTTTAATGAGATGGCAAGGCTGGTGCCGGATCAGGTGACGCCGGTGTCAAGAAAGATTAAGAGGTACATACAGGGTTTGCCGGCGGATATCCACAGGGACATGGTTGCTGCCCGGCTGAGTACCTTTAGGTCGATGGTGGATTTGGCAGGGTGATTGTATGATGAGAGAGAGGTGGATGTGGTTGAGGTGAGTAAGAAAGATGGTGGCAACATGAACTGGAGTGGGAAGTGATTTGGACATGGTGGGTTTACCCCGAACAACAAGAAGGCAAGAACTGATGACCGGCGGGTAGTGTCAAGTGTGGGAGGCCCGGCCATATGGCAAAAGATTGTGGGGTGATGAGGTGCTACAACTGCGGTGAAAAAGGCCATGTGAGCAGGGATTGCAAGAAGCCGAGGGCTGAAAGTTCTGGGACGAAGAAGGGGACTGAGAATGAAGGGCAGAGGGCAAGCGCCAGAGCATTTACGATGACTAGGGAAGAGGCCAGGGTGGACCCCGATGTCGTGTCAGGTACTTTTCTTGTAAACCAAACTTGTGCCTATGTGTTATTTGATTCTGGTGTTAGTAGGAGTTTCATTTCTACTGCTTTCTGTGCTTGCCCGTTAGTAGTAGAAGTATTGACGAGCCCTTCAATGTAGAAACTGCCATTGGTAAGTCTACCAGGATTTCTGACTTGATAGAGGATTGCGACATAGAATTGGAAGGCCATAGGTTCTCTGCTAAACTATTTGTGATGCCCCTAGGCGGATTTGATGTAGTTCTAGGGATGGATTGGTTAGCAGCTTATGAGGCAAATATTATGTGTTGCAAGAAGATGATCCAATTAACAGTGCCTATGGGAGTTCGGTAACGATCTACGGTGATCGAGTTACTACAGTTCCAAAAGTGATTTCAATGGTAGTGGTAGAGAGGTGCATGAAACATGGATGCAGTGCCTACCTGACTTACGTGAAGGATGTGGATGCGTTAGTACCATAATTTTCTGACGTACAAGTTGTGTGTGACTTTCCAGACTTATTCCGAGAAGATTTACCAGGTGTGCCACCGGACTGCGAGATCGAGTTTCAGATAAATTTGATACCTGGTGCTCAACCCGTTGCCAAAGCACCGTACTGATTGGCTCCGTCTTAGATGAAGGAACTAATGGTTCAGTTACAAGAGTTTATGGACAAGGGTTTCATCCGACCAAGTATCTCTCCCTGGGGTGCTCCGGTCTTGTTTGTAAAGAGAAGGATGGTAGTATGAGAATATGCATTGACTACCGTGAGTTGAACATGTTGACGGTGAAGAACCAATATCCGCTACCGAGAATAGATGACTTGTTTGATCAGCTCTAAAGTGCCAGTTGGTTCTCAAGGATAAATCTCCGATCTGGCTACCATCAATTGAAGGTGAAGGAGCAGGTTATCTCCAAAACAAATTTTCGCACGCGATATGGACACTACGAGTTTCTTGTTATGTCCTTTGGTCTAACTAACGCGCCAGCTGCTTTAATGGATTTGATGAATCGGGTGTGTCATCCGATGTTGGATAAATCAGTGATTGTGTTTATTGATGATATTCTGATTTATTCGAAGAGTGAAGAAGAACATGCCGATCACATTCGTGAAGTATTGGAGACACTCAGAAGAGAGAAGCTATACGCTATGTTCTCTAAGTGTGCTTTCTGGTTGCGTGAAGTTCAGTTTTTGGGTCACGTGGTAAATTCCGAAGGGATCATGGTAGACCCGACAAGGTTGAGGCGGTGATGCAATGGAAGTCTCCAAAGACGCCATCCGAGATCCGTAGTTTCTTAGGTTTTTTAGGATTTTTCCAAGATAGCCTCACCATTGACCAAGTTGACCCGCAAGGATGAAAAGTTTGTATGGGGTTCTGAACAGGAGAATGCTTTTGTGGAGTTAAAGACGAGATTGACTCAAGCTCCTGTCTTGACGTTGCCCGAAGGGAACGAAGACTTAGTGGTCTATTCGGATGCTTCTTATTCGGGATTAGGTTGCGTGCTAATACAGGGGGGAAGACTAATAGCCTATGCATCCCAACAGTTGAAAATCCATGAGGCTAAATACCCTACTCATGACTTGGAGTTAGCGGTCGTGGTCTTTGCGTTGAAGATTTAGAGGCACTACTTGTACGTGACGAAGTGCACTATCTTCACGGACCATAAGAGTTTGAAATACTTCTTTGAGCAGAAGGACCTCAATATAAGGCAGAGGAGGTGGCTAGAATTGTTCAAGGACTATGATTGTGAGATCCATTATCATCCGGGCAAGGCCAACGTAGTGGCAGATGCCCTTAGCCGAAAGTAGTGACCCGAGCCAATCCGGGTGAAAGCTTACCAGTTGGTGATGACCTCCAGAAAATTGTTCATGCGCCTAAGTGTTAGTTCATGCGCCTAGAATTTCCTCATGTGCCTAAGTTTCTCATGCGCCTAAGTGCCCGTGCGCCTACATAGTGTTCGTGCTCCTGTATAGTGCTCATGCGCCTAAATGCCTTAGAAAATTTTCTGAAATTTTGGGAAAATGGAAATTTATGAATTAGCCCTGGGATGTTTTGATGGTATGTTTGTTGGTGTATTTCATGTTTGTGGCCTGTTGTTATGTTCCATATTACGTATTATTACATGACTTTACGTGGTGTGTTTATGCTCGTATGCGTAAAGTATTATCATAAACAAAGCAAAAGATTAATGATAATAAGAAGTGGAACTCAAGGAATAAATGAAAGTCTTGCAAGCAAAATGTTTAAGGAGGTACACAACTCATTGAGAGTTGTTAGCTTAACTGTGTGTTATATAATGTACGTTTTGGCTAACCCATAAGGGTTCACACACAGGAGGGTCAGTCTTTGTGACTGATTGAGATGTGCGAAAACGGGATCGTTGTCGCTTGACCCCAAGAGGTAGTTGCTTCGTGCACAATGATGGGGCATAGCATATCACAGGTCCATATAAAGTGAAAGATAATGATAAAAGAAAGTGCGAAAACGAATGATAATGAAAGATAATAAAGAATTATTATCTTGTTGTACGTATGATGTGTGATCACGTACTGAAGGAATGGATTTTATGAAAATGGAGTATTTTAAGAAAATGATATTTTTATATATTACAAGGGACTTTAATTTTAAAACAAGAACTCACTCAGCAACGCTGACTTTTATGCGTTTTCAGTTGGCAGGTAACTTGTTGCTAGGGATGGCACGCGGGTGAGGCTACTTGGCGGGCCAAGACTGGAATCCATTCGTGCTTGATGATATTTTGTTTTATAATACAATTGAATGATTATGTTTGTAACTTTTAAAATACAAAGATGTATAATTTAGCAACATCAAATATTAATGCATGAATGGTTTTTGATAACTTAATTCGCTGTGATGTTTTTATGAAATTCATATATTTTATATGAAAAATGTTTTGATTGTCCAACTGTGAGATCTCTGGAACGGGGACCTTATAGGGAATAACTAGGAAGTTCACCTACCATTGGTGGAATTTTCTTACAACAATAGTTATCACACCAGCATTAAGGCAGCACCATTTGAGGCCTTGTATGGACGGAAGTGTAGATCACCAGTTTGTTGGGCGAAAATTGGTGATAGTCAACTAACAGGCCCCTAGTTGGTGCATGAGACTACTGAGAAGATCGTACAGATAAGGAACCGTATGGCTGCAGCACGTGACCGACAAAAAAGCTATGCAGACAAGTGGCTGAAACCTTTGGAGTTTTAGGTCGGCGACAAAGTTTTACTAAAAGTCTCACCGTGGAAAGGTGTGATTCGATTCGGCAAAAGAGACAAGCTTAATCAGAGATACGTTGGACCATTTGAGATTCTAGAAAGAATAGGTCCAGTGGCATATCGATTAGACCTACCTGATTCGTTGAGTGGAATTCACAATGTATTTCATGCCGCAAATTTGAAAAAGTGCTTATCAGAAGAGACGATGGTTGTACCACTAGAGGAAGTGCAAATAGATGAACAACTACGGTTCATTGAGGAACCAGTTGAGGTGATGGACCGTGTGGTCAAAACTCTTAAGCAAAGCAAGATATCCATAGTCAAAGTTTGTTGGAACTCGAAATGTGGACCGGAATTCACGTGGGAATGTGTGGATCAGATGAAGCTTAAGTATTCTCATCTGTTCGAAACGACGATGTCAACCGGCGGAGGTAATGATTAAATTTCGGGACGAAATTTCTTTCAACATGGGGATAATGTGACAACCCACTCGAAACTCACCCGATTTCTTTGTGCCAATGCAGTAGATCAGTGATGTAACACAACCATGTAACGCAATTTTCGGGACGAAAATTCTTTCAACATGGGGATAATATGACATCCGGTAATTTTCCGTTATCAAACTCCGTTGGTTCCGTTAGGTCTTGCATACACGTGTCGTGAGCACACACTAGTTGTCGTTGAATGTTGGTGGCTTAATAATAATTAACAATGATAATCTGATAATAACTTGATTAATAATGTTGATTATTAGTTTGTAGTTATGTGATTTGTGAATTTTAAATATTATTTGTGAATTTTACCTTGTAACGTGACAACGTGTTATATTTATTTCATGTGCTTTGTGATTAGTGGAAAACATACATGATTGTTATTGTTTGTTAATAATGTTTGTGTTTTGTAGTCAAAATTGTTAAAAATGTAAAAAAGATTAAGTTTTTTAAAAATGTGATCAAGGAGGGATTAATTTGTAAAAACTACACAACTTAAATATGGTAAAAACCCAACCCTAGCCCCGTCCCCCTCCTTGCAGTCGTAACCCCTCCCCATACCCTCTCCCTTTGCGATTTTTATCAACAAAAAGCACAAACAAGTCGATTTTGATTGGGATTCAAGTGTTACAAGTGTTTACATGTGTTAATCATCATCTTTGCACATTTAAAGGTTATATTTTTATTGGATTTTCATGGATTTTGATTATTGATGAACCCTAGGCTGAAACTTGTGATGAATGTCGAAATTGATGATGATATGATGTTAGTTATATTGAATGAGTGTTTATCTATGTAGATTATACAAGAAATCCATAATTTTGTTATCTAGTCCAGGTGAGTTCTAGCCCCTCTTTTACAAGTTTTTAACGGTTTTTGGGGCTGTTATGCATACCTTTATGATGTTAAATGCTTAAGTATATGATTGTTGGGGTGTTATCCGTAAGATGTATGATTACCGTATGAGAAGTAGAATGAAAAGTTAAGCTAGTACTCGATAGGCTAAGTGAACGAATGTGCCTACTGATGATGCTTTATGGGGTTTACGATGTATTATGATGCCTTAAGCTATTTTCTCTTACAATGACAAAGATTTTATGATACGACTTTACTTGAATGTTATGTGTGTAATAAGTAAAGTATTATATAAAGAAAAAGGAAAGATAATGTTAACGAAAATGGAACGTAATGAATGAATGAAAGTCATGCAAGCGAAATGAATGGAGGTGCACGACCATGTTTTCATTAGCTCAACTGAGGTGTGGCTTAGCTAGCCCATGAGAATGCGCTTCAGGGGTCCAATCCTTGTGATTGACCAAATGCCTGTCACTTTACCCCGGTACTTGTTAGCCTCGTGCACAATGTTTGGGGGTTTATTTATAAGCCTCGGCACAGTACCAGCTTCGTGCACAATGTTGGGGTTTTAGCATATGACAGGACCTATATGAAAGTAAAAGATGTTATTGAATGAATGTACGAAAAAGAGCGATGATGAATGATGATGAAAGATAATAACAATTATTATCAAGATGTATGTATGATGTATGATCACATACGAAAGTAAAGGAAATTTTTAACAAAAAGTAATGTATTTTATTATAAAACAAGAACTCACTCAAGGTCATGACTTTTTGTATGCATAATAGTTGGCAGGTAATGGTTGATGTTGAGGAGAGTAGGCATGGATGCATAAGCTAGTGGGGAAAGTTCAAGTCCGGCATTCATAATTTTTGGGATAGTTATCGTATAGATACATTTTTGAGATGTAAACAAAACGATATGATGCTTTGACACGATTTTAATTATTAATGAAAATATACATTTCCGCTGAAAATGATGTGTTTTAAATGTATTAGGCTATGATTGACCAACTGTAGGCGTCCCGGGAGCGGGGCCTTTCAAGTTTGTATTAGAGCCAAAGTTTAAGGGAATTGGATAAAATCATTTTCAAAACCATGACTTAAATTGAAAATGGGACAAAAAGAGAAAAAGGGGATGCCAATCCGAGTAGCCACGTGCCTGCATGTAAATGTTTTATGTAAACGTTTTATGTAAATTAATGGAAAAAGGAATTATGTGTGTGTGCCATGTGAATTATGTGCTCTTAGTAGATTTGGATACTGATATTGTCAGGATAGGAAATGCTTAGGGAATGAAGAGTATAGTAAGTTGCTAATCACAACTGGCCACTATAACTAGGAGATGGCTGGTGGAAGGTCTTCGTAGGCTTCTCGAGGTGGAGGTCGTGGTGGACGTGGTGTTGGGCCGCGTGTCACAAGGAACAGGGCTAAGACTGCCAAAACGACACCTGAGGAGCCCGAGCTTCATCACCATGAAGGTGGGGATGAGAGTGCTAATCTGAAGGCCTCAGTGAAGGAGCTTATAGTTGAGGAGGTTCATCAAGTCATGCAGATGATTCTGCCGTCTCTGGTGAATGAGGTCATTAGAACCGTAAGGGAGGATGAAAGAAGGAGAAAAAGGAGAAGAAGAGTACTGCTAAGAGACGGGGCAAAAAGGGAGGTTCAAGGGAACAAGAGCAACCAGAGACTGAGATGGTTGTTTCTAGTGATGATGAAGAGGAGGAAGTTGTGTAGGAAACTCCAAAGGGGTGCAACTATAAGGCATACTAGAGATGTAGACCCCCGGCTTTTGATGAGAATGAGAAGCTGCAATAGGTGAGGGAAATAGAGGCTGTGTTGGGTATCAGTGAGTGCAGGGAGGACCAGAAGATGAAGTTTGCTACCCACTCATTTGTAGATTTGGCCTTATGCTGGTGGGACAACATTATCCAGATCGAGGGTAGCAGGGCGATTGGAAGGATGAGGTGGATTGAACTAAAGAAGCTGGTGATCGAGGAGTTTTGTCCTCGCAGAGAACTCGACAAGATCAAGAAAGAGTTCCTACAGTTGGAGGTGGGAACTATGACACACCAGCAATATACAACGAAGTTGAATGAGATGGCGAGGTTGGTGCCAGAGCAGGTGATACCTGTGTCATGAAAGATTAAGAGGTACATAAAAAGTCTGCCAGCGGATATCCGCAGCCACATGATCGCCGCTCGGTCAAGCATGTTTAGGTCGGTGGTCGATCTGGCAGGGTGATTGTATGATGAGCGGGAGGTGGTGGCGGTATTGGATGTGAAGAAGAAGTGGAGCAATGACAGAAATGGGAATGGGAAGTGGTATAACAGTGGTGGTTTTGTGGCTGGAGGTAAAAGGATGAAAGTGGACGATCGAAAGGCGTTAGCAGGGGGAGAGAGAGCATGCAAGAAGTGCGGGAAGGAGCATGCGGGAGAATGTAAGTGGGGATCAAATCTCTGCTTCAAGTATGGGAAGGAGGGACACAGAGCAAGAGATTATAGAGGGGTGAAATGCAACAACTGTGGTGAGTCAGGGCATTTGAGCAGGGATTGTAAGAAGCGAAGGGTTGAGAACTCCGAGGCAAGAAAGGGGATTGAGATGGAGAAGGAAGGGCAGAGGGCTAAAGCTAGGGCATTCACCATGACTCGGGAGGAGGCTAGAGTTGACCCCAATGTTGTGTGAGGTACATTCCTAGTAAACCAAATTTATGCCTCTGTGCTTTTTGATTCTGGTGCTAGTAGGAGTTTTATTTCTGCTGCCTTCTATGATAAGTTGTCCGCTAGGAGTTGAAAGATTGATGTGCCCTTTGATGTAGAAACTACCATTGGTAAGTCTACCAGGATATCTGACGAGATAGGGGATTATGACATAGAGTTGGAAGGCCATAGGTTCTCTGCTAGGTTGTTCATCATGCCCTTAAGCGGATTTGATGTAGTCCTAGGGATGGATTGGCTGGCAGCCTATGATGCAAACATGGTGTGTCGAAAGAATATGATTTGATTGGCCACGACCGATGGGAGTTCGGTGACGATTTATGGCGATAGAGTTAGTACGGTCCCGAAAGTAATTTTGATGGTTGTGGTGAAGATTTCTATGAGGCATGGATGTGCTGACTATCTAGCCTACCTGAAGGATGTGGATGCGTTAGTACCATGACTGACGGACGTAGCGATCATGTGTGACTTCCTAGACGTGTTCCCGGAGGATCTATCAGGTGTGCCACCTGACCGTGAGATCGAGTTCAAGATCGATCTGATACCTGGTGCCCAACCTATTGCTAAGGCATCGTATCGCCTATCTCCCTCCGAGATTAAGGAATTGATGACTCAGCTGCAAGAGTTGTTGCATAAGGGGTTCATTCTACTGAGTAACTCTCCATGTGGTGCTCCGGTCTTATTTGTGAAGAAGAAGGTCGATAGCATGAGGATGTGCATCGACTACCGTGAGCTGAACAAGTTGACTGTGAAGAACCGGTATCCGTTACCGAGGATTGATGACTTGTTCGATCAGTTCTAAGGTGCCTGTTGGTTCTCGAGGATAGACCTTCAATCTGGCTACCATCAGCTAAAGGTGAAGGAGCAGGATACTCCTAAGACTGCTTTTCGTATGCGTTATGGACACTCGAATTTCTCATAATATACTTTGGTTTAACCAACGGGCCAGCTGGATTTATTGATTTGATGAATCGGATGTGTCGATCGATGTTGGATAAATCAGTGATTGTGTTCATTGATGATATCCTGATTTATTCAAAGAGAGAGAAGGAACATGCTGGTTACATTCGGGAGGTGCTGGAGATGCTTAGAAGAGAGAAGCTATATGCCAAGTTCTCCAAATGCAACGTCCTGGTTGCGCGAGGTTTAGTTTTTGGGTCATGTGGTCAACCCAGAAGGGATCATTGGTAGACCCGACAAAGGTTAAGGTGGTGATGCAATGGAAGTCTCCAAAGACGCCATCCAAGATTCGTAGTTTCTTGGGTTTGGCGGGCTACTATAGAAGGTTCATTCAAGACTTCTCCAAGATAGCTTCACCATTGACTAAGTTGACCCGTAAGGATGTGAAGTTTATATGGGGTGTAGAGCTGGAGAATGCTTTTGAATAGCTAAAGACGAGATTGACTCAAGCTCCTATCTTGACATTGCTCGAAGGGAGTGAAGACTTGGTGGTCTATTCGAATGCTTCTTATTCGGGATTGGGTTGTGTGTTGATGCAACGAGGGAGAGTAATAGCCTATGCATCTCGACAGTTGAAAATCCATAAGGCTAACTACCCTACTGATGACATAGAATTGGCGGCTATGGTCTTTGCATTAAAGATTTGGAGGCACTACTTGTACGGGACGAATTGCACTATCTTCACTGACCACAAGAGCTTGAAGTACTTCTTCGAGCAAAAGGATCTCAATATGAGGCAAAGGAGGTGGTTAGAGTTGATCAAGGATTATTATTGTGAGATCCACTACCATCCATGCAAGCTAAACATGGTGGCGGATGCCTTTAGCCGAAAGGAGAGACCTGAGCCAATTCGGGTGAAGGCTTATCAGTTGGTCATGACCTCCAATGTGATGAAGCAGGTCTAAGAATTTCAGGATGAAGCACTAAAAGAAGATCAGATTAACTCTGAAAGGATGAAAGGTCTAGTCATCAAATTGAGGAAGAACACTCTTGGAGTCAGGACGCGATCAAGGCGGATGTGGATTCCTCATTATGGAGATCTACGTGGGAAGATCATGGATGAGGCTCATAAGACTCGATACTCAATTCATCCTGGTGCTATAGTAATGTATCAGGATATGAAGAAGGATTATTGGTGGTCGGGAATGAAGCGCGATGTAGCGGAGTATGTGCATAAATGCCTTACTTGTCTAACCATTGGACGTACCTGAGTGGAAATGGGAGCACATCACCATGGACTTCATTATGAAGTTACCATGTACGGAAAGGGGGTATGATGTCATATAGGTGATAGTTGACCGCCTAACGAAGAGTGCACACTTACTGCCGATCCGTGAGACGAATTCATCTGAGAGGTTGGCAGATCTGTTTATTAAGGATATCGTAGCTCGTCATGGTGTACGTGTGTCTATCATGTATGACCGTGGCACTTGGTTTACAACAAAGTTTTGGAAGAGATTTCATGATGCGATGGAGATGAGGTTGCACATCAGTACGGCTTACCATCATTAGACCGGTCAGTCGGAAAGGACTATTCAGATGCTAGAGGATATGCTTCGAGCATGCATCTTTGATTTAGGGGGAAGTTGGGACGAACTCTTACCATTAGCTAAGTTCTCATACAACAACAGTTACCATGCGAGCATTGATATGCCCCCGTATGAGATGCTATACGGTAGAGGTGTAGGACGCTCGTGTGTTGGGGCGATATCGGGTAGAAGGAGTTAGGGAGCATTGAGGTGATCGAGGCTACAATCTAAAACTTGGAGAAGATCATAGCCTTTATGAGAGAATCAAAGGATAGACAGAAATCGTATGACAACAAGAGGTGTAGACCGATCAAGTTTAAAGTGGGCGACAGAGGTATGTTGAAGGTATCGCCTTGGAAAGGGATCATCCGGTTTAGGAAGCAAGGAATGTTAAGCCCAAGGTATATAGGGCCTTTCTGAATCATTGCTCGAGTAGGAGAGGTGGCTTACAAGTTTGAGCTACCCGATGAGTTAAGTGGGATTCATCCGACGTTCCATGTATCTCATTTGAGAAAGTGCTTAGCCGAAGAGGATATGATTGTGCCATTCGAGGACATCGAGGTGGATAGACGGCTCAATTATATCGAGCAGCCAATGGCCATCATTGACCGAAAAGAGAAGAGGCTAAAGAATAAAGAGGTTACATTTGTGCGAGTACAGTGGAAGCACAGGAAGGGGTCAGAGTCCACTTGGGAAACCGAGGAGGAGATGAGGCAACATTATCCTTAATTATTCTGCGACTGACAGGTTTCGAGGATGAAACCAAAATAAGGGGGGTGGACTTGTAACGCCTTGGAAAAGTGGAAACTAGCCAAAAAATAATAATGGGCTTAGTTAGGGGTTAATTAATATAAATAAAGGGAAAATGGATTATGGACCACATTAACCTTACGGTTATGTGTTAGACGAGTTTAAGGTCCCGTGAACACCAAGTATATATAAACACAAATAAGCCATTTACCACTCATTTGCAACCAACTCACCAACTTTCTAAAGAGAGAAAGTGAAGAAAAAGTGAAGATTTTAGGCTTTATTGATCAAAGGATTGAAGATTTGTGTTTTTGGGCATCAAACAACAAGAAAAGAGCAAGAATCCAGGTAAGAATCATCATCCAAATGCCTCTTTTGGGGTTTTGAAAAGTGGTAAAGAATCATACAAAAGTCACACTTTTATGCATGAAATCATGTAAAAAACTTAGATATAAGTTCATGGATGAAAAACTAAGGATTTGGATGTAAAAAGTTGAGATATTGGGTTAAAAATGATCTAGAGCGTCATTTTTTTGCATTGTGAGAAACTGTCAGTTCTTCATGCTATACTGTGCATTTATCATACGAAACTAAGGCAATCTCCTTCCTGCGAAACATTATTTCGCAGGTAGTTTCGCAAGTGCATAAGTAGACCGGTGGGTTTAGCGAACCTAGGAAATTCCAACAAAAGTTGGGCTAAATTGCATGAGAACTGCATGCGAAACTGCATGATAAACTGCATGCAAAACTGCATGAGGAACTGCCTGTGAAACTGCATGCGAAACTACATGAGAAACTATGAAGAAAATGACATGTTTGCATATCAACTTATATGCAGACTGTGTACTGTGAGCATACTTAACGTGAAGCTACTTGCTGAGACCAGGTGATTTCTATTCCCTTTTTTAGAAGTTTTTAATAGTTTTTGGGGTTATTATGCATACCTTTGTGATGTTAGATGCTTAGCTATATTAGTGTTGGGGTGTTAGCCGTAAGTTTAAGATTACCGTATGAGAAGTAGAATGAAAAGTTAAGCTAGTACTCGATAGGCTAAGTGATACGAATGTGCCTACTGATGATACTTTATGGGGTTTACGATGTATTATGATGCCTTAAGCTATTTTCTCTTACGATGACAAAGATTTTATGATACGACTTTACTTGAATGTTATGTATGTAATAAGTAAAGTATTATGTAAAGAAAAGGGAAAGATAATGTTAACGAAAATGGAATGTAATTAATGAATGAAAGTCTTGCAAGCAAAATGAATGGTGGTGCGTGGCCATGTTGTCGTTAGCTCAACTGAGGTGCGGCTTAGCTAGCCCATAAGGATGCTCTTCAGGGGTCCAATCCTTGAGATTGACCAAATGCGATGGGCTCACTGTCGCTTTACCTAGGTATTGTGTCAGCTTCGTGCAAAATGTTTGGGGTTTTTTTTATAAGCCTCAGCACAGTACCAGCTTCATGTACAATGTTAGGGGTTTAGCATATGACAGGTCCTATATGAAAGTGAAAGATGTTAATGAATGAAGGTACGAAAAATAACGATGATGAACGATGATGAAAGATTATAACAATTATTATCAAGATGTATGTATGATGTATGATCATGTATGAAAGTAAAGGAAATGTTTTAACGAAAAGTAAAGTATTTTATTATAAACTAGAACTCACTCAGCGTCGCTGACTTTTTATATGCATAATAGTTGGCAAGTAATGGTTAATGCTGAGGAGAGCAGACATGGATGCATAAGCTACTTGGGAAAGTTCAAGTCTGGCATTCATAATTTTTAAGATAGTTATTGTATTGATATTTTTTTAAGATGTAAATGAAACGACATGATGTTTTGACATGATTTTAATTATTAATGAAAAGATATATTTCCGCTGCAACATGATGTGTTTTAAATGTATTATGCTATGATTGACCAACTGTAGGCATCCCGAGAACAGGGCCTTACAAGTTGCTATCAGAGCCAATGTTTAAGTTAATTGGATAAAGTCATTTTCAAAACCAAGACTTATGCTGGTGGAACAACATTATCTAGGCCGAGGGTAGCAGGGAGATTGTAAGGATGAGGTGGAGTGAACTGAAGAAGCTGGTGATCAAGGAGTTTTGTCTTCACAGAGAAGTCGACAAGATCAAGAGAGAGTTCCTACAGTTGGACGCGGGAACTATGACACATCAGTAGTATACAACAAAGTTCAATGAGATGGCGAGGCTGGTGCCAAAGCAGGTGACACCCGTGTCATGAAAGATCAAGAGGTACATCAAAGGTCTTCCAGCGGATATCCGTAGACACCTGATCGCCGCTCGGCCAGGTACTTTTAGGTTGGTGGTCGATCTGGCAGGGAGACTGTAAGATGAGTGGGAGGTGGTGCCGGTAGTGGATGTGAAGAAGAAGTGGAGCAATGATGGAAATGGGAATGGGAAGCGGTATAACAATGGTGGTTTTGTGGTTGGAGATAAAAGGATGATAGTGGACGATCGAAAGGCGTTAGCAGGGGGAGAGAGGGCATGCAAAAAGTGCGGGAAGGAGCATGTAGGGGAATGTAAGTAGGGATCAAATATCTGCTTTAAGTGTGGGAAGGATGGCCATAGGGCGAGAGATTATGGAGGGGTGAAGTGCTACAACTACGGTGAGGCAGGGCATTTGTGCAGGGACTGTAAGAAGCCAAGGGCTGAGAACTCCAGGGCAAGAAAGGGGATTGAGAAGGAGGAGGGGTAGAGGGCTAAAGCCAGGGCGTTCACTATGACCCGGGAGGAGGCTAGGGCAGACCCCGATGTTGTGTGGGGTACATTCCTAGTAAACCAAATTTGAGCCTCTGTGCTTTTTGATTCTGGTGCTAGTAGGAGTTTTATTTCTGTTGCCTTCTATGATAAGTTGCCTGCTAGGACTAGAAAGATTGACGAGCCCTTTGAGGTAGAAACCGCCATTGGTAAGTCTACCAGGATATCAGACAAGATAGAGGATTGTGACATAGAGTTGGAAGGCCATAGGTTCTCTTCTAGGTTGTTCGTGATGCCCATAGGCGGATTTGATGTAGTCCTAGGGATGGATTGGCTCGCAACCTATGATGCAAACATTGTGTTGGACCCTGAAAGGATCATACATGCCAATTGATAAAACCCTAGCACACTTTGTATACTGTTTGACAAACATCAATATACAAAGCATTTATTAGTATTTTCAGCATTAAATGTTCTTTGATTCAGTATTTCCACTACTTAATCATTGACTCAATCATTATATTCGATCCTAGTTGAGTTATTTCAACTAAGTTTCACTTCAAGGACCCAGTCAATTGGTATCAAAGCCTTGGCTCTTGAGTTTAACTCAAAATCAGTGCAGATCTTGAACAAAAATCCATTGAACTGGTGATTGAGTTGTTTATTAGTAAGTTTTATACTTCTAATAAGCATTCATATAGAAAATACGTGAATCTTCATCAACCAACGATGTTCTTCTGTCAGACAAACTTAAGAACACTGTTCGAGTGTTGATTCACAAACAAAAACCAGACAAAACCACTCATAATAAGAATATTAACACAAAAATCAACTTAAAATTGACACTACTGTGAACTGTTCAAAAAATCGACCTTACTGCCACTATTGTTCAACAAAACCATACATGAATACTCGGACTTTGGATTGATTAAACATTCTAGACATAAAATCAACTTAATCAATATTCAACCGTCTAAAAACAGTTTATCATAATGGATTTTGCTAATTTTTTTAAACTTGGTCATGCATCTAAACCTCCAATGCTTAAACACCAATCAGAGTTTAAGCAGTGGAAAATAAGATTTAGAAATTACATTACAGGTGTGGATCCTGACTACTGGATATCAGTCTGCAAAGGACCCTATATTCTTGTGTCTCTCAATGCTGATCAAGCTACTCAGTACAGAACAGCTAGAATTTCCATTGAGGATCCTAATCTAAATCTTGATGTTCAGGAATACAAGAAAATCAAGATAGAACTCAAAGCCTACTCCATTCTAACTCAGGCTTTGAAAATGGATGTCCTCAAAAGGCTAGAAAAATATGAAACTGCCAAAGGTGTGTGGGATGCACTACAAATCATGCGTGAAGGAAGCAGTGAAGTGACTGAGATAAACAAAGATAAGTTGGTGAACCAATATGAAACCTTCCATCATACCAAAGGTGAATCAATCTCCAAGCAGTTACATCGTTTTGTACTATTGGTGAATGATCATGAGATCATGGGGGTTATATACAAAGAAAAAGAAATGAACAGGAAGATGCTACACAGTCTACCTAAATGCTTGAAGCAGAATGTCAAAACGTTGAAGAACACTCCCTACTTGGAGAGCACCAGCTTAGACATCATGATAGATAAGATTGAAGCTCTTGAGTTGGATGAAAGAAGCAGAAATCTAAGTGAACCTTAAGTCACTTAGGCATACAAGTTTCCATTTGAAAGTCATTATGTTGAAAATGCCTTCATGACAGAGGTAGATGATTTTCTATCCTCAAGAGATCAAGCTAGAACTACTAGATTAAGTTTTGCTTCACAATAAAGCAAACCATCATCTTCAACTCCAATTACATCTACACCCATATGCATGCCTAATGATCAAAGATTTGAAGAGCAAAAGGCAACTTACAATGCCTTTGTTGCTATTTTTAAGGCATATTAAGGAGGAAGACTCACTTCAGCACATCTGATTCAGGAAGATCTGGAAGAAATGGATCCAGATGATGTTGAAGAAATGGACTTGCAATGGCAGATGGCCATGATTGCAATGTGTGTCAAGAAATTCTTTCGAAAAGGAAAGAAGCTGAGTCTGAATGAAAACATAAAACTTACAAATCCAAAGTAAAGGGTTTTAACTGTGGCATGACTGGCCATTTCTTTAGGGAATGCAATGCTCCCAAAAGAAACAACTACAATTATCAACGAACTTCACATGGTCAACCATCATCTCAACCCTATTCAAGCTTTCAATCAAGCAATCAACACCAACATCAGCATCAGCATCAAAGCCAGCCTCAACTGACTAATCAAGCTCAGGGAGCTACCAACAAACCTTTAATGCTCTTGTCATCAGACAAGAAAGAGTTTGTGACTGGAGTCTAGATGCAGTGGAAGTCAAACCTCAATTTCAGAATCATGCTCTTATGGCTCACATCATTGATGGTCTAACTCCAATACCAACTGAGTTAAAATCCAATCTCTGTACTGATAAATGCACTCAAGAAGTACATGGATACCGAGAACATAATCACAAGTTGGCTCTTAAAATCAAAGAAGAAAAGGTCAAATTTGAAATGTTGAAACATGAAATGAAAAGCTTTGAAATTAAAATCAAATCACTACTTTCAGATATTGAAAAATTCCATGGTGAAAAGTACACTCTTGCTGCTAAGAATGAGAGGTTAACTGACTTGTTAACCAAAACCAAGGCTGACCAATCAGCTACTGAAGTGAAACTTGAAAAGTTTCAATTCTCTTTTGCTAAGCTGCAAGAGTTACTTGACTCACAAAAAGAGTAAAAGGATATGACTGGGTTAGGATACAATTCTTGTCCTCCTCCATATAATGACAACTATACGGTTATGCCTGAGTCACTCACCGACTCTGACTCAACTGAACCAAAAGTTATTGAAACTAAAACAATGGTTTCACAAATAACTAATCCTCAAAATAAGCCAAGTGTTTATATTAAAACCAATAAGGACAAAATCAAATTAGGTCACCTAATCAAAATCAAATAGTGCTCATAAAAACCAGTAGTTGTCAAGAAACCAAACAGCCCAGTCAAAGCTATTATGCCATTTGTGAAATTCATCCTTGAAAATCTCAAGGTGATGAAGAATGTTGAAGTATCAGTGAAATCCTCTGTTAAAAGCAGATCTGGTAGTGAGATCAAATCTCTAAACAATTCAAGCAAATCAGAAAAGGTTTCACTAAAGTTCAAAGGTAAAGCTATGGCTTCTCCAGCATCCGAAGTAAAAACTCCCATTGTTTAAAAATCAAAAGTAAAAATTGATTCACAATCATCTTATAAGTATAAACAAGGAGTCAGTTTTGATATTTTCAACAAAGAATATGTAGACCAATTTTAAAAGAAGTTAAATAAAGGTAAAAAGGAGCAAAATCAGCCTCCAAAAACCAAGCACAGTAAAATTGTGAAACAATCTGCGGAAACGAAGAAGACTGAAGTTGCTTCTTCATTGCAAATTAAATCTGAGGCTAATCTAAATTCTGCTAAATCTCATGAAGCCTCCACTTTAAAATCAAAAGACAAACAAATGTACTGTGACATTTGTGACATGTCTAATCACAATACAGATGAGTGTTATTTTAATCAATATTGCTCCATCTGTGACATGAACAATCATTTAACCAAAAACTGTTATTTCAACAAGTATTGTTCTATATGTGTTATGACAAATCACAATACATCTGATCACTTCTTTAAATAGAAAGGCTTGAGAATTCCATAAAACAAGCCTATTTCACCAATTTCAACTGATAAAGTGAAAAATAGAAGTTCAACACATATTAAACAATCATGGATTTCAAATTCGGATGATAACTTCTATGATCAATGGCAGTCAAAGAGTACCAAACATAATCTTAATAATAATATGAAACAATCACTGTATTCTTAACCAAGATTTAACAAAAAAAGTGATTTCTGAAAAATAAAAACATGCCTAATTTCTACATAGAAACATGGATCAAAGATTGGAATACTCTTCTGACAGCTCAGTTGAAATTGATGAAACAAAAATAAAAAGGACTCCACATAAATTCTTCATAGCATCTTCCTCTAAATCATAACCAAGAGGAAAGTATCAAGAGGTTACAGTAATGGATAGAACCGGGCAACCCAAGACCATTATGGCTTGGGTTCACATTCTAACTAGTTCTTTTATGCTTGTAGGGTCATCCATACAGGTCCAACAGCTTATGGTATATGGACAGTGGATGCTCCCGACACATGACTGGAGACAGTTCTCTCCTTCATGACTTCAAGCATATACAAGGAACTACTGTAGCATTTGGGGAGACTCATAAGGTGGTAGAATTAAGGGGAAGGATCTGTGATGAATGGACTACTGAGTTTTGACAAAGTGAACTATTGCGAGCAACTGAACTTCAATCTCCTCAGCATGTCTCAGATCTATTACAAGAAATATTCAACTCACTTCACAGACACTCATTGCTACATTCTGAAACCAAGATTTCAAATTCCTAATGAAGGGGTTGTCTTGAAGACTTCAAGAAAGAATAATACCTATGTCTTGAACCTTAATTCTACATAACCTTTAGAAGAAACATGTCTTTTGTCTAAACCATCATTTGATGAGTCATAGCTTTGGCATAAATGTTTGGGACACACAAATTTCAAAAACATGAACAAATTGGTTAAAGGAAATCATGTGATTAGTTTACCTCAGAAAGAGTTTCATTTTGTCGACCATTGTTCTGCATGTCTCAAAGGGAAACAACATAAATTCTCCCATAAGCCAAAGCTTGTGAACACAAACAATTCTCCATTGAAGTTGCTTCATATGGATCTCTTTGGACCAACTCATGTCATTAGTATTAGAATGAAGCAATATTGTTTGGTGATCATAGATTACTTTTCTGGATTCATTTGGGTCTTTTTTCTACTTCATAAAAACGAAGCGTCCCAAATAATAAAAGATTTTATCACAAGAATTGAAAATCAACTTTATCAAAAAGCAAAATCAATTAGATGTGATAATGGGATAGAATTCAAAAATGAACATCTAAGTTCATTTTGCACACAGGAAGCCATTGCTAATCAATTCAGTGTAGCTAAAACTCATCAACAAAATGGGGTAGCTGAAAGGAGAAACAGAACACTAATTGAAGCAGCAAGAATAATGCTAGCCAATACTAAACTACCAATTACCATTTGGGCCGAAGTAGTTAATACATCATGCTTTGTGCAAAATCAAACTTTCATAGTTAAAGAAAGCAACAGAACACCTTATGAACTTCTTTTTCATAGAAAACCATTTATTGGATTTTTCAAGTCATTTGGTTGTCCTGTCTTAATATTAAACACCCGAGACCATTTAGGAAAGTTTGCTCCTAAGTCTGATGAGGGATTCTTTCTAGGTTAATCCTCTGTCTTAAAGTCTTTTAGAGTGTTTAATCCTAGATCAAACATTATTGATAAATCAACCAATGTTGAATTCAATGATCACTCCTTTCCTAAGTCAATAAATGGTCCCGATTGGTTGTTTGGTATTGACTCATTTACAAGATCTTTTGATCAGTTTCATTTGTCTAATGCAGGTAACCTACACTTAGCTGGATCTTTTGGAACAGTGGAAAGAAGAGATGACTTTCCAATGATTCCTCCTTCTTCTGCTAATCAACTTCATGAAGAAGTTCCATTGCAAGCTGATCCTGTTAGACAAGTAGTACAAAATCAAAGTGTTTCAACTAAGGCTGGTCCTAGTACACTGCCCACTCCTTCAGCAGAACCATCTACTGAAGCTAGAAATCCAGAATCAGCTTCTATACCAGTTGAAACTGAAGGGAATGCAAATGATGAAAGTCTTCAAAGTGCTGCTAAAGCTAAAGCTGGTGAAGCATTTGATTACTTTCACAACTCTCCTACATCACAACATGAAGGTGCCTCTCACCAAGATGATCTGAATGTCTCTAATCTTGATGTATCCATTGCTGGTGACTTAATTCCATCTACCAGGATACATAAGAATCAACCAGTGTCAAGCATCATTGGTGATCTAGATGAGCAGGTGACCAGAAGCAAGTCAGGTATTGCAAACATCTTTTTGTTTTCCTGCTTTCTTTGTCAAATAGTACCCAAGAATATAAAGAGGCTTTTCAAGACAATAGCTGTATCGAGGCAATCTAGGAAGAATTGCTCCAGTTCAAGAAACAAGAAGTATGGCAGCTGACAGACCTCCCGAAAGGACAATACCCTATCCATTCCAGATGGTTATACAGAGACAAGGCTGTTGACAGAGGCACTTCAAAAACAAGGCAAGATTGGTTGCACATGGATACACCCAAGAAGAAGGAATAGACTATGATGAGGTGTTTGCACCTATTGCCAGATTAGAAGCCATAAGACTTTTTTTTGCGTACTCTGCATCTATGAAGTTCACTGTTTATCAAATGGATGTAAAGTGTGCATTATTTATGGAAAATCTCTGAAGAAGTCTATATGAGTCAACCACCAGGCTTTGAGGACCTGGATTTCCCACATAGGGTGTACAAGATTCACAAAGCTTTGTATGGCCTACATCAAGCCCCACAAAAGTGGTACGAGACTCTATCATCTTTCCTTCTTGCTCACAAATACGAGAGAGGAAAGATTGATCTGATTTTGTTCAGAAAAACAAAAAGGAAACGAAATGTTGGTAGTCCAGATCTACGTGGATGATATCATTTTTGGATCAACAAACAAGCAACTTTGTAAGGATTTCGATGATCTCATACATTCCAAGTTCCAGATGAGTGCTATGGGGGAGCTCACATTCTTCTTAGGATTGCAAGTACAGCAGATAGTAGAAGGAATCTTCATCAATCAATCAAAATATATGGAATCCATGTTGAAGAAATTTCATTTTGTAGACTGTTAGTCTATCAGAACTTCTGTGGATACAAAAATGAAGATTGGTATAGACTCAGATGGCAAATCAGTGGATCAGACTCACTATCGATCAATGATAGGGTCACTTATGTATCTAACAGCATGTAGACCAGACATTGTGTTTGGTGTATGTGTTTGTGCAAGATATCAAGCTGATCCCAAGGAATCTCATGTGAATGCTATGAAAAGGATATTCAGATATCTTAAGGGCAAGCCTGCACTTGGATTATGGTATCCAAAGGAAGGGGATTTCAACCTCTATGCATACACAGACAGTGACTACGGGGGATGCAACTTCAATCAGAAGTCCACTTCTTCAGGTTGTCAATTTCTTGGTCCCAGACTGGTATCCTGGCTGTGCAAGAAAAAGACGAATGTATCTGTTTCAACAACAGAAGCTGAGTACATAGCAGCATCAGCCTGTTGCTCTCAAGTTCTCTGGATTCAAAACCAGATGCTTGATTATGGTTATAACTTCTTGCACGCACCAATTCACATTGACAACACAACAGCCATTTTCATAACAAACAATCCAGTTCAGCACTCAAAAACAAAACACATTGAAATTAGATATCACTTTTTGAGAGACTGTGCTGAAAAGGGATTAATCAAGTTGATACAGGTCCACACGGACAATCAATTAGCTGATTTTTTTCAGTAAGGCCTTTGACCCTATTGGGTTTGAATTCTTAGTCCAATCAATTGGGAAATGATATAATTACAGTTGTTATACCATTCACTGTGCTTATTTCAAAATCTTGAAAGACTGAAATGACTTATCTGATATATGGGTAGACTCATCTTGAAAAAGAAGATACATGCTGTGATAAACTAAAGCTGATATTCAACTGTGAAATTTTCATCTCAAAGTATAACTAAGTATTAGCTTATCCAAGTGTGTGTGTGTGTTGTAACCTAAACACACCAGGTAATGATGCCTTATGAATCTCATTCACCCACATCAGTTTTTCCTCTGTTTTGCTAAGCAAAGATCTGGAGAAACAGGCATAAAGTGCTGATGTCATGATCCAAAATGATTCCTAATGTGGAACACATCCAACATGGACGAATTAATAAAACTAAAAGAATCCCAAAGAGGATCACCCTCCAAAGTAAAGTGCAAAAAGAATCCCAATGTGGATCAAATAAATATAAGGATCAAAGTAAAAGAATCCCAATAAGGATCCCCCAACCTCAAAACAAAGTGTGATTTCATAATTTAAATAACCTGGTCATGTAAGTTGTGAAAAAGTTCTATCATGCATTTCATGCGGGGGGTTGATCTTGCCATGCTTTTGAGTGTGAGGTACATGTTGAATATTTAATTAAGTCAAAACATGATAAAGATCACTAGCATTAAAATGTTAACCAAGAATGAGTTTAAGAGGACAAACATACCTACAATCAATATGTTCATAATTATGTCTATTTTACTAACAATTGCTTGCACTGTGAAAGGTAAGATTGATATGAAGTAAGGTACACTTCCTCTTCATGTACAGATAAGAAAATCAAAAATTAACAAAAATATTTTCCTTTCAGTGTTTAAAATTTTAAAACAATCTTTAAAGCTTTTATCCCACATGGATATAAACTTTAGGGGGAGTAATTAAAATTTAAATTATTATATACAGTTGTTGCTTTTCTTAAAATTATATAAAATAAAAAAAAATATGAATGTCTGTGTTGGTGTGGAAGTTATACCATAGTATCTTAATATATGCAGAATTTTGGAAGCACAACACTCCAAGATCAGTCAAATCTGGGAAATTTGTATCACACTGGGTGTACAATTCAATCCAAGCAAGAATTAACAATCCAAGCAATAGACACAACTTCATAAAAGTCAAAGGATAAGTGCAAGAATAGTCAAAACTATCCACAACAAAAAGATTACTTTTTGACAAGTTCAAAACTTAATGCGGGTAAGTGCATTGGTTAATGCGGGTGAAGGTAACCCATGCATATAACTAATGCGGATAATAGTTTTGTGCAAGAAAAATCAAAGTGAAACTAATGCAGACAGGTTAAGTCATCTGCATTTGTTTCAAAACAAATGCGTTCAACAATTTCTGATGTATCAAACTTATGCGAAGAAACTTTTGTTCTTCCGTATTTCACTATGCGGATAAGTTTTATTCTTCCACATTTCCTAAATACGGTTGAAATGATCAATGCAGAAAATATTGTGTATTTGAATCAAAAATAAATCAAGTGCTCACACTCTTCTATCATGATAAGTGTTTAAACCTCAGTTAATGTGGATGGGTAATGCAAAGCACGGAATACTAATATCCATCAGCATTAACTAATGAGGTAGAAGTTCAAGAAATGCGAACAACTGAATTGTTCATCCGTATTTGTTTCAACAAAATTGCAAGTTTTGATGTACATGCAGACAAGTCCAAATGTTCTTTCGCATATGTTATAGTGTCATGCTGGCATGTTTTGTGACTCCGCATTTACAACAGTAAACAAATATGCACAAGTCAAAACTTCCGCGTTTGCTACAATATAAAATTAAAATCCTCCACATTCGTTCACACACTTGCAAATTTTGAGAAAGTCTTTAAATCGACTATTTAAACAAATTCATTTGAGTCATTTAATACTTTTCAAATTTGAGTGAACCTACAGTGCGACGAGCATTTTTCTCACTATCTTCATCAATCATACAAACCTTCTCATACCTTGTGTATTGATTGTCCATCCAACTCCATTTCATCTCCATTTCGATTCTTAGCCAAAGTAGTATCTAAACAATGTATTTTTAAACTTGAATACTTAATCTGTGATGAACATAGAACCCTAGGTTTTGAAAATTCAATAATTAACCATGAACAATGGATTTCCATCACATTTTTGAGTTCATTGAAACGGATGTTAATGTGAATAACAAAGAACAGCCTATTTACAAACCCTAGGTTAAGCACGTTGAATAGGGGAATCGAAAATTGAAAACGTTGAAGTCAAATCCAATGTTTCAGTGTAAAAAGGTGTCTGAAACAATAAAGATGATTGATAATAAAGATAAAACATAACTCAAATGATTATTCATCACAAGATCAAGATAGGTCAAATTCCGATACAACAGTAACCATTGAACTCCTAATTTTGACCTAAGAAAGTCAAACAGAGAAAAGTCAAACAAGATCTTTGGTGTATGATTTGATAATTGTTGGCTTATTACTAACACATGTGTCTCTTTTGCAGAATCTATGGCGATCCTTACTTGGAGCAAACTCCACATTGTCAGTGGATATCTTGATCCAGAAGTGCCTGAATCTGAAGGGTTAAGAGACATGATCAGATTCATCTCCATAACAAGAGTAGCACATGCCGTCACTGTTAGACCCATCATCTATGAGAATTTCATTAGATCTTTCTGGGGAACAACTGAGGTAACTGAAGTAGATGGTAAAAATACTATATCAGGAAGGATCTCTGATAATCACACATTAGCCATCACTGAACAAACTGTGAGATAGTGTCTACAGTTTGGGGATGATGCCAACTCTCCCCAAGAACTAGAAGAGGATGACATCATGACCTTCTTTGCCAACATCAGCTTTGAAGGAGGTTTTGAAGGAAAACAAATAGTCAAAGGGTTAGTTGAGTTACAATGGAGATTCTTGATACATCTATTCCAATATTGCCAGCCAAAAAGGAAGACTAGTTGGAATGAAATACCCATCTCTACATCATCAGCCATTTATTCCTTGTGCACTGACAGACAATTCAAGATGTTTGCTTATGTGTTCAATGGCCTAGTTTCTAACATTCAGAAAGGTAGAAGACATATGTTCCTGATGTATCCTTGGTTCATCCAATGCTTCATCAATGAAGCTTTTCCTGATATTGTACCTGAAGGCTCTGTGATGGACATTCCTTACTACAATGCCAAGTCATACAAATATATCATCAAAAGAGACCCAAGGAACTTCTATAGTGGAACTTTCTTTCCACTACTTCCATGAATGTTACAGCAGGTCAACCTAGAAGAGGGTCAAGCTGAGGAAGATGTTCTTGATGTCTAGGAACAAGCACATAATAAGGCTCCTTTTGATGTGCATGAAATTGTTAAAGAACAACCAGCTGCTCATGATCAACAAACTGTTGAAGGGCATGCTGATACAGCAGAGGAAAGACTAAGGCAAGTGTCACCATAGGTTGATGTAGGTGGTGATCTTCAAATTGTACCTTCAGTTCAAGAAGCTAACTTTCCCTCTCCTTTCAAAACATCACCTATTCACTCTCCTCCTTTATCTCCTATCCACTCTCATCATGCATCTCCTGTTCATTCATCTCCAGAAGCTGCTGCTGCATCTGTTGAAACTGGTGAATCTACCAGTTAATCAGATGTGTCTGAATCATCTTTGGATGAGGAAGATGATCATCCTGATGTTCAAAGGCCTGAGAGACAAGTACAATCAGAGGCCTATCCTTCAGAAACCTATGCAGAATTTGAAGTCAACCGTCCTGATGCCAAGGATGAGATGATCTTTGAGCTATTACTGAAGGTAGCCCAAATGGAGAAACTTCTGGACAGAAGGTCTGGCATTATTAGAGATAGACTCCTTGAGTTGAATAAGAAGGAGAAAGAACTAAAAGAATTAATAGCCAAATATCAATCTGACATAAAACAAAAAGAAAAGGAGATTGATACACTAAAATCAGCCCTGAATCAGGCCAAATAAGATAATAGTGGACTCTTGGATATAGCAACCATTCAAACTATTGCAATGGAGGAACAAGAGAGTCTACTAGATGTTCAAACTTATATCATATCTGATCTTCAAAGACAGATAGAAGCTCTAACAAAAAGAGTTTCTGAACTGGAAATGTTGATCAAAAGCAAAGAAGAACTGGCAAAAGACAAGGATGAATATGTGTGATGATAAAACAGAAAAATAAGAAGAATCAAATGAATGTGAAAGTGTCTCTGGTGAGAGCAGCAGTGATGATGATGACTCTCCACCATCAAAGAGAAAGAGAATGACTAAAACCTTACAGCAAGCTCAACACAACGTTAGGGATGAAGAGGAAAGCATGGCTATGGTTGTTTACACTGGTCAAACTCCTGAAGAAAGGCTAAATGAAGAGTCTGAAATTTAAGAAATGATTGAAGACTTGGACATTTACTCTTCTAGAAAGTTCATTATTGTTGAAGACTTCTAGGATTTTGTTAAAGATCTTAGATCTCTAGCTAAACCAACTATTATGATCTCTCCTAACCCAGTACCTCTAGAAGAAGAACTAAGCTTATAGCTTGTTCCTGCTATCTCACAGACTGATAATCAAAAGGAACTCATAAAGAGGCTGTGTCAAGAGCTAAGAGAGAAAGAAGCTGAAAAGATTGAAAAGCAAAAGAGGCAACAGGAAGCAGAAGCCTTTGTACCCTCTTCCTCTGGTCCCCGTATGCACACATACTCCAGAAAGAGGAAGTACTTATCAGAGAAGGCCTAAGGAAAACTGCCTATGGTAGAAGAGGAACCAGCTTCAAAGAAACAAAAAGATGAACCAAGAAGCCTTAGTGCTATTGCCTAATTTGTTGATGAGCATGAGAAGGCTGAGGAAGAACTAAAGAAGAAGACTGAGGTGATTATCCTTGTAGAAGGAGAGATGGAAGATGGATACCTGGAAAGCTTGATTGATGACCTGTTGATCAAGGACAGTCTTGCGAAGGATGAGTCAACTGTTGAAGAAATGGTGAAAAAAGCTCAATCTGATGATCTTATGGTGAAATCCATGTATTTGATCAACCACGGCTATGATCCTAATGATGTTTTTGGGATGATATATGAGGGAATGGTTGAAGAAGTGAACAAAATGCACAAACTTCTTGACCCTACATCTGTAACTGGTTATGAAAAGAAGATAATTAGATCCCCAATCACATTCACTTCAACACCTTCTCAACAATCTCAAGAACCACAATTCCAATATCCTGATCCTTATAGCATGACAGACAAAGAAATAAAGGATTATCTATCTGTTTAAGGATTCACCAGAAGAAGACTGGGTAATATGAAGACAAATTCCCTTAGAGCAGCAATTCTAAAAATAGTAAAAGACAAGAAAGATAGATTAATGGCTATTGAAGAAGAGATTGCAGGGAGGAAACCCAGATCTAGAACTTCAGCTCAGGATGTCCAACTCACTACCAAAGACCATGATGTCTTAGCACCCATGCTACATAAAAATCCTGAATGGTTCACTGACCTCTCTAAATTATAGCTGCATGAAGAGTTAACCACATCAGAGGTGATTAAGGGTGTGTCTGCTCCAAAAGGCAAGATGGATGTTAAAATAATTACGTGGAAGTATGACAGAGATTGGATCATGTTTATAGTGAAAGGATCTCAGGGCTTGTTCAATTCTTCACAGAGTACGCTGCTCTGGTGAACTCCCTGCAGATTCATGATCTTAAAGAACTAGCTAAGCTTGAATTAATTAGTCATCATGCCATGTATAGAGGATATGAGTTTGAAGAAATACTGAGAATGTTCAAGAAAACAAACAACTTCAAAATCTCTAAAAGCAATATGCATAAGGAAAGACAAATCATTCCGTAATCCTCTTGAAAAGAAGAAGAAGAAAGAAACTGAAGAGTTGGTAGTTCCAAAGTTGAATGTAAAACCAACAGAATCATTAAAAAGAAAGATGGTTGCTCGTACCCAAAAGTCAAAGCCAATCTCAAATGTGTTTTATGATGAAAAGACTTATGAGTTGGTCATTGAAAGAAAATAGGGAGGAAAGGAAGGATCTAACATACGGCTATTCAGTGGATATGAGGTGAGATTGCTAGACGATACTATATCCACTACATATTTTCAAGACACTTCAAAGAAATGGATAACAAGCTTGGAGAAGCTTATATGTATTTCTTTTTTAAATGCATCAAAATCCTGAAAATAGCCTATGATAGAATCAATAAAAAGAAAGAACACAGAAGAAGAAAGAAAGTTCCTCTCCAATTAGGAAACATATTGAAGTTAGAAGTAGATGCTGATGGTTCATTGTTAATTCATAGAGATGGACTTTCTATCGTATCTGTGTGGGAACCAATATCTCTAAGACAGATGCCTATTGTGGCAATTCATAATATGAGCCAAATAAAGATTCATGTCCTTAGCCGAGATAAAACGAATGAGGCTAGAGACTTCTCAAACATGATCAAGGCTATTTTGGATCATTCTTTGGCTGAACCTCAACCATCTACCAAGACTGAACTAGTACCAGCTCTATCAACAGTCCAACAAAAGAAAACACCTGCTCTTTAAGAACCACCAGAATCTTCACAACCTACACCACCCTCAAACCCTTGAAATATATAGGTTTTATAATCCTTAGAGGGAGTATTGTTGGACCCAGAAAGGATCATACATGCCAATTCAAGAGGTGGTTGAAGGTTGTTTTGGTTGGAATCTCCCACAAGTCCAAGAAGTAATGCGGGTGAAATAAAAGAATAAAGACAAGTGTTGGCTATCCGCATTAATCAATACGGATGTGCAAAGAACAAATACGGTCAAATATTTGTTCATCCGCATTAACTAATGCGAAAAGGCAAAACAAATACGAGTATGTATTTGTTCATCCATATTTACAAATGCAAAAGTGAAGAAACAAATGTGCTTAAGTATTTGTTCATCCGCATTAGTTCATGAGGATGACATACTTAATATGAAAGCTCAATAGAAGATATGCTGATGAAGACAATCACATCCACATTAGTTAATACGAATGAACAACAACAAATGCTGATTATCTTTTGTCAGGATCAGCGATCTAAGTTTGATCAATTAGAGTTGAATCGCAGCGGAATTAGAACAAGAATTAGACAAATATAGCAAGAACACAATAGATATTCAATGGAACAGTACACGGTTATAGAGAAAGAGGGTTTTCTTCAAAATGGATAATATCATTTATGCACAATGCTTCGGTGTGGCGGCTGCTAAGCTTTTCTAAGTTTTCTATAGCTGCTCGTCCCACCTTACAATTAGGTCAACATTCCTTATATAAAGGAATGTGACGTCTGCTGATGTCACTTGATAGTGACATCTAACAGAATTATTACAAACAACTGAAAGTAAGCAAACTACTGAGAATGTTCACAACAACTGAGAACATCTCAGAGTGCTAAGTACAAGATGAAACTAAAACTACTGAAACTACAAGTACTGATTACAATAAACATAAAACTACTGAAAGGAAACCATCACAACTACTGAAGAGGTCTTCTTCAGCTGTTGTGACAACATCTGAAACTGTCTTCAGCTCTTTCACTTCAGACTTTGTCTTCAGCTCTTTCACTTCAGACTTTGTCTTCAGCTCTTTCACTTCAGACTTTGTCTTCAGCTCTTTCACTTCAGACTTTGTCTTCAGCTCTTTCACTTCAGACTTTGTCTTTAGCTCTTTCACTTCAGACTTTGTTATCAGTTGATGTCTTCAGCTGTTGCAGACTACTTCAGTTGTTGTAATGTTCATGGGACTTAAAGGTTTTTCTGATCAGGCTCATTGGTTCTTTTGGTCCAACAAACTCCCCCTGAACCAATGCAGCCAAAACCTTTAAGCTTATTGAGGTCCCACTTATTCTTGGCAGAAATACTCTCTTGATCAGCTTCAGAGATATCGGATAAGCACAGGTGTTAGGATCAGTGATCTAAGTTTGATCAATTAGAGTTTAATCACAGCGGAATTAGAGCAAGAATTAAGCAAATATAGCAAGAACACAATAAATATTCAATGGAACAGTATACGGTTATATAGAAATAGGGTTTTCTGCATTGGGATAATAACATTCATGCACACATGCTTCGGTATGGCGGCTGCTAGGTTTTCCTAAGCTGCCCTAATTACAATTAGGTCAGCATTCCTTATATAAAGGAATGTGACGTCTGCTGATGTCACTTGATAGTGACGTCTAACAGAATTATTACAAACTACTGAAAGTAAGCAAACTACTGAGAATGTTCACAACAACTGAGAACATCTCTAGTATTCTAAGTACACGAAGAAACATAAAACTACTGAAACTACAAGTACAGAAAAGAAAATACAACTACTGAAAGGAAACCATCACAACTACTAAAGAGGTCTTCTTCAGCTGTTGTGACAGTCATCTGAAACTTGGTCTTCAGTCTTTGTCTTCAGCTCTTTCACTTCAGACTTTGTCTTCAGCTCTTGTCTTCAGACTTTGTCTTCAGCTCTTTCACTTCAGACTTTGTCTTCAGACCTTGTTATCAGCTGATGTCTTCAGCTGTTGCAGACTACTTCAGTTGTTGTAATGTCCGTGGGACTTAAAGGTTTTTCTGATCAGGCTCATTGGTTCTTTTGGTCCAACAAACTCCCCCTGAACCAATGCAGCCAAAACCTTTAAGCTTATTGAGGTCCCACTTATTCTTGGCAGAAATACTCTCTTGATCAGCTTTAGAGATATAGGATAAGCACAGGCCAGGGAACAGGTTTCAGTAGATGTGAATGTCAAAGGATGGAAGGGAACTCTGTCTTGGGGAACTGGACACAGAGCCGTTATCCCAACCATGAAACCTACTTCCCATTAATGAGTCTATAAGACTCTCTGACGTAGGCCTCAAGGAGAACAACTTGTTCCTCCTTAGTGAGTTCTTCTGCTTCTCCTTCGAAGAAGAACTCTGGGCCATAGTACTCTGATAAGTACTTTATCGTCTTTCCATTTTTCAACTCAACAGTTGTTATCTCTCTGTAAGCAAATTCATCTGGGTGAGTCCCTTCTAATAACAACTGGAGTTCATTTTTCTTGATCTCTTCAAGCCTCTTGTATAACAACCCCTTCTTGACCATTTTGTTCTCCATTAGAGTTTGAGGGGTCATCTTTGACTTGTAGGCTCTCTTGAAGTCTTCAAGTATTTCCCAGGGTGAGACTACAATGGCCAACATAATAGCAGCATCTATGGTCTTTCTCACTTGGCCATTGTATCTACTTGGTATGGATTTCTTATGAATTCTAGAACTAACCCTGGGGTCTGGCCAAATCCTTACTCTCTCCTTTTGATATTGAAAGGTATACCTGAGAGCATACAGCCTTTGAGCATGTTTCTTCATGGCTTGTATAGATGATGACTGAGGAAACTCTTTGTCAATCATCTTCAAAAGTTGCTCATCGTGCTGTTTCTGCTGTTCTTCTTCTTCAATCTTAACTTTCACCATTTGCCTCTGAAAGTCTGGTGTGATCATTTGTTGACTTCTGGGCTCAGGTAATTTCAGAACAGCAGAGATTGGCAGACTATCTTCTTCATCATCTTCTTCTTCATCTTCTACCATCCTCAACACCCTTCTCCTCCTTCTGGGTGCATCACTGGATGTGGTTTGAGGTGGTTTTTGGGGTAAGGGAGTTGGTTTTGAGGGTTGAGTTGATTTGGAGAGTTGTGGGGTTGGTTGTTTTTGAGAGGGAGTTTGGGAAGGCTGATCTAGCATTTTTTGGTGAGTTTGGCTTTGGAAAGCTTGGCCATATCAGTTCTCTTCCCAGCACCTGCTTCATCTAGTGCTTCAATAATTAACCCCTTGTTGAATGCTTCAGAAGTACAGATTCTGGTGGTTATTGCCAGAATACTGTCTCTGGTCCATGATTTAATCTCAATTAATGATCTTCCCAAGTATTTTGCAGTAAACCTGATCATTATTTCCAACCTCTCCCTTTCCATCACACTATAACTGGCCCATCTTTCTTGTATCTCTTCAATCTCCAGCTTTCTGATCTCAGTGTCTAATGTGGCTGTATCAAAGCCCTGTCTGAAGAGTTGATCTATTATTCTGTCCATTGATCTGCTGTGAGCTTCATCGGCTTCTTTAATCAGATCTTCCAATGATTTCTCTTCATCAGGCTTTTGAGTTTCAGCACTTTTCTTTCTTTTGTATGTGATCAGCTGTTTTTCCTTTTCTTTCTCTTGTTTCTCATTTTCCACACTCTTTCTTTTTCGTTCTTTCACTGCCTTAGACTCCCCCTTTTTGGGTGCATTGGGTTCAGGGGTTTGAATGGCAGAAAGCTTCCTTTGCACAGCATCATCAACAAGTGTTTGTAGATTTGAGGAAATCCTCTCATCAATGGCTTTATGCACAATCTCATTGATGATGGGAGTGATGAGAGATAAGGAATTTTGAAAGGTAGCAACCATCTGCTCAGAGGGGTTCTGTCCCTGAGAGGTGGTGCCAAAAACAGTGGCTGGTGGCTCAGTTGAGTGTAGTGGCTGAGTGTTTGGTAAACCTTCAGATGAAGGTGCCATCTGTGGGTTTATTGGGGCAGATGGACTTTGATCCTGAGACATTTTGGCAAGCAGTTCTTGAGTCTGCTCACCTCAGCCTCAAGGATTGTGTTATGGGCTAAAACATCAAAGAAAAAGCCCAGGTCATCATCAGTCTTTGCTGAATCATCTGACCTCCTGATTGAATCAGGATGTACATGCCCTGAGTGTAGATCAGTTGTAGCATGTGCCCCTTGTTCTTGGTTCTGGGGACTTCCTGCCTCAGGACTGAGTCCTTCATCGGCAGTTGCCTCTGGTGAGGTCTTAGAGATGTTACCAACTTCATCCTGTTCATTTGCTGAATCAGTAGAAGTGGCAGCCTCACCAGATGTTCTAACCTCCTCCTCTACACGGGGAGATTGAACATTATAACCCCTGTGCTGTGGGTTATCAGCAGCATTTTGGTCCTCTTCCTCAGCTGTGAGGTTCTCCCCATTGTAATTGGTGTCTGGGGAGGAGGAGAGGAATGCAGCTGACTCAACACTTGTGCAACAATAAATGTTGGGCTTTGAGGGGCGGTTGCATTTGGAGATAGGTTTGAAGCAGATTGCACCCGGGGTGACTGGTGCTCTTCAATGGTAACCTTCTCAATTGAGATAGGTTCCAGCATTGTGGTATCCCCAATTATGGTTGCATCAGGATCCTGTTGAGAGGATGCCTGAGCGGCTAGGGCTGGTGGAGTCTTTGACACTACTGGGGGGTTAGAACCAGTAAGTGTTTCCTGTATTGGTGTTACAGGGGCATCCTCAGGGGACTCATCTCCCTGAGTAGCCTTTTTGGGCTTTTTGGTTTTGGGTTTGGTGGGGACTTTGGATCTGGAAGTGGAGGCTGTGGGTTCCCGCTGCTTGGGTTTGAGCAGCCGGGCAGCCCCTTTCATTGTAGGGTCAGAGTTGTGCCTGGAGTATACTTCAGGCAATACAGCCGGAGCAGGGACTCCAAGGCCAACAAGGCCGTCTGATTTTAGCTGTGTTAAAATTATGGCCATGAGAAACCTGGGATATAATATCCATCTGTTTGCCACAGGTTTCAAGGCCAGATCCTTTAGTTCCATAAACACTATCTCAGAAAAATTTAAAGTTTGTCGTTCAAAGATAGAGTATAATACCTGTTGCCATCGGGAAGACATCTGATCCCATGAGGAGGTTTTTGGTGCAAGGCAGACATTCACCATGTGGAATATAAGACGTTCAGCATCATGGAAGTGCTTCTTCAGAATGGTGGTAGCACTTAAGTCTCCTTCATACCCGTTGTTGATGAAAGACATATCGGTTGTGCCTTTCGGGTATTCTGTGACACAGGTGGCATCATGTAGATCTAGGGTTTGTCGAATGATGTCCGGAGTGATGACCACCTGTTTCTGGTTGACCAACGACTGGAGAGTGATTTGGCTATCATTCTCACTAGTTTGCACAGAGACGTTGGTCCAGAACTGGCTTAGGGAATCGGGGTATATGGTAGGATTCAGAAGAAACGCGGTTCGGTACTGGGAATCTACCATAAGATCGATGGCGTTATCAAATTTGTTCCAGAAGGCCGATTTCGAGAGGTAGGCAACACAGTTGTGTCTGGGTTTGAGTTTCATGGTCGCCATTGTTGAGAGAGTGAAGGACGGAAAACGGCTAATGAAACGTCTGAAAGTAGGTTTAGGTATTTATAGGGTAAGAAAAAGCTGATATAAAACGACTGAAAGTGTTGGTGCTGTCATCAGTTGTTTGAAAACAACTGAAGACCTGGTTTTAACTTTCAGAAGTTGTAACAACTGAAGACTTGGTATTAGTCATCAGTAGTTATGAAACTACTGAAGACATGGTTTTGGCTTCAGTTGTTTGAAGTGAAGCAGCAGTTTGTAGAAACAACTGAAGAGAAAAATTTCTCATCAGCTGTTGTCGTCAATTCTTAGCTCATCAGCTGTTTCATTCTGAGCTCAACGCTTCATCAGACTTTGTCTGAGTTTCAGATGTTTCATAGGTCATCAGTACTTATCTGTTATTCTGACATCAGCAGTTGTAACTACAGCAGTAGTTGTAACCACATCAGTTCTTTTCAACAGATGAGTACTTCAGTACTTTTAAGTAATTTAGTCTTCAGTAGTTATGAATACTACTGAGGATAAAAGAACTTCAGTACTTATTTGTGACAGTAGTATACGAATGCTCATCAGTACTTGTTGACTGAGATCATCAGTAGTTGTCACTTATTCTAGCTGCAGCATACCAAGCCTTAACACTAGGTTTTGGAAAGTTGAACTGTCCAAAGGCTTAGTAAATATGTCTGCAAGCTCATCAGCACTAGGAACAAACTTTGGATCAATCAGACCTTTTTCAAAACAATCCCTAATAAAATGGTGTCTGATCTCAATATGTTTGGTCCTAGAGTGCTGGACTGGATTCTTGACAATACAAAGAGCTGAAGCACTATCCATTAGTAATGGAGTCTTAGTCTCTGTAATGCCATAATCCAGTAATTGATTCTGAAGCCAGAGTACCTGAGATGTACAACTTGCAGCAGCAATGTACTCGGCTTCAGCAGTGGATGTAGCAACAGATGTTTGTTTCTTACTCTGCCAAGAAACCAAACAGTTGCCTAGGAATTGACATCCACCAGAAGTTGATTTTCTAGTTAATTTACACCCTGCATAGTCACTATCAGAAAAAGCAACTAATTTGCAAGAGTGCCCAGTGGAATACCAAAGACCTAGAGATTGAGTACCTTGCAGATATCTAAAGATCCTCTTGACTGCAATCAAATGAGACTCTTTAGGAGCAGCCTGAAATCTAGCACAAACACAAGTTGCAAACATAATATCTGGTCTAGAAGC